>JACVTC010000083.1:522500-662500 GCA_016946835.1 Neocallimastix lanati (nom. inval.) | reverse complement strand
ATTTTCTTTTTTAGTATTTTTGTTTAATGTTTTGCAATTTATTTGTTTTTATTATTTGCTATTGTCTTCTTTATTTTGGTTTTAAAAACTTAATTTCCTTTTTATATTATATTTTAAAATATATAAAGAAATTTAAAGGTATAATTTTTATAAGGTTTTTTTTTTTTTGTGTGTGTGTATGATTTGAATTTGATTTTAGAAAGTCGTTTAATTTTTTTTTTTTATTTTTGTATTTTTAAAAATTATCATTATCGATTATACACTTTAAACTATTTCAAAATGTTAATGTATAATGATAATTCCTTTGAGTTTTTTTTGTTGTTAATTTGTTACAAAAAAAAAAAGTTTAATGAAAATTCGATAGTTATCATTTAGTCTAATATTCGATAAGTATTTATTATCGCTTAATTTTAAATAAAAAAAAAAGGTTTAATATATATTTATAGTTCCTTGAAAAAGAAAAAGGAAAAAAAACTATATTTTTGTTATTAAACTTTGTCTTTTTTTTTATTTATATAAAATAAGGATAGTAAGATTAAGCTGTATTTTTTTTTTATCTATTTAAATTAGATATTATTGGATGGCAAACGTATGTTTAAACTACTTTAAAAATTATAAAGCAATTTAATGGGTATTTTCCTCATACCTTCAATATAATCATGAGGATATTTTAAAACAGCTTAAAATTATAATTATTGGAATTATTTTAAAAACTTTTTTATTCCAATAATATAACAATTATAAATTAAATTAAATTTTTTCATTTTAATCTAATTTAATGAATTGTAGATTTCAAAGATTGACTTTGTAATTATTTCATTAGAATTTGTTAAACAGATAGCATTTCTTCTCTATTTATTTAAATAAATAAATATATATATGAGTAATTATATTTACATATATGTATATACATTAGAAAAAAAATATTATTTATATTTAATTTTCGAACAAGACATTATAGAGTAAAATAGTTATGTTTCAACTATATAGTTGAAATATATCTATATATATATATACCTTTCTTAAATATTCAATTGGAGGTCTAGAGCAAATATCTTCTAAAGTTTCTTCCTTTTGAATTTCAAGATATGATTCATAAGAATCTATTTTATTATGGAAATCTAAACTGTTGAATGGTTGACTAGCTGCTAACATTTTAATTGATTCTTTTTGTTGTTCAATAAAAAAAAAAAAAAAAAGTATTTTTTATATTTCTGAATTTAATTTGTAAATTATTGTATTTGACTTTTGTTTTAAATTTTAAATTTTAATTTTTCTTTATTTTTTTTTTCACTTCCTTAATATAATTTTGATTTTTCAAATAATTTACTTAATACGAAAATATTATTTTCAATATCAATATTTTCGATTATTACTGAATTTTCTATATTACTTTTTCTTTTTTCTCTTTTAATTATTTTATTTTAATTCTTTTCTTATTAAATTTAAAATATAATAATAAAAAAAAAAAAAAAAAAAAAAAAAAAAGAGAAAAAAAAAAACTTTTTTACTTTTATATTTTTATTATATTTAATTAAATTATTTTTTATTTATTAATATAATATTACAATTATAATTATTTTTTTTTTTTTAATAAAAATATATTTAATAAAAAAAAAGCTATTATTTAATATATACATTAAATATTAAATATATATAATTTTAATTGATATAAAAAAAATTTTTTATTATTAGTTATTATTTAATATTATTATTATTTAATATTATTTAATATTATTTATTATAAATTATTTTATTATTTATAAATTATTTTATTATTATTTCATTATTATTTATTATAAATTATTTTAACAAATATTCCATATATATTATAAATATTATTGTTATATTATTGTTATATTTTTATTGTAAAAAATAATAATTCCAAAAGCAAAAAAAAAAAAAATTTTTTTTCTTTTTTTTTTTTAATAATTCTAATAAATACAAAATATTAAAGTTTATTTATTACATTTTAAATTAATAAATTATTAGTATTTAATTTAAATTACTTCAATTAATATATTCCAATAAAGCCTTTATCTATGCTACTTCATATGTCTAAATTAAAGTGTAATGCAATAAAAATTATTTATTTCTGTTTTACATTTTAATAAATGAAAAACGTAATGTAATGTAATATAGTGTTATATATATTAATATGTAATATAATAAATGTACTATTTTAATTTTAATATAAAATAAACTTTATTTAATTTATAATCCTGTAATAATCATATAATAAAATATTTTTTTTTTTAAATATTTTTTTAAATATTTTTTTAAATGTTTTTTTTTAATTTTTAAATTTTTAATTTAATTTTAATTAATAAGATTTAAAGATTTGTTAATTAGAGTATAAAGAGATAAATGCTTTCAATATATAAATATCATCAATAATATAAATAATATAAATTGGATGGTATTATTAATAAATAATAAATAATAAATAATAAATAATAAATAATAAATAATAAATAATAAATAATAAATAATAAATAATAAATAATAATAAATAAAATAATAAATAATGAATAATGAATAATATAAATGACTTAGATAGTATTAATAATAAATAAATAATAAATAATAAATAATATAAATGACTTAGTATTAATAATGAATAATAATAAATAATAAATAATATAAATGACTTAGTATTAATAATGAATAATAATAAATAATAAATAATAAATATATTAATTTTTTATATTATTTTCTCTCTTATGATACCAAATGAGAAGATGAATTTTTAAGGAATCAAGGAATTATTATTAATAATGGAATGATAAAGACACAAAAAATAATCAATGGTTCGCTCAAACAATTAAATAGAAATATGACAATAGAAAATGTGATCTAATAATTATTAAATAAGTGATAGAGAGTTTAATGAAATATGAGGATATCGAAAATAAAAAATAAAAATAGCATTAAAACAAACTCAAAGCTGTTAATTCACATTAATCAAATGAATTAATATTTTATATATATATATGTATAAATAATTTAATTTTTAATAATGCCTTTTATTTCTTAATGATATTATATATACAACTATTATTTTTGTTATTATTTATTATTAATCATTATTATTCATTATTCATTATTATTTATTATTCATTTATTAATCATTTTTATTTATTATTCATTTATTATTTATTATTTATTACTAATTGTTATTTATTATTTATTATTTATTATTTATTATTTATTATTTATTATTATTATTATATTTATTATTTATTATTTATTATTTATTATTTATTATTTATTATTTATTATTTATTACTAATTGTTATTTATTATTTATTATTTATTATTTATTATTTATTATTTATTATTTATTACTAATTGTTATTTATTATTTATTATTTATTATTTATTATTTATTATTTATTATTTATTATTAATTATTATTTATTTTTTATTATTTATTAATTATTAATTATTTATTATTTATTATTTATTATTTATAATTTATTTATTTTATTTATTTATTCATTTATTTATTTATTATTTATTATTTATTATTTATTATTTATTATTTATTATTTATTATTTATTATTATTATTTATTATTTATTATTTATTATTTATTACTAATTATTATTTATTATTTATTATTTATATTAAAAAAGTTTTTTTAAAAGTCCTTACTATTATTCTAATTATAATATAATTAATTAGGTTATAAAATAATGAAAATTCTTTTTTTTTTGTAATTGAACAAAATTAAATATAATTTATTTCTGTATATCAATCTATATAATGCAAACAATATTACAAGTATATTTTATTATACGTACTGATATATTTTATTATATGAAATAATATAAATAAACAATATATTAATATATAGATGTTAAACCATTAAATATTTAATAAATACAAAACGATGTAAAGGTAAAAAAAAAAGAATATATATATATTATCATTTATCATTCATATATATCTAAATTTATATAAATATTTATTAGAGTTAGGAACAAATAATAAATCTATATAATAAAGTTTATCTTTTTTTCATATATAAATAAATAATGAAATAGCCTAAGGTAGGACAAACTATGAAATATATAATAAAATAGACTTTGTTATATTTCATTATATATTTTATTATAATAATATTCCGTATAGTATGAATATATTAGAATATATTAGAGTATATTAAATAGTCTAATTGACCTTTCAAAGTTTAAAAAAATTAAATTAAATTAACTAAATAAATAAATTAAATAAATTAAATAAATAGATGTAATTATATTAAATTAAATAAATAAATAAATTAAATAAATTAAATAAATAAATGTAATTAAATTAAATAATTAATTAATTAATTAATTAATTATATAAAATAATGAAAAGTGAAAGTGAAAAGTTTAAAAAAAGAAAAGAAAAGAAAAAAAGGATTAGAACGAATGGGTGAATTTTATTTATGGATTTATGGATTTAAAATTAAAAAAAAAAAAAAAAAAATCATTGTAAAGTTTTAACTAAATTTATATTAATTCCAATAACAAAACTAAAACAAATAAAAATTTATAGGATTAGAGCTATTTGTATTAGTATTTAACGAATTATAATCATAATAATAATAATAAAATTTTTTTGTTTTAAACAAATTATAATAATAAATTTTTTTTGTTTTATTACAATGAATACAAAAAATAAAAAATAAAAAATAAAAAATATATATATTTATATATATCAATGAAATTATTTAATATATTCATTGTATAATATAAAAAATTAAAAAAAAATTAATGAATAGTAATAATTTTAACCATTAATACTATAATTAATTTAACTTAATAAACAAATATGTTGAAATAAATATAATATAAAATAAAATAAAGAATAATTATTAAAATAATATAATATAAAATAAAATAAAATAAAGAATAATTATTAATATAAAATAAAATAAAATAAAAAATAATTATTATTATAATATAAAATAAATAAAGAATAATTATTATTATAAAATAAAATAAAATAAAATAAAGAATAATTATTAATATAAAATAAAATAAAATAAAATAAAGAATAATTATTATTATAATATATAATAAAATAAAGAATAATTATTATTAATCATTAATAATCATACATTTCATCATTTTTTATTTAATTAGTATTAAAAAGTATAAAATTAAAACCGCTCTTCAAAAAAAAAAAAAAAAAAAAAAAACTTTTTAAACATTATGGTATAATATATGGCATAAATATATTTTAGTATACTTTTATAAATAAGAAAATATAATTAAACCATTTTGTATATAACATAAAACAATAATAATTAAGGTTTATTTCGTAGAAAAGATGATAAAAATTCTACCTAAACTTTATTTACATAAAGAAAGAAATAGGCATATTCAAGAATTTACACAAAATATTCATGATTAAAATAAAATTCAATTAGCAATAAGGTAAATAAATAAAATAATAATAAATAAATAAATAAATAATAAATAACAAATGATGAATAAATAAATTATAATGAATTAATAAATAACAAATGATGAATAAATAAATAATAAATCATAAATAAATAAATAAATAAATAAATAAATAAATAATAAATCATAAATAAATAAATAAATAAATAAATATATAAATAAATAAATAAATAAATAAATTATAATGAATTAATAAAAAAAATGATTATACAGTCATTGACACGATAAAGGATGATTTATTTATAGAGTCAATAGTTAAGATGATATTTAGGATATACATCTTTATTAATTAAATAGATTAGATAATTACATTAATACACTAATTCATGATGTATTTAATTAAAAACTCTTGTCATTCAATGAGTAGATCCCTTGGACACAGCCATTTCATTATTTTAGTATATATTTTATTGTAGTATATAGGCTGCTGCATGTATAGTAATTGCTTCTATTGACTCTAGAATGCAACTATTTACAAACCACTTCTTAATACATTTTACATTCATAAATAAAATAAAACATACATAAACGTAATTGAAAAAAAAAAACTTTCCTTTCTTTCCTTTTTTTTTATTTTTTTTTTTTTTATTTTTATTTTTTTTAAAAAAATTAAAATAAATTAAAAATAAAATAAAAAAAAGGGATTTTTTTTAATGCATATTACTATATATGGTATAATTGCTAATTTTAAACAAAAAAAGAAAGTTTAAAAATAAAAAAAAAATTTTTTTTAAATTTCGATTACCAAAATGTAAAAAATAATAAAAAATAGAAAAAAAAGGAAATTGGATATAAAAAAAAAAAGTTCATAAAATTTAAAATGCACAGTTAAAACATTTAAAAAATTTAAATAAACTTATAAAAATATTTTTAAATAAAAATATATAAAATATAAAAAATATAAAAAAAATTTAAAATAAAAAGAAATTTAAAATAAAAATTAGTACAAATTTAATGAGAATAAAATAAAATAAAAAATTAAAAAATAATAAAAAATTAAAATGAAATGAAATTTATGAATAATAAATTAATAAAATAATAATAAAAAAAAAAGAGTATTTAGTTTATGTCTCATAAAAATTATAAATTAATAAATTTAAAAACGATCAAAGACGTAATTGAAGATATTTATTTATAGATGAAGAATATATAAAAAATAATAATAATAATAATAATAATAATAATAATAATAATAATAATAATAAATAATAATAAAAATAAAAATTTCAATATGATTAAATAAATAATGCTAATCTTTTCTCATTGGTTTAAATGTCATTATTAATTAAAAGAAAAAAAATTTTTTTTATTATTATTAAAATTAATAATGAAATTTTTAAATTATAATTATAATTAAAAATTTAATCACAATTTTATTGGCTAATGAATTTAAAAGAAATATCTTATAATATTATTTTATTTTATTATATTATTATATTATATTATATTATATTATATTATATTATATTATATTATATTATATTATATTATATTATATTATATTATATTATATTATATTATATTATATTATATTATATTATATTATATTATATTATATTATATTATATTATATTATATTATATTATATTATATTATATTATATTATATTATATTTTATTATATTTTATTTTATTTTATAATTAATTAATTAATTATTTATTTATTTATTTATTTATTTAATTATCTAATGGCTCAATTTCATATAAACCTTTTTGCAAATCCATTTATTTAATAGGTGAAATGATAATTATCATTGCCGTAAAATGCTTTTTTAAATTAATTATAATTAATTATTAATGATTAACAAACTATAAAATTTATATTTATTATTTATTCAATTATTAATTAATACATACTCTTTTTTATTACTTATTATTTATTAATAAATATACTTATTTTCCTTATTTTATTTTATTATTTATTTATTATCTGTTCAAAATATTTTTTTAATTTTTATTAAATGCTTTATTATAATCATTTTTTTGTTATCATACATGACCTTATTGTGATGTATTATTATTTAATATTTAAAGTTTTTTTTTTTTTCTCACTAAAATTATAATTACTTATGGTCCTTTATTATTATGTTTATTGTTGTTATTTTTTATGTTTAATTATTTACTATACTATTATTTATTATAGAGATTTGTTATTATAATGATCGATCATGCTATTATTTAATTTTAATGTTTCTTGTTATACTTCAATATTTAATTTATTATTGTAGATGCACATTATTATAAGTATTTTATTATCTTTTGAACTAAAACTAAATGATTATTTACTATAATATTATCTTTCCTTTTTTTTTATTTTATCATATTCTATTTTTCAAATATTTATTACATTTTATGATTAATTATTAATATTATATGATAAAATATCATATTTTAATATTAACAATAAAATGATAATATTTATAAATTTAATAATAATAATAATAATAATAATAATAATAATAATAATAAATTAAAATAAATCATAGATCAAAACTATAATAATAATATATATATATTTTAACATTTAATTGGTAGTGCTATTATTTATAAAAAAAATAATATACTTTTCATAGAAATTAAAATATAATTATTGATTATAAAGTTATTATTTATTTATTTATTTATTTATTTATTATTCATTATTCATTATTCATTTATTATTCATACATTATTTCATTTATAATTTATCATCATAATGTAATTAATTAATAAATCCTACTTTCTTGGTACAAACATAAATATTTTATATATTACAAAAAAAAATATATATATATATATATATATATACTCTTTAATATTATGAATAATTTTTTATACTAAATTAAAATTATAAAATGTTTATGAACTAAATTTATTTATTTAATAGCTTACATTAGTGTGGGTTTTCATAGTTTAATAAAAGTTAAATTATACATATAATTTTATTTTTTTACTTTAAATATTAACCTAATCCAGATCATATATATATTTAGGATAGTTATATTTTTATAATAATTTTTTTTTATTTTTTTTATTTTTTTTTTTTGAAAATACTAGTATTAATAATACTAATAATCATAATGAAGTTGTTAATAATATCAATATTTTATATTATTAATATAAAATATTGGTATGATATCATTTTTATTTTATAACTAAATTTTGAAAATAGTATTACATAGATAAATATCATGATATTATTTATATTATTTCAGTTGTCAAAAAAATTTTATAATTAAATTATATGCAAGGACAGTAGAATAGATTAAATAATAATAAAAATAGAAATAAATAAATAAATAAATCATTATTTATTTGTTTATTTATTTGTTTTATATTACATTTAGAATTTTTATAAAAATTTTCAAAAAAAAAAAATTTTTTATTATTTTATATATTTTTATTAAATATATTATATATGTGAATTATCATCCTATTCCTTTTTATTTAATTTAAAAAATAGAAAAAAGAAAAAGAAACCTCTTTTTTTTTTAAAAAAAAAATTGTTATAGTATTGGGATTGTTATTGTTTTTAGAAATACTGGTCAATATATAGTTCAAAAAATGTTACTTTTATCTTTATTATTTCATATTGAGAAATGTAATAAAATCTAAATTAAATCCTAAAAAATTGCCCATTTATTATAATTTATTATATGGATAAATGGATAATAAATAAAATAAAAAATAAAATATAATAAAACTAAATTTTTTTTTTTTTTTTTTTAAAAAAAAAAGTTAAAGAAATAAATAAATTAAAATTTGGATTTTATCCTATTTAATTTCCTTTTTTTTTTTTTTTTTTTTTTTTTTTTTGATTTTTATCTTTTTAATTTTTTCTAAAATTTTTATTACTTTATGTTTTATTTTTGAATAGTTTGGATCAATAGCAATGCGTCTTAATAAGTTTCATAGCTTCAACTAAAAAAAAAAAAAAAAAAAAATTTAATATATTTAGAATGTATTTTTACACTTTAAAATACATTAAAAAAAAATTTTTTTTTTTTTAAATAATTAATAAATAAAGAAATGGAAGTGTATTGGTATTCTCTCTTTCTATTCTAAAAAAAAAAAAAAATAAAGTTAAAATATATATATATTTTAATATATATATATATGTACGTACATTGACTCTCTCTCTCTCTTTGGGTTATGAAAAGGGTTTTTTTGTATTTTTATTTTTATTTTAATTTTTATTTTTATTTTTTTACTTTTTTTTTTACTTTTTTTTTTTTTTTTAATTACATCCATCAAAAAAAAAAAAAAAAAAAAAACTGTAACTCAAGAGTGAGCCACGAAACAACAACGACAACGACAACGACAACGACAACGACAACGACAACGGAGAAAGTTCTGAATAAAGTTAAATTCACGAGACGAGACTGACTGATTTGATTTGACTTGACTTAATTTGACTTGACTGGACTGGACTTGACTGGACTGGACTAACTAACTATTTATGGAATGGAGCATGAGAAACCTTCCAAGAACTCTTTAAATGAAATTTTTTCTTTCTTAAATATTTTTTTTTTTGTTTCCCCTCTCTCCTCTCTCTGAAGTAGCAGCTGCTGTAGTAGTGAAGTATAGCTTATCTAATATTAAAGTTCCACCAAAAAAAAAAAAAAAAAAAAAAAAGAAACATAATATCATTAATGAATAAATTAAAAAAAAAAAAAAAAAAAAAAAAAAAAGAAAATGGATGATAAATGGACAACCTTTGACTAATACCACAATGAATAGAAAATTTCATTTTGATAACATATTAATATCAAAGGTAACAAGCTATTGCTTTAGAAGAAAGAAAGAAAGAAAGAAAGAAAGAACTTAGAAATGAAATTAAAACATTTAGTCACGGGATACCAAGATGAAAGATTTTTTTTTTTTTTTTTTTTTTTTTTTTTCAAATCAAGAAAAGCTGACCTAGGTGAATTGACCTTTAAAATTTTCTTCTTTCTTTGATCAAATTTCTCTAAATTAGAAGAAAATGGTAGAAACTTGATACATTCTTCATGATTGCGAAAAAAAAAAACAAAACAAAACTGTTAAAGATCTAATAAAAATTAGGTTCAGTGGCATCATAGTTAGAGAGATTCTATCTTTAACTATTTTTTGTTGTTAGAATATATTTATTTATTTAAGACTAACATTGATAAAGAGAGATACCTCTTATAAGTATTACATTTTTAGATTGATCGCCTTTTCTTTTTTTTGGAATAGAAACAATAGATACAGAGTTCCATTCATTATTCATTAGGAAAAAGAACCTTCTTAAATTTTGTCTAAAAAAAAAAAAAAAAAAAAAAAAAAAAAAAAAAAAAAAATAATCTCAAGGCATTTACCAGTAGCAGCAGAGAGAGAAAAAAAAAACCTTTCTTATTGATCATAATAACAAAAAAAAAAAAGCTTTATAAAATTCAATAGGAATATCATCATACTCTTTGGTAACTTAAAAGAATTTTTCTTGAACACTAAATCGATCGATCAATCGATTTGATCAATCAAAAAAAAAAAAAAAAAAAAAAAAAAAAAAAAAAAAAAAAAAAAAAAAAAGAAAGAAAAAAAGAAAAAAAAGTTAACTCAAGAAAAGCTACTAACAAATGATTAAAGTAATAAAATATAATAAAGATTATATAAATTTTTTTTTTTTTTATAGCAGCAATTATTACTAACTTTAATATTTATATTTTTTTTTATTCATTTATTAATTACATGAATATTTTAGATATTAAAAAAAAAAAAAAAATAAATATTATTTGTCCAATAAGATCATAATGATATTTAAAAATAGTAACGTGAAATAAAATGGAATAGTACTATTCAAAAATAAAGCGTATCAATTAAATTCAGAACCTCACTTCCTTATGGATTAGGGTTTGAATTTGAATTTGACTATCTGAAAGAAATTATGATCGATCTCTTCCTTTTCAGAGGTATTGGCCCCCCTTACTAAGCCTGTCTTAACTGCATTTTCTGCATTTTCTGCATTTTCTGCATTTTGATGCTCCCTGATTAGTTTTGCTCTTATACTTTTCGGGAGTAGTAACCTCTGTCGAGTACTACTAGCCCGAGGCATGATTTCTTGTAAAAAGAGCCTCAGATCGCACCAAGAATAACGTTTTTTTTTTTTTTTTTTTTTTTTTTTTTTTTTTTTTTGAATAATCACCAGAAATGATTTGGTTTTTAAAATAAAATAATCCCATTCTTTTTCATAATTTAATTTAAATTAATAATGCGTCTGCCTCTCTTCCACCATAAAGGAAGTTATAAGAATCGGTACTACCGTCACATATATGTTTACACCCTCATTCTTCAGAAAATTACTTAAAATTAACATGATTTTTTTCACACAATTGAACTCTTCACTACATTAGTAATAGTAACGATATATTACTATTTTCACTATTACTAATATTAATATTAATATTATTACACTATCACTATCATTATTACTACTCTTATTAATTATATTATTTCTATTCCTCTCATTATTAATATGATATACTTTGTTTATTACTATTAGAATCTGTACTTGATTCAATATATCATCCATCTCTGTGATAACAGGTGTTGACATTACTATTTGATATTGAGAAATAATAATAATTAAAAAAAAAAAAAAATAATAAATTTTATTTTTCATAAAGGAACTTCAATATCCTTAAAAAAAAATATAATATATATATATATATATATATATTTCATAAGGGAAATTCACAGAAAAAAAAATAATACATTTACATTTAGAAAAAATCAAGGTTCCAATTGAGGATTACTATTTTTTTTTTTTTATATATATATATATAAAAGCCTTTGTTTTTTTTTTTATATATATATATATATATAAGCCTTTTTTTTTTTTTCTAATAACAGTTAAGGTCACCTTTCCTTTCTTGGACCCGGCCATCTTCAACCTTTTTTTGTTGGTTTAATTAGGAGTTCTTGTAAGCTTTCTGTAGCTACTAATTATTTAAAATTAGTACTTATTCTAGTAATAACAGTTATTAAACATGTATTATTTTCCGTAGGGTAGTCTAGGCAGTTTCTCTCCTGGCTGACTATCTTGGTGGTTCTTTTTCCTTGGTTATCATACCTACTATAGATTTTATGCTTCTCTAGAAAGTTTTGTCTTAAGAGAATAGTATATTCAAAATGTTCTGCTATATTAAAGCAAGTAGTGAACGTAAACGCTTTGGCTGTTTTGTCATGCGAAGGGTAAGACACGAGAGGGATGTTTAATACTTACTTGACTTGTCGGTCATAGTACATAGGGTTGGCCCATTTCCAATTACCTTGACTAAAGTACAACTATTTTGATTTTGATGGCTTTGACAAACACGAGCATCACCTTCAAATTCATATTCACATCACCTCTCTCTGGCAACAAAGTGTGCCCATCATCAGAAATGCCAATGCAATGCTAAAAAAATTTTTTTATGAATACTTCTTATAGTTGAACTTTTGAGATCCTCTCTTTAATTTTTCTTTAAATTCTATTTTTTTATTTTTATTTTTTTATTTTTTTATTTTTATTTTTATTTTATTTTTTTTTTTATATAGGACTTTTTTTTTAAGCCTTGATGGATTTTTTTTGGCCTATCTCTATCCCATTAGTAAAAGATTAAAATTTCTTTTTTTTTTTTTTTTTTTTTTTTTTTTTTTTTTTTATCATTATTTATTATTTAATTAATTAATTAATTAATTTTTCTTTTTTTTTTTTTTTTTTTTCTTAGACAGGGAAGAGAATACACTTCCATAACTTTATTAATTTTATTATAAAAAAAAATACATGTAGGTGAAAAAGTACATTTGAAATTAAAAATAAAAAATTTAAAAAATAAAAAATAAAAAAAAGCTCAAAAATACTATGTATTTCGGCAAGTTGTACTATGCGGGAATTTTTTCCTTTCCTAACAAATAAAAAAAGAAATAAAATCTAGAAGTAACGTCTTTAAAGTAGATAGTGTGGTATCCACTAAACTCTCCCCGGGATTCATCATTTATTGAACTACTTGGGCGAGATTCACCCTTCGTAGAAATAGATGCTGATCCTGTATTATCATTACGCTCTTGGATAAGTTTGGTATTTTACAATACCTATCATATAATTGCTCAAACGAACTACTTATGATAGGTATTGCCCTTGTTAAGAATTCCGCCAAGCCCACAATTTTTGGAACATGTGACTCAGATGAACCTTTGAAAAGTAGTTCATTTAATTGTCTCTTTTCCCCACTATCGAAATGTAGCTCATTTAAAACTAAAGTCCCACCAAGAAGGAACAAGTATATATAATGATTGATATAATCTTCAAAATCAGAAATAGAGTTCATAGGAAGAAAGAGGATGAAACGCTCTAATCTTCCTAAGGAATAAAACATAGAGATCATCGATGAAATTTAAAGAATTCCATCTAAAAGATGCAAGAGCATCACATTTAAAAATCCAATGTTCAAAAGATTGTTTATCTTCGCCACAACAGGGGCAAGAATTGGGACAATCTTCTGAAACTCTACCTATTCTAATAACAATAGTAGTATTGTATTTATAACCATAGTGTTAAACGTATAATCCACGAAAACCCTAAGTTGAATTGGGAATATTTTAAGCTAAGCATAATTATAGCTTTATTGTTTGAGAAATTATTACTATCGTAGTTTTGACCATTAATACCTTGAAATTTGGAAACTGATTTCCAGTAACGTACTAAATTACCGTCATATTTTTCACATTTATATTTTTTTGATTTTTTTTTTTTATACAGTGTTCTCTAGATTCTTTAGTCCAAGGAATAATAAGGCATTTTGGGAATAGATTTAATAAGATCCTTTATAAGATCCTTTATAATACAGTTTGATTTACTCCCATTTTGTAAATGATTTAATCTGTAAGGCTGTGCAGATTACCAACAATAGGAGGAATACTTAGATCTCGAGATAAAGCATAAGTACTCATAGTAGAATTATGTTTAATATAGTCATTGTTTTCTGATCTTGTTTTACTACCATTTTTAGAGAAGGAGCCGATACACTAAAATAAGGCCGGTATTAATTAATGTTTGAATTCTAGCCGTTCTAGATTTTTTTAAACCAAGTAAAGGAGAATAATAAATTACTTTACTAATAACAAAGGATTGAAGAACTTTTTTTCCTTGTATGCAATAGGAATAAGTTTTATTTGAAGAGAAACGTGTAAATGAAAGAAAGGGATTTTCTAACTTTTAAAATGCATGTGAGATATAATGTGTTCTAGTAAGAGATGAGATCATCAGAAAAAAGGAATACCTAGATAAATATAACTAGAAACTTTAGGAATAGCATTCATTTCCTAAATAGAAGGTTGGGTCACTATAGTTTGGAGGAGATTGGAAGTTTCATTGGTTTTATAACCATAGTTGCACATTTTTTTTTTTTTCAATACCAAAAGTCATTTCATTTAAATTAGCCCATCTATGTACCTTTTTTAATAATTTTTCTAAATTTTTTTTGCACTTGGAGCAATGAGAACATCATCAGCAAAGAGTCCACCACAACACTTTTTTCTTCCAATATTAACACCATATTTTTCACAGTCATTTAGTATATCATTGATGAATAAATTGAATAAGATCGGAGATAATGGACAACCTTGACGAACACCTCTTTTAATAGGAAATTCATTTGATAACATTGAAGCAAATCGAGCACGAGCTTTAGATGAAGTATATAAATTACAAAGAAAATCAAAACATTTACCACTATTTTTTTTTTTTTTTTTCTAAAAAAAAAATATTATGTACTCCATAATGATATAATTTAGTAAGAATGTTAAAAATAGGAACTGAATATAAGCTTTTTTAAGATCTAAAAAGGCTAAATATGTGAATTAATTAATTAATTATTTATTTATTTATTTATTTATTTATTTATTTATTTATTTATTTATTTATTTATTTATTTATTTATTTATTTATTTATTTATTTATTTATTTATTTATTTATTATTATTATTTATTATTATTTATTATTATTATTATATATATTCCTTTTTGTACACTAAATGATACAGTTTTTATTTTATTTTATTTATTTTTTTTTTTTTATTTTATTTTATTTTATTTTATTTTATTTTTTATTTTTATTTTTATTTTTATTATTAAAAAAAATTATTTTTAAAAAAAAAAATACAATAGAGTATAATTAATTTATATTATTTAATAAAAATAAACAAATATATTTTAATATTATATATATATATATTTAAAAAAATATATATATTTTTTTTTAAAAAAAAAAAAAAAAAAAGTAATAAATAAAAAAATAAAAATTTTTAAAAATAAAAAAAAAAAAATAATAATAAAAAAATAAAAAATAAAGAATTAAATTACTAAAAATTTATATATATAGCAAATGATAATAATTATTAACAATAAAATTATAATATTTATTTTGTTCAACTTTTTTTTTTTCCTAATTTTTTTATTCTTTATTTTTTTTTTTTTTTTTTTTTTTTTTTTTTTTTTTTTTTATTATTTTAATTTATTTTATTTTTTTTTATTTATTATTATTATCATTATTTTTTTTTTTTTTTTTTTTTTTAATATTTTATTTTTCAAATTATTTCTTGTTCAACCGAATTTAATCTATTTTATTAATTCCTAACAACCTATAATTTAATTTTCTGGTTCAATAGTAGATCCTCTCTTAATAGTACCCCAACCAATTAAACTATAAATTAAAATTTTTAATTATTAAAATAAATAATAATATTATTATAAAATTAATTTATATATTAATAAATAGGAATAAATAAGAAATAGGATAATTATATATATATGTACAATTTATATATTCTTTTTTTATAATGACAATGATGAACTTACCGCCAGTGCTTATCAATTCTTCTACTTAAAGCAATCTTTTCATTAACTTCAGTACAAGCTGGTGAACTTAATTGAATCTTTGCAAGATCAGCCTTAACACTAATAACACGACCACCAGTAGAGGTAGAACCAATGTTAACCATAAGAACTTCACCCTTAGATAACTTTTGAACCTTAGCTTGTTTTTTATCATCTGTCTTAACACCAAGAAGTCTACGAAGTAAGAAGTAATTAATTTCTAATTCGGTGTAAATAGCTGGTAATTTACCAACAGCACCTAAAACTTGACCGACAAGACGATCAGCACGACAAAGGGTTGGATCAACCTTTGTTCCAACACCAATTAAACCTCCTGGAACTGCAAATTTCATTTGGTTAGTTTCAGCTAAAAGTGAAACAATCTTTGAGAAAATTGGCTTACATTTAAGTTTACCTTCACTATCCTTTGAAACAATACCTGGTCTAATTTCAATTTCATCACCAACCTTATATAATATTAATGTTTATAAATTATATAAAAAAAATATATATATTTATATATAAAATCAAATATAAAAAAATAAATAATAATTTAGTATAAATATCAATTAAAATAATATATAATTAATAATTATCTTTTTTTTTTTTTTTATTATTCAAATTCAAATTCAAATATTAATTTATTATATTTTATTATAAAATTAATAATACCTTTAAAATACCACATAAGATACTACCACCAGCAACACCACCTTTTAAATCATCAACTTCAGAACCTGGTTTATTAACATCGAAACTTCTAATAACGATTAAACGTGGATCAGCAGTGAAATCTCTACGTGGAATTGGAATCTTTTTAACAATATATTCATTAACTGCATCAATATTATACTTTAATTGGGCAGAAATTGGAATAATTGGAGCACGGTCTGCAACAGTACCTTTAACAAACTTTAAGATACTTTTGTAATGTTCTTGAGCAGTAGTTTCCTTGACTAAATCAATCTTATTTTGAAGAATAATAATATGCTTTAATTTCATAATTTCAATAGCAGCTAAATGTTCAGAAGTTTGTGGTTGTGGACAAGATTCATTACCAGCAATTAATAATAAAGCAGCATCCATAACAGCTGCACCGTTTAACATAGTAGCCATAAGAATATCGTGACCTGGACAATCGACGAAGGAAACATGACTATTACATATTTTAATTATAGAAAAATATTTAAAATATTGGAAAATATTCATTCATTTCGTATTGCATATCATTTTATTTTAAATAAAAATACAATTAATATATTTTTCATTCTATATTTGATTCTGGAATTTTATAAAATATAAATGTTTTATATTATAATTTATAAGTTTTATTTAAATTATTATTAGATAAGTACCGAATTAATTTCATTTTTCCATCACATCCTGGAACTTCACAATTAAAACCTTCCTTAACATCACTTTTACATGACTTGTAACATCCTGGTCTTGGACATTTCTCGTTAGAACATTTGAAAATCTTTTAGAAAAAATAAAATTTCAATTTATTATTATAAATTTCAATAATTCAAAAATTATATTTTAATTATATTTTATATTAGAATACTTTTAAATTTTAATATATAAATATTTTTATCATACCTTAGCATTAGCATAACCTAATTTAATTGTAATGTTACGTTCTAATTCGTTCTTAAAACGGACAGTTTGAACTCCAGAAATAGCCTTAACAACTGTAGATTTACCGTGAGCTACGTGACCAATGGTACCTTCATTATTTTCAATAATATTTAATAATTTAATAATTTCAATTAATATTAGAAAGGAAAATTTATATCTATAAACTTTTAAAAAATTATTTCGGTACAATATTATTTTCATATTTTTGATTTACCAATATTTATGGTAGCTTGATTACAAATAACTTCTGGAGAGAGGGGATCTAATGTAGTTGGGTCAACGTTAATTTCTTCAACTTCTGCCATATTAACTGATATGATTAATGTTAATTATTAATATTGAATAAAAATTAGATTTATATATTTTAAAATTATGAATATTAATTTTTTCATAAAACATATGTTTATATATATATAAATTAAATTTTCAATAAAAATTAAATTTAATGAAATTTCTTTTAATTTTTATTATGATTATGATTATGATTATGATTATGATTATGATTTGATTTATATTTCATTCTTCAATATAGGTTTGAATTGATGAAAATGTTTATTTTTCGAATTAACATTGAAAAACTATTTTGGTTTAAATTTTTATTAATAATTTTTATTTTCTACAACAATTATATTTATTTATTTATTCTTTCCAAGCATCTTTTTATATTAATAAATTTATAACATTTCACTTAATCAATATAAATTAAAAGGATATTTACATTATAGATTTTATGAATTTTTTGAGTAAAAAGTAAAAAATAGTTTTATTTTTTTTTATTTTAGTTTTATTGTACAAAATTTGATTTTTTTTTTTTTTTTTTTTTTTTTACAATAATTAAAATTTATATTAAATAATGTATTATATATAATTTTATATTCAATTATTTTATATAATAATATGATAAATGTATTATGTAAAATTTTAATTATATTTTTTATTCATTATATATAAATAATTTAAAATTATATAAAAATAAAAATATTATTATCCAATCATAATTCTAAAATTTATACCCAATCAATATATATTAAATAAATAGTAAATAATTATTATCAATATATTGAAGTAAATAGTATTATATATTATTTTTGATCAATAAATAATTAATGTACATTAACTATAAAATTTGTAATATTTTATTTACATGGATTAACAAATTTTTAAATAAATAAATATAAACATATAAATAAATATGTATATAAATAATAAATAACAATAAATAATAAGTAATAAATAATAACAATAAATAAATTTATAAATAAAAGTATTTACCACTATTTATATATTATTTTAATATTTATTTTCGATATTTGGAAATTTAAATTTGTTTTATTTACTTTTTTAAAATTAATGTTTTTGGTTTATGATTTTTAAAATAATTTTTTTGGTAAAAATATTAAAAACAGATAAATCACGTGTTCATTTGAGTCTGTAAGAATTGTTCAAATGAACTAATTTATATTTTGAAAGTCTTTCCAGTTTTTATATTGGCATTTAGTACTCGGTACTAACACCCATAAAGTTTTCGGGTCGACTCTGCGACTACCTCCTGAACTTATGCAGATGAATTTTCATCCTCTTAGGATATTTTTCACTATAAATAAAGTTGATGTTTGCTCACTATTTTAAATACTCCTGTTGATAGACTATATAATTGCTGGTTTAGAGAGTACTTGATATTTAAGAGGATTAGTATAGTTGTTCCTACAGCAAAAAAAAAAAAAAAATTTGCTGTTAACCAGAGCCAATATTGTTTCAACTGTTACTGATTATCAAAAAATTAAGTATTAATAACACTTCATACACTTTAATCTTTTTTTTTTCCTTTTTTTTTTTTTTTTCTTTTTTTTTTTTTTTGAATACTATATTTATTTTAATTAAATAAATGGAAAATATCTATTTGCTTTATTTCATTTTACTTTAAAATTTTTTTTTTTTTTTTAAATTCAAATATATTTTTATTATTTTGAAAGAAGAAAAAAATATAAAGATATTTGCTTATGCAAAATTTTTATTTCATAAAAAAATATTAAAATTTATAGTAAACTCCAAAGGTAAAACGAGGTTTTGTGAAAATGATTTTATTTCTGATTATACTATATATATCTTAATTACTGGTTAGATTAAATATAGGGAAAAATTTTTTTTATCTATGTTTATTTTTTTAAAAAAAAAAAAAGTACCCATCTTGCAATATGGCCATACAGTTATTAATTAACTGTAAGGTGATGATGAGTTATTGCCATACTGTAACAGCTTCGCCGCTCTCAATCGTCGTTACACACTGCCCGAAGATGCCTTCTTAACGTTCCTACATATATCTCCATTGACCACGAGCATCAGAACGGAATCAATAACTCCTCCCTAAAGGGTGTAATCATTGGCGATTGGAAATTTTACAATCATCAGGGTCTATGCTTCAATTCAAAGTGTAGTATCAGGGTTGGGTGAAATAATCATTTGAGATATGTTTATTTTAAAAATTATAAAAATGAATATTATAATTAATTTATTAATGTATTAAATAAAATATGATTAAAAATAAAAAAATTTAATAATAGTAATAATATAATTTTAAAATAAATTATATTATTACTATTATTATTGTATTAATCAAAATTTATAAATATTTTTTAAAAATAAATTTTTATTTTATATATATTTTTTTAAAAATAATATAATATAGTATAATATAAATTATTCAAATAAGACAAAATTTTTGAAAGATGAATAAAGAAGAATTAGGAATAATTACAGGATATGGGGTTATTATCATAATAAATGAATAAAATTTTAATTTCGAAGATTTTGAAGCTATTAAATAAAACAATAATAATAATAATTAAAAATAAATATGTTATTATTACTAAATTTATTTCTAAATTATAGTTTCAATTAAACTATTATTCAATGTTTATATTTTATTTTTTAACATATATATTTTTTAAATTATTATCAATATTATAAAAATTATGTTATCAATTTTTATTTTTCATTAAAAGAAATTTTATAAATGTAAGATTAATCCTAGTTGGGAAGCAGCAAAGACATTTAAGGATAAAGTAATAAAAGAAAATGGAAAAACCGTTCGACTAGATGTTGAATATTTTGATGTTGATTATAATATTGTTGGAGGTTAATCTTATTTATATTATTATATAAAAATTATATAAAAGATTTATTTTATTATAATAATAATTATAAATATTAATAATTATAAATAATAATGATAATAAATAATAATGATAATAAATAATAATGATAATAAATAATAATGATAATAAATAATAATAATAATAATAATAATAATAATAATAATAATAATAATAATAATAATAATAATTATAGATGGGGTTAAAGAGAAAATATATGATAAAAATCCTTCATTTATATTACATATTGGCTTAAATAATAGTTTGAATAATACGTTGAATTTTGAAACTTCAGCATATTATACAAAAGAATTTGATAATTGTAAATTAAATAATGGTAATTGCTGTGAGATACTAGAAACTGATTTAAAATGGATAAATGATTTAAGAAGTAACACGAACAAAATTTTAAGTAATGATGGTTGGAATTGTAATTTATCTAATGACCCAGGAAGATATTTATGTAATTATATATATTATTTATCATTACATTATAAAAAAGAAAATAATAAAGATTTCAAAGTATTTTTCTTACATATTCCAAATGTGAATAATACCCCACAAAGAACCCAACAATGTATTAACGAAGCTATATCTATAATTATTCATGAAATTGTCAAACTAATATAATATTCTATTCTTATAAAAAGAAATTAATAAATAAATAAGCAAATAAATAAATAAATAAATAAATAAATAAGTAAATAAATAAATAAATAAATAAATAAAATTAATAAAATAAATAAATTAATAAATAAAATTAATAA
This sequence comes from Neocallimastix lanati (nom. inval.), assembly GCA_016946835.1. Taxonomy (NCBI): domain Eukaryota; kingdom Fungi; phylum Neocallimastigomycota; class Neocallimastigomycetes; order Neocallimastigales; family Neocallimastigaceae; genus Neocallimastix; species Neocallimastix lanati (nom. inval.). The sequence goes on along the minus strand of JACVTC010000083.1, from coordinate 640,630 downwards.
AATAAATAAATTAATAAATAAAATTAATAAAATAAATAAATTAATAAATAAAATAAATGAAATAAATAGATAATATATAAAAATTATATATATATTGAGGATAAATATTTTGTTTATTCATTTAAATTTCAAACTTTTACAATTTTATTATATATATAATTAACATTAGAATAAATAAATAAATAATAGAAAATAAAAATATTAGATAAATTTTCATTTATAAATAAATTTATTGCAAAAATTTATTTTATTTATAACAATTTTTTCATGAAATATTTTTTTTATTCTTATTAAAATTTTATTGATAATAATTATATCATTTAGATTCCAGCTTTTTTTTTTTTTTTTTTTTTTTTTTTTTTAAAGAACTAAACCGACACTACATATATATCAAAGAAATATAAAATATAAAAATTAAAAAAATAATGAAATTAGTATTAATATTTAGTTTAACTTTGTTATATTTATTTAAAAATATCTAATTTATTTAATTTTTATTACTTACCCGAATGTAGTTTTAATTGGGTTGAAATAATAATTAACCCAATTAGATTTGACTTGTTCATCGTATGGAATTTTAAGTCCAGATTGTTTAACATTAAGAACAACTCTATCACTTTCTTGAACAAAGTTTAAAGTAACATCAGTATAATGATTCTCTGGGAATTCCTTAATTCTCCATTTAAGTGAAATAGATTCATCTGGAACTAACTTTGTAATGTAACCACTAACATTACCCCAGAATTCAAATTTTCCATTTTCTTTTGGTTCAATTATGGAAGCGCCACTACGACTGTTATTTTAATATTATATATTTATGTATTATAAAATTTAATATAAAGTATATACATTTAATATTACATTAAATATTATCACTATTTATTCTAAAATTATATATTTTTATATTAATTTTTAATTTTATTGTAATGCGTACGTCCATGCTCTAACTTTATCTGGATTTAAGAAAATATCGTACAATTCATGAGCACTAGTGAAAAACTCATCTTTAACAGTAATACTTTTATTCCATGAACCAAGGGAAACAATTTCTTTTTGCTTTGGTTCCTTCTTTTCAGCTGGCTTTTTATTAAGAACTATATTAGTGGTGGTGTTAGTTGGATGTCCAGTCATTTTCTCTGGTGGGATATAAACATCACCGGTATTAGCTTTAATTAAATCACCTTGAAAATTAACTAATTTACTTTTTATAGCGGGAACTAAATTCTTTCTAATAAGGTCCTTAATTGGACGTTTTTCTGAATTATCGTTTTCAATTGTTATATCAAACTTCATAATATAAATAATAAAAATTTATTAATAATGATTAATTTTAAAATTTTTATATATAGCAAATTTTAATTTTTATGTACTTACAACATATTCATCTTCTTCAGTATCATGAGCAATTTCAGGAATATTAATTTTTCCTTTTATATCAATATCATTTACTTTTCCCTTAATCGCAAAATCACAATCAACATCATAAATAGCAAACACCTTACCCTTTCTTTGATCTACATCAACATCACCATTAAATTTTTTAATTTCTGTAATTTCTACTGAACATCCATTAGCTTCTTCCTTTAAACCAACAAAAGTTTTTTTAAAATATTCTTTTGCCCTATTATTATTATTATTATTATTATAAAATTTTCTATTATTAACTAATATTTATTATAGAATTCTTTAATATAGAGTTTGAACATAATAAATATACCATGGAATACAGTTTTTCTCAACCCTATATATATAATAATGGTTATATAATAATAATAATAATAATAATAATCATAAAAATTATAATTATTTATAAAAAAAAAAAAAAAAAAAAAAATTAGAATATATATGTAATTTTATTTCAATCCATCATATATAAAAAATTTTTTTATTTCATAGAAATACAATAATTTATACATACCAGTGCCTAATAAATTAAAAATTTATAAAATAAAAATATAAATATAAATATTATTATTAAATATTGATTTTATAATTAGACTTGTAATATTTTATTTTAAATAATATATAGATTATATTATATAATTAAATAGAAAGATTTACCAATTATTAACTAAAAATATATATATATATATTTTTAAAATATTATAAAAGTTAATAAAACAGATACTACATATATGTTATTAATTTAAGAAAACTCCATAAAAAAATAATTATTAATCCTTTTTTTTTTTAATAAATTTTACCGTTCTTCCAGTTTGTAGTCATTTTTATTTAAGTTTTATATAAACAACTTTTTATGTTTTACTATAAATTATATTCAGTTTATGTATAAATAATAAAAAAGAAAAAATGAAAAGAAAAAAAATTGCTTATATATATAAAAATTAAGTTTATTTTTATTAAATTAAAATCAATTGATTGATAATATATTATTTGATCTATAATTATGTATTGGTAAAATTAATTTTATATATTATTAATATATTGAGATTAAAGGTAGTTTTAAATCATATTTAATGCAATGTGGATTTATAATATTCATTATCAAAATCGTTTTTTTTTTCTATTAAAATAATGTTATTTAATATATATACATATATATATATTTTTACATTTAATATAAAGCTATAATTTTTATTTTTATTATTAATTATTTTCATGAAATATAATTATTATTATAATTTTTCAGATTTAGAAGGATTAAGAACATTATCGAAATTTAAGAAATTTTAATTTTTAAAATATAAATAAAATTATATAACAGGATTAAATATTTAATATTTAATCGAATGATTTGGAAAAAAAAATATACAATTTTATATTAAAATAAAAATAAATATTATTAAAATATTAGAAATAACAATAGAATACAGTAAATAAATAAAAAAAAAAAAAATTGATTGAAATAAAATAGATTATAAATAAATAAATAAATAAATAAATAAATAAATAAATAAATAAATAAATAAATAAATAAATTAATTAATTAATAATTAAATATAAATATAAATACATATAAATAAATGTAAATAATTAATAAAAATAAATATTTAAAATATTAGAAATAACAATAGAACAATAGAATATAGTAAATAAAAAAAATAGATAAATAGATAAATAAATAAATAAATTAATAAATAAATATAAATATAAATATATATAAATAAATGTAAATAACAAAATATAGGTAAGTGAATATAAATATAAATAAATAAATAAATATAAATAAATAAATGAACATACTTATAAATAAATTTAAATAAATAAATATAAATAAATAAATAAATATATAAATATATACAAATAAATATGAAAAATATAAATAAATATAAATAAATAAATATAAATATATAGAATAATTAAATCACAATACTTAATTTAATATTATAATTGTATTATGAATGATCCATATTGTATTTAATATTGTACATGAAAGTTTTTGTACAAATTATTAAACTCCGATATAATTTTTATTTTATAATAATATTATTATTATAATCTCAAAAAATATTTTTATAAAATAAGTGTAAATTTTTTACAATTTTCTTAAGAATTTTTAAAAAATTAAATTTAGTTGTGATAAAACTTATTAATAATTATATCTATTATTTATTACTAATAATATTAACAAACTAAAAATTTAAATATAATTTATTGTAATTTTTTTTTTTTTTTTTTTTTTTTTTTTTTTTTTTTTTGAAGGAAAAATATTGATTTATATAATGCTTTTGTATAATATATATTTATTTTACAGCATTTTATTTTATTTTATTTTATTTTTTTTTTTTTTTTTTTTGAAAATTAAAATGTGGATTCCATTGAGCATTATTAAAAGAATTTCAAAATAAATATAAATGCTTTTCTATTAATTGTAGTAATTTCTAATAGCTACTTTTTTATATTGTTATATTTATATTTCTTTTTTTTATTTTCGCTAGTTTAAGAAAAACTTTTAAAAAAATAGTATAAATTTTGGCATTTGATTTTTTTTTTTTTTTTTTTTTTTTTTTTTTTTTTTTTTTTTTTTTTTTTTTTTAAATATTATAAATTTCTTAAATTAAAACTTTAATGCAATTTTTTTAAAAGTTTAATATTATAAAATTTACTTTATGTTTAATTTTAACTATATTATTAATATAATAAATATTGAAATTTAAATTAAAATTTCAACATTGAGTGAAAATATTGTTTAATTTTCATTTTATAATATTTTTTTAAAAAATTTTTTTTAATAATTTTTTCTTTCAAATACAAAAACTATTTATAATATATATTATATAATGAAAAATATTCAGAAATTTAGAAATTATAATAGTTAAATTGTATTTGACGTTATTGTGCTTTATATTTTTAAGCAACTATATCTATTATTAATATATATTTAATATATATTTAATATAACAATATATGTATATATTATAGACTTTTTTTTTTTATGATTCTTTAATACTACAATAGAAAATGAATACAATTGAACCTGAAATTATTGGATTATCGGATTATGATGATAATAAGTCAGATTATTCATTATATGAAGTTGATGGACCACCTACATTTATATTCTCTTCATTTAGTAATATAAAAGATACAGAAATTAAAAATAATGCCAAAATAATACTAGATGATGATAAATATAGACCAAGTACATATCTTAAAGATCGCTCATTATCATTAAAAGATAAATTATCACAACTTTCATATATAAATACTATTACTTCATTAAAAAAAAAACCTAAAATAGGAGAAAAATATGTTCCGGAAAAAATAAAAATAATTGATTTGGTTCATGATCCTGATGTAACAAATCATACATATGATGTTCCTGTTGATACACCGTTATTTCAACCATTTCCATCCCAAGTTGTTATTCAAAATTATAATCCATTTGAAAAGTATAAAATAATTATTTCATTTAGGAATAATGATAAGGTATGTGTTACCACTTTAATATATATATAATTCATTTATTTAGCAAAATATATTATACTATTAAATTATTAAAGAATAATAATATTTTATTTAAATACATTTAATAACTATTATATTATTATATTATTGTAAAAATATAAATTTTCAAAATAAAAGTTTGCAAGAAAAATGAAAATTTTACCAATAAATTATCCATATTTTTCTATTAAAGGAATAAATTCATCATCATTAAATTCAGAAAAAATTGCACCAGGAATGGAAGTTCAATATCTTATTACATTTATTCCTGAAGAAAATGTTGACTATAATTATAATCTTGTATGTATTACGGAAAGAGAGAAATTTTTAGTTCCAATTATTGCTATTGGGGCTAGAGGTATAAATAGTGTTATATATATATTGTTATATTTTTGAGTAAAGAGTTTTAAATATTAAATAAATTAATTAATAAAATAAAATTATGTTTTAATGTATTTTTTAAATAAATAAAATTGTATAATTTAATATAAAAGCAATTTTGGATTTTCCAGATATCGTTAATTTTTCAGAATGCCCTGTAAATTATGAATCATCAAAAATTTTATTAGTTAGAAATATTGGTAATAAAAAAACAACATTTAATTTAACTGTTCAAGAACCATTTTCAGTTGTACCAAATAACGGTTATTTAGATATTGGGGAAAGTATGCAAATTGAAGTTAAATTTGAACCAGAGGTATATAATATTATTGATATTTTTATTATCATATTTATTTTATTTAATAAATTAATATTATTAAATTTGTATATAATATTAATTAAAAAATTGAAAATTTCAGAAAGTAGGATCTTATGAAGGTGAAATGCTATTAGAATATGATACAGGCGAAAAAGTTTATATAAATATGTATGGAAGTGCAGATGATGTTAATATTAGATTGGAAAAACAAATTTTACAAATGGATAATACATATATTAATTTAGTATCTATGAAAGTGTTAACATTATATAATAGAAGCGATATAATTGTAATTATTAATTTGTTTTCATTTATTTATTAAAAAATTTAAAATTTAATAAAGTGTAAATACTAGTATAAATTAAAATAGATTGCATATAATAATAATAATAATAATAATAATAATAATAATAAAAATAATAATAAAAATAATAATAATAATAAAAATAAGAAACTAATTATAAAATTATAATAGTAATAATAATAAAGAGTAAATAATTAAAATAAATAAATAAATAAATAAATAAATAAATAAATAAATAAATAAATAAATAAATAAATTTTTAGATTAAATATCAATGGAAGCAATTTTCAAGTCAGATTGAAGAAAATCAGTACAGAGAAAGAAAAATTATTGAGTTAAATCAATTAAGAGAAGAAGAAATATTATACATAAAGGAATCAGAAGTAAGATGATATTTAATTATTTATTAATTTATTAATTATTAATTTATTATTAAAGTTGAAATGAAATATATTAACAAACATGAATTTTTTTTATCATTTAAGACTAATACTGAAATAGTAAATGAAAAGGTCGCTTTAATAAATGAAAATTATAAGGTATTGATTAAGAAATATGAATAGTAATGTAATTTTATATATATATTGGTTTAAAATGAAATTAACATATATATAATATATAATAGAATCTCATAAAAGAAAAAGAAAATGATGAATTATTATTTAATGGAAAATGTATAAGTATTACACCTCAAGAAGGTACCATTTGGCCAAATTCATCAGTAGAATTTAGAATTTTATTTCAACCAGAAAAGTCAATTGAATATAAAAGAATGATATATTGTTGTGTAAACGGAAGAGAAACGCGTTTACCATTACAAATTAAGGTTAATATTTAAATTTAAGTATATATATATATATATATATATTTTTTTTTTTTTTTTTTTTTTTTTGAAATATATATATTATATTATTATTATTAAAATCTAGAACTTTAATATTGATTAGGGAAATGGTATTGGACCCAAAGCAAAGTTTTCATATGATCAATTAGAAATCGATGATGTTTTTATCAATTCAATTCATAAGTTTCAGGTAAAATATAATTTCAAATAATACTAATTGTATTCTATTTATTAATATAAATAATAAATTATATTAATATTTATTATTAATATAGGCATATTTAGAAAATAAAGGTGATATAGAAGTAAAATATAAACTATTACCGAAAAATACATTATTTGGGCCAAAATTTTCCTTCTCTCCTGATATTGGTGTTATAAAAGCTGGCGAGAAACAACCAATAGATATCATATTTAATCCGGATATATTAGGTGAATTTTATGAAGAATTTTTATGGAATATTGAGGTATAATATTTGTATAGATACTTATATTATTTAATTCATAATTAATGAAAACTTTTAATAATATTAATAATTCAAAATAAAATTTATAAATTTATTATTAAAAAGGGATCATCTAATACCATATCATTAATTGTTACTGGTAAAGTAATTGGTCCAACCTTTTTTTTTAAGCCAGATGTTTTGAATTTCGGAAAATCAGTTTATGGATTTTTAAACACACGAAAAATTAAATTAGTTAATACTTCTGATATTATAATATCTTATCGCTTAAGATTAGAATCAGATAATTCCGAAGATGCAAATGAGTTCAGTATATTACCGGAAATTGGAACAGTTTTACCAAATTCAGAAAGAGAAATAAAGGTAACATTTACACCAAGTAGAGTTGGTACATATGAAGCATCAATAAAAGTAGATATTGAGCATATTGGAAATGATATTTTAAATTATCATATAATGGCTGAAAGTATAGTTCCTGATGTAATAATTTTTATATGCTTTTATTATTATTATTATTATTATTATTATTATTATTATTATTATTATTATTATTATTATTATTATTATTATTATTATTATTATTATTATTATTATTATAATAGATAATAGTAGTAAAAAATTATTTTTTTTTACTGAAAATGATTGTATTATATATTAACTATTTTAAATATTATTATTATTAAAAATTATAAGATTGAATTAAATACTGTAGCAATAGATTATGGAAAATGTTATCAAGGTTATGCTTATACAAGGTCCATCGAATTATCTAATCCATCAATATATCCAGCAAGATATAAATTAGTTAGTCAAGAAGAATCTGCTAAAATTGTATATTCATATGAATCCTCTAATAATTATGGTATTATTAATCCAAATTCAAAGGCTTATATAGATCTTACGGTTATTGTCAAAAAATTAGGAACTGTTGTATTTCCAACATTTATTGAAATAATTGGAAAGAAAGAAGTAAATTTAGTTGTAGATATTACGGCTTATGGTATTGGACCAACAATATCTTTATCTACAGATGAAATTAATTGGGGAAAAATAAAAGTTTTGGAAGAGAATTCTATGACATTAGAAATAAATAATAATTCTCCAATTCCAGCAAAGTTTGTATGTAATACAGTTAATGATAGCACCATATATAAATTAAGTACAAATTCAGACATTATTCAACCATTTTCGAAATATCATTTAATAATAACAGCATATTTAAATGATTCTGTTAAATTTAATGACATATTAAAATTAGATGTTGAATCAGACACTACGCATAATATAAAACTTATATCTCAAGGTATTGGTACTACAATCATTTTTCCAGAAGAATTTAATATTATTGATTTTGGTGATGTGTTTAGTAACAGAAAATGTTCAAAGACATTTAAAATTAAAAATAGTGGTAGAAGAACTCATACTCTTCATTGGATTCGTAAAAATCAACCACAACCAAAAAATAAGCCAAAGGAAGAAATAACTAGTGTTTTTAAAATTATACCACAGAGAATAATTTTAAAATCTGGGGAAACATGTGAATTAAAAATTGAAGGTTATTCAAGTGAATCAAAGTTTTACAGTGAAAATTATATATGCCAAGGTGTAATTGATAAGAATCCTACTAGACTTGATTTGATTGAAAGTAAAATTATAGTAAATTTTATCAATCCATTAATTTCTATTAATCCTTCTTCATTGGATTTTGAATCTATTCATACAAAAGAAAATGATTACAAAATCCAAGAAAAAATGTTAGAACTTTCAAATGATTCCTCATTAATTCTTCATACTCGTTTTATATATGAAAAACCATTTGAATTAATTATACCATCTAATCCATTGGAATTGAAGCCGGGTGTTACTATACCAATTAAAGTAAAGTTCGATTCATCATTTTTTAATAATAATGTGTCTGATAGTAAAAATTGTAAGTTGACATTGGAATATTTAGAACATCCTCAAATTGATACGATTGATCTCAACTACAATGTTCTTTTTCCAAACCTTGTTATCGACATTGAGGATTGTATTTTTGATTGTATACCTCAAAATACAAGTATAAAAAAATCATTTAATATTTTTAATAGAGGCCAGTTACCTGTATATTACACATGGAATTTTTATGAAAATAATGATGATCAAGAAACAGATTCAAAAAATACAGAAAATGATCTTGTACCAGTTTATCAATTATTTGATATTATTCCAATAAGAGGCTATTTAGAACCTGGTGCATGCGAAAAATCTGAAATAATATTTCATGGAATATGTAGTGGTATTCATAAGGTATTGGCTGTTTGTGATGTGGTCGGAGGACCAAAATATAAAATAAATTTGTTTGGTGAAACATCTTTAGTATCTTATAAATTTGATCGTGATGTCATTGATTTTGGAGTTCAATACTATCAGAATATTGTTAAACAGGATATTACATTATTTAATACAGGAAAAGTAGAATTTGACTATTCAGTTATTTTACCAAAAAATTCAATATTGGAAAAAAGAATAGCTATTTATCCTTCGTTTGGAAATATTTTACCTTATCAAAAACAAAAAATAACAATAAAATTTACTACATTAACTCCTGAAGATATTAATGATTCATTCTTTATAAGAATTGGTCATTTTGATCCTGTACCAATAACTGTTACTGGCCAAGGAATAGCACCTCATATAATGTTAAATTTGCCAAGAGTGATTGATAATATCGATAATAAAACTAAAGATGAAAGTGAATCAAAAGAAAATAATTTAGAAAAAAGTAGTTCCAATGAAGAAATCACAAAAAATGATTTTTATGAAGAAGATGAAAAAATTAGTGAGTTAGATTCCGGAATTTCACCAAAAGATCAAGTAGAATTTATTAAAGAAACAGAAAGAGTTTTATTAACACGTAAAAATATGGAATATTTTGACTTGTTATATACTGATAAGTTTAAAAATCAATCACTAATAAAGCCAAACTATATAGGTAGTTCTGTATTAATGAATAAAACTTTGACAAAGAAAAGCAGTAATAAATATAATAATGAATGTAATTATTTAAGTGAACTTTCAAAAATTCATTCGACGGAGTATATATGTGATTTTGGATATATAATAAGAAATACAACAAAAACAAAAAAAATAGTTATAACGAATATTAGCCAAAAAAAGGTATCCTTTACATTTAATGTATTAGAAATTAAAAATACAGGACTTTCTGTAGAACCAGAAAAAGTAAAAGAACTTCCTCCAGATGAATCATTTGAATTTAATATAACTTTTCAAACAAGGGATATTCCTTTGACAGAAAAAGAAATTAGTATAATACTACCTGTACATATTAAAGATGGCCCTATTATTTTAATAAATATGAAGGCATCCTTGACAATTCCAGAAATAAAAATTAAAGATGATATATTAGATTTCGGTGAAGTAATTTGTGGACAAAGAAAGACAATTGCTATTCAGTTATTTAATGAGAATGTAATTCAAGCAGAATGGAGAATTACTTCAAAGGTACAAAAAAAGAAAGGTTTTAATAAGAATAATAGGAATGAAAAAAATATAGAAGAATTAAAAGATGTATACGAAATTACTCCAGAAGCTGGTATAATTCAACCTGGTAAAAATCAACTAGTATATATAAAATTTACACCAGAGGAGGAAATTAATTATAACAAAAATGTTGTATTGAAAGTATTGATGAATAATAAAAATACTATTTTACATTTAAATGGTATTGGTGTTCAAAATAAACTTGAATTTCAACCAGAAAAAATATGCTTTGATCCAGTTTTACCTTATGCAGATATGATTGAGAAAAAATTTTCTATTTATAATCCGAATGAATATCCAATTGAAGTGTATTCAAAAGATTTTGATTCAGTGTTTAATGATGAAAAGAAATTATTGCAAAGAATTGAAAATTATGAAAATAATGTAGTTTATTTGCCTCCAAGAGAAATAGGTCAACCAATTACTGAAAGTTATTTAGAATCATTAAATATTAAATTAAGACCAATTACTCGAGAAGATGAAAGTAATAAAGATACATCTGCAACTATTCCAGAAGAAGGAGTTGGAGAAATTGAAACCATTCCTAGAAATAAATCATTTAATGAAATAATGGAAAATTCTCCAATAGCTTTTATAGTTTATGGAACCCCATATTCAGGAAAAACAACTGTATCAAAAAGTATTGCAAAAAGATATAGTTTTCAATATATAAATATAAATGAAATTGCTGAAAATTATATTTCAATGCATACATTAATGAATGATAGTAAAGCAACAGTTTATTCAATACAAGTTTCGGAAAGTTCTCTTCCTTTATCAACTATAAATATAAATAATAATTCCAATGTTATTCAAGAAGAAAGTCGGACAGGAAGTATATTGGATGAACATGATAATCATTCAAATCGTCATTTAATTCCGGATGAAAAATTTATTGATATAATAAAAACAAGACTATTAAAAGATGACTGTCATAATGGTGTAGTAATCGAAGGTGTAGATTCTAAATATGCATCAAATGCTGCTGTAATTTTAAAAGGCATCATGAAAGCATGTCCTAATAGAAATAAAAGAGTGTTTTTAAATTTAATTACAGATCTTCCAAATATTCATTTAAGAGAAGCTCAAATGAAACAGAAAAATAATAAAACAGATTCAATTGAAGTAAAAATGATAAGTGAAGAAGAATATGATAAATTAAGTCCTGAAGAACAAAAGAAATATGATGAAATGCTAAAAAATTATAAAAAACAAAAAAAGTTGATGAAGGATCAAATTAAAATAGAAAAGAAAAAACAAACAGAAGTAGAGCAACAAAAAATTGAAAAGAAAACTGATGATGAAAAAATAAAAAGAAAAGAAAGAAATAAAAGCTTCTTAATTCCAAAAAATACTAGTAAAGATAGTTCAGATAAATGTGGCAAAGAAATTAAAGACATAGCACCTGATAAAAGTGTGCTTCAATCTTTTGTAAAGTCATTCACAATATTAAAATCTTTAATTGAAGGAAGAAGATCTGTTTCTCCACAATTAACTAAAAAGAAGGACGAGAAAGAAAAAGATAAAGAAAAAGAAAGGGAAAGAGAAAGGGAAAAAGAAAATGGAAAAGAGAATAATAAAGAAAAAGATAAAGAAAAAAATGAAAAAGAGAAATTAGAAAAAGCTTTAGAACATGAAATATTATCAAATATTGATATTTCAAATTCAACTTTAAAAAAATGTGAAACATATACATCAACAATGGATTTAATTTTAGGTGTATTAAAAGAAGGTGAAAAGTATAATCATAATTCTGTTAATTCAGGTAATTACTCAAATAACTCAAATACATCTTATGGAAATGGAAAGCAAAATCAAAATTTAAATATCAATGAAAAAAGGAATACTCAACAAAGAAATAAAATTGATATTGTAGGGTTACAAAGTACTGAATCTTCAAATGATAATGAATCAAAAGATGAATACTTATTTGGTTATTACTTTGAAATTAATTCTAATGTAACAAAAGATGAAGCATTTGCAGCTATAATAAATAATATACCATCATCTCTAGATCCAGAAAAATTGAAAAATGAGATGTTAGCGAAAGAGTTAGTTCCAAAAATAGAACAAGTAATTTGTTATCCAGAAGATACTTTGGAAATTAAAGAAGAAAAGTATAGTTTTTCTTTAGTTAATATTTTACAAGATGAAGATAATACTCAAACCTCTTTACCGGAAGTATCTGCTCCCCCACCAGTAGTAACAAAGCCAGAAACTTCATCAAAGAAAGGCAAATTAACTCAAAAGCAAGCGGCTGAGGAACAGAAAAAAGAAGAGAAAAATGAAGAAGAATCTGAAAAAGATCTTTCTCTAAAATATAGATGGATTATTAAACCTGGTAAAAAAAGAGACTTGATTGTTAAATTTAATTCAAAAATTATAGGTACATTTACAAGAAATTTAACATTTTCAATTGTTGGATCAAATTGTAAATATAATATTGATTGCATTGGCCAATGCCAATATTCCCAGATAGAAACTGATTATACAAAAATATTCCAAAAGTACAGAAAAACAAAAGATAATCAAAGTATATATCATTGCGAATATATAGCGAGTACTTCAACTTTTGAATTTGGTCCAATATTATATAATAAACCAAAAGACAAAAATATTGAAAGATATATTGATAATAAAACCTCACTTAATATAATTAATCCATCTAATTTAAATTCATTAAATGTTGATTTTTGTTTTAAAAATGATACAAAGTCAGAAATATTTGTTGTAGATCCCCAAACATTAACCGTAGAACCAGGAGAAACAAAACAAGTATCTGTAAGTGCGTTCCCAAAAAGCTTAGGACCTTTTGAGGATGAATTAATTATTTCAGTAAAAGATAATCCTGAACCATTATGCTATAAATTTACTTGTATTGGTGTTAAACCGGAATTAGAATTAGATAAAAAAGTGTTAACATTTGATAAAATTCACATAATGAAAACTGAAACAAGAAAATTAGTATTGAAAAATATAAGTCAAATATCGGCATATTGGAAACTTAGTGGAATAGAACAATTAGGTGATGAAATTAAAATTTCACCTGTTGAAGGTGTTATCGAATACGGAAAAGAATGTGTTATAAATGCTGAGTTCCATGGATCTAAAGTTACAACTATTAAACGATCAATAAAATTAGAAGTTAGTGATGTTGAAAGAATTAATACAGGAATCCAAATAGAAAATATTTTAGTAACTGCTGAAGCCTATGAAGCTTTAATTGATTTTCATCCAAAAAATTCAGACGCAGTAATTGATTTCGGAATTTTAGCTGTTCAAGAAGAAGGAAAACAACAGTATACTCTTAAAAATAAAGGAAAATATGAAGCTGGATTTAACTTTTCAATTAAAGATAAAGAGTTGAGCGAATATTTAACTTTTGTTCCTAATAACTTTGTTTTACAACCAAATGATAAACCTTTTAATGTTCAAATATTATTTAAATCCAAGAAAGAAATATCATTCAGGGATAGTAAAAACAATAATATAGTTGAATTTCAAGTTTATGATCCAACTGATGGTGATATTACTTCAAGAAGTACAATAAGAGTTATTGCAAAAGCAGTATATAGTAAATTTAATGTATATCCTGCTAAGGATTTAAATTTTGGGGCTTCAATATTTGGAACCAAAGGAACAAAACAATTTACAATTGAAAATAATGGGGAATTTGACTTTAAATTTAATATTTTTAGTATGGTAAATGGAAGCGATAATAAACAAGGAGGTAAAAAAAATAATTCTGGAGGAAATATTACTGGTTCAACTAATATTAATTCAAAAATTAACAAATATGGAAGGATTTCTCCTCCTCCTTCTTCTTCTACTATGAAGCAATTTAGTAGAAAAGACAATAAACAAAATGAAAATTCAGATTTTGGTCCATTTTCTATTGTACCAACTGCAGCATTAATTACAGCAGGTTCAAAGCAAGTTATTACGGTAGAATTTCATCCTGAATCTCCTGGAATATACGACGAAGATATTGGTATAGAGATTATTGATAGAGTACCAGAAACAAATGTAATAACGGAATATAGATTGACAGGTGAAAGTTGTCTTCCTGGAATTAATATTAATGATTTTAATTCAATATTTGAAGAACATACTGTTTGTAAAAGGTTAGAGCTTTTTAAAGTTCAGAATAATGTTTATGCGGAGGAAGATCGGGTATTTTATTTTGGTGCATTATTAACTGGTTTACACAGTCAAGCAAGATTTAAAATATCTAATCCATATAAAATTCCATGTGATGTTACGTTATCTTTAAAACCTAGAGGTAAATCAAGTAAAAATGATACATTCGAATTTCCATTTGAATTAGAACCGAAAAAAGTTAATATTCCAAGCTATGAATATAAATATATTACCGTTACTTTCCATCCAACATCAATTCAATCTTATTCTGGAATATTTGAAGCAACAGTAGAGAATATAGGGGATATTAAAGGAAGAAATCTTCAATTTGAAATAAGAGGTGAGGGAACATTACCAAGATTTATAATAGAAAAACCAACTGTTAAAAACAAGCATGGAATATATATATTAAAGTTTAAAAAATTAATTATTGGTGCTTCCCAAACTCTTCCAATTTTATTAAAAAATGTTGGAATCATTGATGCAAAGATAAAGTTAGATTGGATTCAAAATCCAGATGAAGAATTTATATGCCAGGAAATAAATTCTTATATTACCTTAAAAATTAACGAAACAGCATATATTGAAGTTAAATGTTGTCCTAAAAGTATTGGTAATAAATGTGCGAAATTAAGAATAAAAACTATCGATAATAATTTTGAAGATACTATTATATCCTTAGAAGGAGAAGGATACCTTCAAGACTATGTATTCGAAAATTTCCCTGATGATCTTTCAGATGAAATACAATTCAAAGACTGCTATATTAATTCTGTAAATCAGTTATCTTTTTCATTATTCAATAGATCTCAAGATTTAATTAAAGTACAATGGGATAATTTAGAGTTATTTAAATTCTCACCAAGTGTTTTTCATTTAAGTAAAAATAGTAGGAAAAATATTAACGTTACCTTTTGCTCAACTACCCCAATTAATATTACAGATGAAATATCTAAATGTACTATAAATAAAATAAAATACACTAATCCAAATCAAATTACTGATACTGATTGGGATGATCATATTACTACTGTAAAATGGGTAACTTCAAATGATCCATTTTCAATTAAGGGTCAATCATTTAAAAAGGTATTAGAAAAATTACCTGAGCCCCAACATGAAGTAATACCAAATTCTGAGTTTGTTTATGAATTAAAGCTATCAGCAAATTCAGATTATGTATCGTATGAATGTAAAGTTGACTCAATCAAATTTAAAAATACCATGATGTATCAAACAAGAGCATATAAATTTTTATTAAAAAATGTAGGAACTATAAAAATGGACTATTCATTTGTTTTTATTGATGAGAATTTAGGTGAAATTTTAAATGAAAATAATGATGAATTTCCATTTACTATTGAGCCAGAAAATGGATCAATTGAGGCTAATGATTCAGCGTTAATTACAGTAAGATTTACACCAAATGATGTATATGATTATCAATGCGCTTTGTTTTGTAATATACCAAATTTAATTAGTGACGAAAAACCATTATTAATTAATGTTTCTGGAAGTAGTTTAAGGCCATTCTGTCATTTTGAACTTGAAGAATGTGAGTATGTAACTAATGATCATCATCATCCGGATTTAGTAAATGCCAATGGAGAAGCTATTGTCTTTGATCCAATGACCAAAGTATTATCATTTAATTCCTGCGGTGTTAAAATAAGAAATTCCAAAAGGTTCTATATTGTTAATACAACACAAATATCATATGATTTTGAATGGACATGTATTGCTGGAAATGACAAAATATTTAAATGCTTAACGAAAAAAGGAAGAATTTTAAGTGGAAAGAAGTTTGAAATTAATTTTGAATATATTCCAGAAAATACTGATCAAAGAGTAAATAACACTATATTATATAATGAAAATTTAATATTTATATGTTTTTATATGTATATGTATTAAATTTAATAATATAAAAATTTGTATATTTTTATTAATATCTTTATTATTATTATTATTATTATTATTATTATCATTATTATTATTATTATTATTATTACTATTAAAATTAATATTTAGGAATCATTATGGGTATTTAGAATAAAAGATTCAGAAATTACCGTTCCATTCTTATTAGTTGGTCAAGCAATGGAACCAAATATATATATGGATAGAGCAAGTATAAACTTTAATTCTATTTTAGTTGGTCATCAAAGAAAAGAAACTATAAATCTTGTTAATAGTGAAAACACACCATTTAGTTATGCATTTATTGAAAGTAGTCTTAATAAAGAATTAGGTAGTACAGTAAAATATTCACCAAGCAATGGAATTATTCAACCTCATTCTGAAGTTCCAATAGATGTTATATTTAGTCCATTAGAAGAAAAACTATATAATATCAGCTTAATATGTAATGTTAAAAAGAAACCGACACCAGTAAAAGTTAATATAAGAGGTGAAGGCTATGAAATTCATGAAAAATTAATAAGTGAAATTAATGAAAATAATTCTATAACACTCACTTCTGGAGATAAAGCAGAAAATATGATAGATTTTGGAAGAGTATATATTAATGAAAAGCATATTAAGAAAATAATAATAAAAAATACAGGTAAATTTAATATTGAATATTCATGGAAATTAATTTCATCAAAATATTCAAATATTCTTTCAATTACACCTGAAGTTGGAACTGTAATTAAAGGTGAAAAAGTAGTATGTGAAATTGTATTTTCTCCAAATAATAATGTAAAATTAACAAACGTAAAAGCTTCATGTTCAATCATTAATGGTAAAACATATAATTTAAAAATCTGTGGTATTGGTTGTTGTCCACTATTATCAATAGATAAACCATCATGGGATTTTGGTGTAAATTATATTAATCAGCAAAGTTCTAAAAATTTATTTACTACTTTCCAAATAACAAATAAAGATTCAAGAGAAATTTCATTTGAAATAATACCTCCAACAGATCCAGCATTTGAAGTAACAAATGATATGACTTGCCTTCTTCCCAACGAGCAATCTACTATAACTGTATATTTCAATCCAACTGAGGCTAGAGAATATAAGGATCAAATAAATATTGAAATTAATGGATATGTCTCACATTCAATATATTTAACTGGTGAAGGTTCAGAAGTTAGAATAGAATTAGTAAATTCTGATCAACAGAAAATATCATTTGGAGCTGTTAATATGAATAGTATAAACTCAAAAATACTAAAAATAAGAAATAGAGGTGTTATACCAGCAACATTTACAATTGGCCCTTCTTCTGCATTAGAATCATTAATATCAAAATATGTAACAATAAATTATGATAATATTCAAATTACTAGTAATCAGAATGAAATTACAATGAAACCAAAAGATATCATTTCAATTGAAGTAAATTTCCAACCAAAACAACGAGTACTGGCATTTAATGAAGATATAATTATTGATTGTAATTCATTTAAAAAGAAATTGTTTTCGGTATGTGGAGTATGTCAAGGTATTGATGTTAAACTAGAAAATAGTATTTTATCTTTTGGACCAGTTGTACAACATAGTTCCACGATAAGAAAATTAAATATACAAAATGTTGGTGATATTGGTACAAGATTTTCATGGGATACTAGTAAATTTTATCCAGACTTTACAATCAATCCAAGTGAAGGATATATATCACCAGGTGTAGATATACCAATTGAAATCACGTTCCATCCATTAAATGTTCAGTCTGAAATAAGATATGAAAATTTAACTTGTAATATTGAACATTATCATCCATTAAAGCTAACACTTGTTGGATCATGTATTGTTCAACCTATACAAAGTGAAATACTGAAATTTTCTTGTCCTGTTCGTCAAGTTGATACAAAAAGTATAACAATACAAAATAAATCTGGAACTACGTGGAATATTTCACCAATAATAGAAAATAATAGTTGGTCTGGACAAGATTTATTTGAGGTTGAACCTGGTCAATCAAAATCTTATGATGTATTCTTTAAACCATCAGAAATGAATGGAAATGGTGATGGAGGTAAACACGAAGGATCAATATTTTTCCCATTACCTGATGGATCTGGATTATTGTATAAATTAAATGGTATTGCTGAAAAGCCTGTTTCATCAGGTGTAATATCAAGGGATGTACCATGTAAAACTAATTATACTGAGACTTTGTCTATTTCAAACTGGATGAAACGATCTCAAAGATTCAAAGTCTCATTTGAATTATTAAAACCGGATCCAGCAATTATTGTTAAAGGTAAAGAATATATAGATATTCCTGGTTTAGTTGAGAGAAAATATAAAGTAAACTTCTATTCATATAAAGAAGGAACAGCAAACATTAAAGTCATTTTTAAGAACGAAACAACACAAGAGTATATATTTTATAATTTAAATATTAGATCAACACCAGCAGGTGTTATATCAACAATTGAATTTTCTACAACAGCAAGAGTTTCAATCTCAAAAGAAATCGTTATTACTAACCCTCTATCAACTGTTGCTTCATTTGTTGCATCATGTAGTTCATCTGATATTTCATGTTTACATTCATTCCAAATACAACCAAAGTAAATAATTATAAATAGCATAAATATATATTTTTTTCAATATAACAATTACTAAAACTACTAAATTAAAATTTTTTAAAAAAAATTATATATCTTTATTTATATATTAATTTAGGTCTGATTATAAATTACTTATAGAATACTTACCATTGATACCAAAAGAAGTTACAGCCAATCTTACTTTAAATAGTGCAGAATTAGGTATATATATATATGATTTGAAATTAAGCTGTTCAGGAGCTGGTCCGGAAAGAAAACTTCAGTTTAAAGTACCTCTAGGATTAAATCAGGTACAAACATTCAGATTCTTAAGTTTTACAAAAACTAAAACTGAATATACATGTAAAATTGATAGCTCTGATTTTTCTGTTGATAAATCAGTAATTGCTCCTTCAGGTGATTATCCATAAATATTAATATTAATATTATATTATTATTAGTACATATTTAAACACATTAATTAAACTAATTTCTTCTAATTAAAAAAAATATGTTTATCTTAATATTAAAGCTCAAAATGGAGGAGTTGAAGTATGCGTTGATATCACATACGAACCATCAAAACTTGGTGATATAAGATCAACATTAACTGTTTCATCACCATTAGGAGGTGATTATGTATGTCCATTGTTTGGTCATTGCATTATACCAAGACCACAAGGACCAATTCTTGTAAAAACAGGTACAGCTTCCTCAGTATTGTTTAAAAATGTATTTACAACTCAAGCAACCTTTAGTTATTCTATTGATAATCCTGCATTTACTATTAAAGCTTCTGATACTATTGAATCCAAAAAAGTATGTAATATGACAATTAACTTTAAACCTGGAAATAATTCAAATCAAAATAATCAAAACTCAAGTAATTCTCAAAATTCCAACTCAAAAAATTCAAATAATAATAATAATAATAATAATAATAATTCCACAAATACATCAAGGGTAACGACACCATCAAAAATTGGTAAATTAACAATTACACATCATAGTGGAGTCTCATGGGTTTATTATTTAAAAGGAATGACATAAATAACAAATGCATTTATTAAAAATTAAAATTATTTATATTTTAAATATTAATAAAAATAATAAATAAAAATAATAAATAAAAATAATAAATAATAATAAATAATAATAATAAATAAAAATGATAAATAAAAATGATAAATAAAAATAATAAATAATAAATAATAAATAATAAATAAAAAGTAAATAAAATAAATGATAAAATCGTATTAATTAAAATTATAATTAACAATATTCATTTATCTTAATACTCAAAAATTTTATATAATAAATATTTTTAATTATAAATATATTCATAAAATTTATAATTATTATTATAATTATTATTATTTTTTATTATAATTATTTTTATTATTATTAGTATTATTGTTATTATTAATAATTCTTTTTTTTTTTTTTTTTTTGTTGTTGTTATTGTTAACATATTACTAAAGTCATTTTGATAAATTTATTTATTTTCATAATACTATATAATATTAAAGGTAATATTTAATAAAAATTTATAGTCATATATTAAAATTATTATTTTCTTTTCTTAAATTATATATTCTTCTTAACGAAAATAAACTAGATTTTCAATATAATTCTTCAACTTCAACTTCATTATATCTGTTAATTTTTTCTACAATAATTTTAAAATCTATATTATCATCATGGGGCAAATATTTACAAATAGCTTTTATTAATGATTCTTTTTAAGGACAGGCTAATATCTATGAAGGAGAAGACCATAATTTCCTTCAGATTGCCAATTCATACCCTAATCTGGGATAAGAATTCCATTAAACAGAAATCTTATAATCTGAAGGTGAGGTTCTTATCATATGGATTTTTATCTGAATTTATTTATACACTTAATTTTGACTATTACTTACTTTTATTACATATAACTACTTATTACTGGGTTTAATTTGGACAAATAATATTTTTTTTATTAATTTTGTGTTTTTTAAAAATATACACATTCAATTAATAAATGAATAAATAAGTAAAATTGAAGTTCGCTATAGTTGCCGCAATAAAATAATAAAAAAAAAATTTTTTTTTTTGAAATCTGATAAAGGTATGATAAAATCTACAATAATTTATTAATAAAAAATATTATATATTATATCAAACATTATGGGAGTTCTATTAAAATTAACTTCTTTGGCTAAATTGGTTATATCAAAAATAATAAAACTTAAATTTATTTTTGATGCAATCAATTTTAATAAATGCCTTTACTAGAACATGGATGTCATAACTAATTATATAATTTAATTTTAAAATTTGTGTACCAAATAATATTATTAACTTTTCATATTAAGTAAATTACTAATTCTTAATTTAAATAGCATAAACAATTTTTTTCATTGCTTGAATTCCCAAACTATGAAATATCGTATTGTCCTATTAAAAATGGATCTTATTAATAAAACGTCATCACGTGATATATGTGATTTATTTTAATATAAAAGTTTTTTTTCCTAAAAATTTATAATTGCTAAATTTAAATTTATAAAAGTAATTTGGATAAATATATATAATGAGTTCAGAAGATAAAATAAAAAAAGAAAAAATTGACGGTAAATTTGAAAATGAGGAAGAATTACAATATTTAAATTTAATAAAAAAAATTATAGATGAGGGAGAGATGAGAAATGATAGAACAGGTACAGGAACAAAAGCTATATTTGGACCAAATCCATTAAGATTCTCATTAAAAGATCATTTCCCACTATTAACAACGAAAAGAGTTTTTTTTAGAGGTGTTGCAGAGGAATTATTTTGGTTCTTAAGAGGTGATACTGATGGAAAAATTCTATCAAAAAAAGGTGTTCATATATGGGAAGGTAATGGTTCTCGTGAATTTCTTGATAAAATAGGTTTAACTGAAAGAGAAGAAGGTGATTTAGGACCAATATATGGTTGGCAATGGCGTCATTTTGGAGCTAAATATATAGATTGTCACACAGATTATACAGGACAAGGAAAAGATCAGCTTCGTGATGTTATTGATAAAATTATTAATAAGCCAACTGATAGAAGAATTATTATGTCTGCATGGAATCCAGCTGGTAACTATTTCTATTATTTTTATTATATATGTATATGTATATATGTAATTTTTTTCAAAATTTATAATAATATTTAATACTTTATTACTTTTTCAAATAAATCAAAAATAATGATAATCAAAAAATATATCAATATATTTATATATATATTTTATATAAATATAAAATTACAATTATAATAAAAATAACATGATACAGATTTATCTGAAATGGCTTTACCACCATGTCATATGTTTTGTCAGTTTTATGTTTCAAACCCAGAAACGGATCCTTCATTATCTTGTATCCTTTATCAGAGATCTTGTGATGTTGGATTAGGTGTTCCATTTAATATTGCTAGTTATTCTTTATTAACTTGTATAATTGCTCATGTAATTGGAATTAAACCTGGAACTTTTATTCATGATATGGGTGATACACATATTTATAATAATCATATTGAAGCTCTACAAGAACAAATAAAAAGAGTTCCAAGACCATTCCCAAAATTAATAATAAAAAAGAAAAGTTTAAATGAAAAAGATGAAATTGAACATCAAAGTAAAATTCAAAAAAAATCAGATAATAAACTAAAAACAAATAAAAGTGTAGATCAAATTTTAAAAGAAATTGAAGAATTCACTTTTGATGATATTGAAATTATTGATTATAATCCACATGGAAAGATATTCATGAAAATGTCAGCATAATTAATTTCAATTTATTAACAGTAATATTTTTAATAAATGTACATAGTTCATTAAATTAATAAATGATAAATAAAAAATAAATGAGTAATTCAATAAAACATTCTTTTAATTAATTAATTAATTATAGTTTTAAAAGTTTATTAACATAATCTATTTAATTATTTAATAATAAATAATTAATGTTTTCTTTAAAATATTACTACTACTACTAATAATAATAATAATAAATAAGTAATAATAAAAATAATAATAATAATAATAATAATAATTAATAATAAATTAAATGAAAAGTATTAATACATCTATTAGCTATTGATCAAATAAATAAATAATAAATAAGTAAATATAATTTATTAATTAAATTAATAAATAATTTAAAATGAATAATTTATTCAACTTTCGATTTCTTATTATTTTTTTCATTTTCATTATTATTTTTTAATTTTCTTTTTTTGGAATTATTTATCATATCTTGTTTATGATGTATTTTTTGTTTATCATATTTACTCATAGTATTAATCGTTTTCCGTTGAACTGGTCTATTTCTTAATTTCTTCTTCATTTCTTTTGTTGGTTTCTTTAATTGCAACATCCATTCAGGAACATCACATCCTGAACTTTTCATAACATTAACAATACTATTTATTAATATATATATATGAAAATTACATTAATACCAAATAAAGTTACATTTTTATATTATTTTTTCTTATATTAAAAAGTATAAAAATTAAATATTGATATTACCTCTTTAAATAAGTTACATCATCTCTTGAAAAGAAGGTTACAGCTTCACCATCTCTACCTGCACGACCTGTTCTACCAATTCTGTGAATATAACTTTGAACACTTTGTGGGAAATCATAATTAATGACAAGCTTTACACCCTTAAAATCCATACCACGAGCCATTAATTCAGTAGTAATTAATACCCAAATTTTCCCTATTCTGAAATTATTAACTATATTATCTCTCTATTCAATTTTAAATAAAAATATAAAATATTAATATAATTAGCAAAATAAAATAGATATAATAAATGTTATTATTTCAAAATATATATAAGCAATACTTGAGCTTTTGTTCTTTCTGAATGAATAACATCAACATTAATCCCATCATATACTAATTCATGGAAAAGTTCTTTAGCTCTTTCAACAGATTGAACAAAAATTAATACTGGTGGTTTCAAGCCGCTTTGTATCATTTGTCGTATTTCTATTAATTTACCTTCTTCTCCACCTACATAAACCAATTTTTGTTTAATTGTTTCTGTAGCAGCATTTCTTTTTTATAATTATTAAGAAAATAATTAAAACAAATTAAATTAATTTTTATATTATTTATTTTATAAGTTAACTTGTATTAATTTATTATAACCACTATTACTACAACTACTACTACAACAACAACTACTACTACTAATACTAATAATAATAATAATAATAATAATAATAATAATAATAATAATAATAATAATAATAATAATAATAATAATAAAATTTACTTTTGACCAATAACAATTCTTATTGGATCTTTCATAATAGTTCTTGCAATAGATTCGACACCAGAATGAATAGTTGCACTAAATAATGATGTTTGTAAAGTTGGAGAATTACATGCGGCAATAATTTCATCCATTTGTTCTAAAAAACCTAGTTCAAGTAATCTATCCGCTTCATCAAGAATTAATTGTTGAACACTATCAAATTATATTAAAAAAAAAAAAAAAAAAAAAAAAAAAAAAAAGATAATTTTATAAATATAGTTATAATATTATTTATTTACTTATTTAAATTTATTTATTATATACCTATCTAATTTGATTGATTCGTGTTGAATTGCATGTACTAAACGAAGCGGAGTACTAATTAAAATATCTAAATTAACATTAATAATATATAATATTTATATTAACATCATATTTAAATTTAAAAATTATTTTTTTATTAAAATATTACCAAAATTTTTATTATATCCAGTTTCTGTATTTAAATTTGTAGCTTTTGAAAGTAGGCAGAATTTAAATGGTTTACCTTTAGCTATCATTTGAAATTCTCTATAAATCTATAATATTATATTATATTAAATATTATATTATATATAATAATACAAAACCTATAATAAACTATAAATATAATTATTTCTTACTTGCTGAGCTAATTCACGAGTAGGTGAAATAATGACAGCACGAAAACCTTTTTTCATTGGTGCTTTTAATGCATGCAATATTGGTATGATAAATGATAAAGTTTTACCTGAACCAGTTGGTGAACAGGCAATTAAATCTCTTTTCTATAAAATATAAAAAATGATTGTTGGTATAGTAGATATCAATTTAATCATGCTATTCAGTTAGAAATTTAAAACTTAATAATAAAATATGATAAAATTGTTACATGTAACATTATTGTTGTAGCTTGCATTTGAATTGGAGTGGGAACTGTAAAGCCATTATCTTTAAGATTATTGGAAAGATATGGTTTAACATTATATCTTATTAATTTTAAAAAAAAATATTAAATTTATAAATTAATAAATTAAAATAAATCAATATTCCAGTAAATTTCCTCAATTTATATATATATATTACATTGACTTTAAATCTTCAAATGATTGAATAGGATTTGGAACATCAGTACCATATATTTTAATTTTATGATTTAATCTAAATTTCTGTACCTATTTAAAAAAAAATATTACTAGTTA
Organism: Neocallimastix lanati (nom. inval.); assembly: GCA_016946835.1. Lineage (NCBI taxonomy): Eukaryota > Fungi > Neocallimastigomycota > Neocallimastigomycetes > Neocallimastigales > Neocallimastigaceae > Neocallimastix > Neocallimastix lanati (nom. inval.). The sequence continues at coordinate 614,711 of JACVTC010000083.1, read as the reverse complement.
TTTATTAAATTCAATTTTATATATTTATATATTTATATAATTTCAACATACTTCGCTTTCCTTTGAAAAATCCATTTCTTGTTCAAGTTCAACATCTATAAATTAAAAATTTATTTAAAAATTTAATTATTATTAAAAAATGAAAATAAGAAAATTAGTAAAATTAATTTTATTACAATCATAGTATCTTTATACCTTTTTCTTTATCTTCTTTTTTTTCTTTTTTATCTTTTTTAGTATTCTTTTTCTTTTTTAAATCAACTTCATCTTCTTTAGATTTATTTGTATTAAAGAAATCTAATTCCGGAATAGCTGATTCTTCTTCTACATCAACAGTATCCTTAATTTCGTCCACATTTGCTTTATTCTTTTTATTGATAATGAAGAATATGATATTAATAATTATACAATATAATAAATTTATTTTTATTATAATATTTCATAGATTATAAAAATGGAATTATTGTTAATGTTAAATTTTTTAATTTAAATTTTTATTTATAAAATATTAATATTTTTAAATTTTAATTTTGAATTATATTTTACTTTAAAAATATCAAAATCTTCCTGATAACGTTTTGAATTAAATTTTGTTCCTTTTCCCAGTAATTTAAAAAAATCCATTTTATTTTATTATAATTCTACTTTCTAAAAAAAAAAAATATATATATATATATATATATATAATTATATATTAAAAAAAAATCATATATATATATTTATTTATGAATATTAAAAAAAAAAAAAAAAAAAAAAAAAAAAAATTTAAGAAATATATTTATATAGTGCATATATTAAAAATGTAATTTTTATATATTGTAATTATTAAAAGATTGGTAAATTTTTTTATCTTAAATATTTATATTTTATTATAAATTATATATTATTTAAATTGTCGAAATTATTTATAATATCATTTTATAATGAACTAATGTTAATTATAAAATAATCAATTGTCTTTGTTTATGAGTGATACACTGGAAATAAGAGAAAACAAGTATAAACTCTTTTCTTTTATACTTAACTAAAAATCAATATCTAAATAATTTATAAATATTTCAAATAATTCCAATGAATATATCAGAAAATACATTAATATTAATTATTTCTTGAATTAAATTATTTAAATAAATCATTAATTTAAATATTGTTTTTTTTTTTTTTTTTTCTAATAAAAATATTTTAACAAAATAATTTTTCAAAAATTATTATAATAAAATATAATTAATATATGTTTTTAATTTAATACATATAAAAAGTAATTTTATATAATATTATTTATATGAAGTTTGAACAATATTAGTCATAATTTTATATGCAAGAGGATTTAATCAAATATATTGAATTGTTTATAATAATACATTTTCCCAAACATTTAAACAGGATACTTTTAAAGCAGTAATTTCTGTTATAGTTCAAAATTACTTTAATATTAACCAGATGGATATTAAAGTTGCTTATCTTAATTCAAAATAAGATGAAGAAATTTACATATTGATGGCTCCTCGTAATGAAATATTTTACAAGTTATTTTTAAATATTATTATATTTCATTATATTTTATAAATTAATAAAACTTTAATTAAAAGATAAATATAAATAATAAAATAAAAAAGAATAGAATTATGTAATTTAAACAGTTCTTTAATCTTTAGATTAATTATTATTACTGTATTTATTATTTATATATAAAACCATATTATAACATTAAAGACTATTTTATAAATTAATTGAATAAAAATAATAAAAAGAAAAATAGTTTTAAAATATTATTCTTTTTAAAATTTTACAACGATAAGTTTTTTAGTTTATTCTTTGTCCAAATATATATATATATATCAATTTTTAAGTATTAGTATTATTTTAACACTTCTTAAATTAAATTTTTTCACTGATCGTACTTTCCAAAAAAAAAAAAGGGAATTTAAAATACACTTATCACAACAGAAAAAGCTATATAAAAAAAGGATTGTCGAATTTTACATAATTTTTTTAGATATATTTATTATATCATAATTTAGATACATATTTAATTTATTTATACATAACAAAATTTTTTATTATAAAAATTATAGTAGTTACACAATAATAAATTTCAAATCATATATTTATTTATTATTTATAATATATTTTATGAAAATATATATATTTATAAAAAAAAACTAAAAAAAAATATTATAATTAATCAAAAAAAAAAAAAAAAAAATTAATATTATCATAATTATTAAAAAAAAAATGATAGAAATTAAGTTTAATATTGTATAAAATAATAAATATATATAAACATAAATCATTAAGTAATTATAGTATATCATAAATGTATGTATTAGTCTATGTAATAATGGCGTATTATTAATCACATGATATACATAATAGATATATGTAAATATAATATATAATAAATTAATTTATTAGTGAATAATTTAATAAAACGAGGTCTTCTTAGCAAAATTAAAATCTAGTTTCCATTTTATAACAGATTATGAGTCTCATTTGACTCTTTGAAAGGAATATAATAAAACATTAGGATTAATAAATAAAATTGCATATAAAAGTATGTAAAATTTAAATAATTAAAAGAAGAAACAATTAAAAATGACCGAAAGTAATAATTCAAGATATGGAAGTAAAGTAACAGCTTGGTCTTTTTAATAAAATTAAAATTTAATTTCTAATGTATAAGAAAATAAATAAATAATTAAATAAATATATAAATAAATAAAAAAAAAAAAAAAAAAAAAAAAAAAAAAAAAAAAAAAAAAAAAAAACTAAAACATAATAATAATAATATTTCCATAATTATTAAAAAAAAAAAAAAAAAAAAAAAGAGTGTATTTAATATTTTATTTTTTATAATAAAAATTTAATTTAATAATAATAGGAATTAATCTTACATAATAATAGTTTAATTATTTCTTAAAATTTGCCATATAATTTTTAACAAAAAAAATTATTTTTGGTGATTTTTTTTTTATTCATAAAACATTGGGAGATTAGATTAATAAAAACTTTTATTTTTAAAGTTTGAAAATAAAAATTTTTTTGATCATTTTAATATAATACATGTAAATTATATTAAAATACATAATTAATGAAAAAGGAATAGTATATATAATTATTATATAAAAAAAGCCAAATAAAAGAAGACGAAAAAAAGTGTACATATAAATAAATATTTATTCTTTGTACTTTATTGAATTAAAAAAATTACAATAATTAAAAGTAATATTATTTTGTTAAAATATTTAAATAAATAGTTAGTATATAAATAATCTACAAAAAGTGTTAAAATTATAGCAATAAAATTTTTTACATATATACTATTATATTTATTAATAATTATGGATATTGTTGCTTCAAGAAGAGTTTTAGATGATTATGGCATACCATATTCATTAAAATCAAATAGTGTTATAGATGAAAAAAAAAATAAATTTATTAGACCTTCTTCTGAAAAATATGGGAAAAAATTTTCGAAGTTAATGACAAAAGATCAAAAAAATGATAATGAAAAAATTTATGTCTGTGTAAGGAAACGTCCTTTGAATGCAAATGAAATTAAAAAAGATGAAAAAAATGCAATATACATAAAAGGAAAAAAAACTATTGAAGTACATGAGCATAAGTAAAATATTATATAAAATATATATTTACTTTTATAATTTGAGAAATGTTTAATATTAATTTATTATTTTTTATATTAATAATAAAATGAAAGATTAAAATTAGATCTTACCAAATATATCAATTATCATTATTTTACATTTGATTATGCGTTTGATTGTGATGCTAGTAATATAGATGTAAATATTAAAAAAAAATGAAACATTATATTTATATAAATATATTAAAATATATAATGAATAAAAAGGTTTATAGGCAAACTGGTTCATCACTAATAGAACATGTTTTTAATGGTGGAACAGCAACCTACTTTTCCTAGTATGTAAATTAATGAATTTAAATTATTCGATTATATAAAATAAATAAAGAAAGAAAGAAATAAAGAAATAAAAAAAAACATTTCATATTACTAAAGAATAATAATAAAATTTTAATTTAATTGTTTAATCATAGTGGTCAAACTGGGTCTGGAAAAACTTATACAATGATGAATCCAGAACAAGGTAAATCAATATTTATGAAATAATAGTTTATTATATAAATATAATAATATTAATAAATTAATATTATTTTTATAAATTATTCAAAAAAATATTTATTTATATTATTTTTTAATATTATTATTTAAATAATTATAATTGAAAGGTCTTTTTATACTTGCTGCAAAAGACATTTTTAAACTTCTAAAGAAAGAAAAATATTCTTTTATTTCATTATACATTAGTTTTTATGAAATATATCAAGGCCAATTATACGATTTATTAAATAATAAAAAGAAAGTATATGCTCGTGAAAACAATAATCAACAGGTATGTATTCAAGGACTTTCAGAATATGAATGTTTTTCAGAAGAAAAATTAATGGAAATATTTATGAATGGAATTAATAATCGAGTAACATGTAATTTTAAAATTTAGAAAAAATTACGAATATAATTTTATAATAATAATAATAATAATAATAATAATAATAATAATAATAATAATAATAATAATATTTTTCATTTATATACTACAAATAAGCAACAACTGGATCTAATCCTGATTCATCAAGATCTCATGGAATTTTCCAAGTTGTATTAAAAGATAAAACTAAAAAAAATTTACCAATCTATGGAAAATTTATATTTATAGATTTGGCAGGAAGTGAACGAGGTGCTGACCGAGATGATACTAATAAGCAAACTTTGTAATTAAAAGTTTCTATAAATTTCATAGAATTAATAATTATTTTGTTTTAATATTTCAATGAAATTAATCCAACAATACTAAATATATATAATAGATTAGAGGGTCAAGAAATTAATAAAAGTTTGTTGGCATTAAAAGAATGCATTAGAGCTATTGATCGAGAATCAAAATACACCCCATTTAGACAAAGTAAATTAACACAAGTTAGTACAATATTTTTCTTAGAAACAAATAATTTTCGAAATATATTTTATGATTTGAGATTTTAATTCAATTTATTATTAATTATTAAAAATAAATTATTAGGTTTTAAAAGATTCATTTATAGGAAATAGTAAAACATGTATGATCACAACTATATCACCAAGTTCATTAAATATAGATCATACTTTAAATACATTAAGATATGCACATAGGTAAATAGTTATTGATAAAATTAGATAATAATAAAATTTTATTATCAAAAAAATTATATATATATTATAATAAGTTGTAATATATTTTTTAAAATTAGTAAAATAATAATAAAATGAATTTAAAAAAAAAAATTCTTATAAGATTTTTTTCTATTGTACTTATTATTGCAATTACTATTTTAATTATGAAACTTTTAAATTATAAAACTTTTTTAAAAAAAAAAAAAAAAAAAAAAAAAAAAAAAAAAAAAAAAGAGTTAAAGAATTTGGCCAAGAAATAATAACAAATAAACCAATAATAAATGATTCATCAATAGAAAAAATAAATGGAATTAAAGAGGATATATTAAAAAATCCTGATTTTGATAGTTTAAATGATAGCAATGATAATCTAGATAGTAGTACTGTTTCTAAAAGTGACAAAAAGAAATCTAACCTTTCTAAATATTCAAAATTACCTACACATCAACACAGCGAAGAAAGTACAAAAAAATACTTAAATCAAACAAGAAAATCACTTCCACCAATTTCAAATTCCAAAAATGAAAATAATAAACTAAAATATAATAAAAAGACTGTTCTTGAATATAATGAAAATGTAAATATCATTTTATTATTTATTATTATAATTTATTTATTATTATAATTTATTTATTATTATAATTATTGTTATTGTTAATTAATAAATTATAAATATATGTTAATAATATGCGCAAATATAATTAATCAATGTATTTTTAGATATATAATAATTTAACAAAAAGTAAATCAAGAATAAACACCCCAACAAAACCACACACTTTAAGAAAGAAGATGTTTTCCTGTGGAGATATTAATCCTTATTCAATGATATCGACTAGCAATAATAAAGATGAGGAGAAAAATTATTATAAATATAATAAAAGTATAAATAAGAAAGAAATTAATTTAAGTAATAATGAAGCCGATAATGAAATTATGAAAGTATTTTCTGAACCATTCTATTCATTTTCAGAATTAAAAGAACTTGAAAATACTTTATTTATAAATATAAAAAAAAAATTTGAAATTGATAATGATAGAGATATACCACTAAAAGTAAGCAATAATGAATCATTCTTAATATTCAATGAACTAATCAATAATACTGAATTAATACTAGAGAAAAAAATGAAACTCATTAAAGAAATAAAGACTCGGTTAAAATCAAAAACATTTATATAGATAAGTTTTATTAACTTATCTATACAAATAAAATATAGACAGAATATAACAATATTCATCCAAATATGATGAATATATATTTTATTAAAATGAACGTATTAAGTAATAACTATTATTTTGTAAATTATAATCATTTATACATTCAAAATAGTCTATTAAAAAGATATATTAATAAAAAATTATATTTAATATAAAATTATAGTGCTTGTAATATATATTTAAAATGATTTACCAAATAATATTAGTGCTATATATAAACTTATAAATGGTAGTATAAATTATAAATAATATTAAATTATATATTTAAAATAAATAAATAATTAATTATAATAATTTAAAATTTAATATATACAGGTTAATTATTTTAATTATTTTATATTTTATTTTTTCTTTATATTTATATTTTTATTATTATTTATTAAAATTAATTTTATGTAAATTTATTGGACTAGTTTTGTATTATATATAATTCATTTCATACCAAATAATATATAAATTTTCTTCTTATAATTATCTTTAATTTATACAAGAAATAGAAATGGGAATCAATAAAATATGAAATAATAAAATCAATTTTTTATATTTAAATGGTACATGAGTTGTAAACACTCTGACCTTTATTATTTAATACAGCAACTAAATCATTAATTTTTTAGCATTTAAATGCATTAATAATTAATTGTGCATTAAAATCAATAGCAGCTAGTGAAGTATGTTTATAATCAGTCGGGAACAAAATATTTACTTGAAGATAATCTTTACTAAGTTTTCCTACTGACCTGCAACGGTAAAAATCAATGAAAGGATTTTTTATTTGATCTGAATCAAATTTTATTTAACCTTAGAAACGATTACCTTTTGGAACTTTTCATTGATCAAAACTAAACTTTAGAAAGAAGTAGCACCTTTAGTAATTACTTGTTGTGCCATTTGACTAATATACCATGGGAAACTATTTCAGAGGCAGCATTTGGACCACCTACATAATTATGATCAATTTGAATAAATACGTAATCTCCTTTAGAAAAGCCATTAATTAAAGTATTTCATCTACCATCACGCTAGTAAGATCTAGCACTTTGGCCAGATTTAGTTTGATTATTTACTGCATTGGTAACATAATCAAAAAGCATTTTATTAGGAGAGTTAATGGGTGTGTTATTGGGTATGTTATTAAGTAAGTTACCAGATGGGTTACTAGATGGGTTACTAGGTACGTCACAAGGTATGTTTGGTATGAGTTATTTGATGTATCATTAGGACATTATTAGAAGACTAATTATTGGAATTGTTTGATGAATTTGATGAACCTTCAACACATTGTAAATATCATCTATTTTTGACCTTTCATGTGTAGCCACTAATACGACAACTTTTATCTTGAAAATTTACGCATTGTCCATATACTCCATCACATGAGACATTAGTAAAGCCCAAAAGTACTATCGTAATAATATATATTTGAATTCCATGACAAATATTTATATTTACATTATCTTTTATATTAATTCAATTGTTATGAATACATTATAATATAAACTTTCTTTCAAATAATTAAATTTGATTACAATAATAATCTTATAATTACATAATTATATAATCATTAAATTTAATTTTTATGTTTTAATAATAATAAAAATATAAATAAAAATAAATAAATAATAAAATAAAAAAAAACTAAAATATAAAAAAAAAAAGTTAAAAACTATAATATTTATTATTAATTTAATTATTCATCTCTTAATTATAATCAGTGATTATAAATTCGAATAATTAATTTTTACATGTATTTAATATTTAAGCAATAGTTAATAAATCCTTTTTTAATTATTTTTTTATTTTATTATATACATATATATATATATTTTTTACTATTTTTCTTTTTTCTTATATTTGTTATTAATAATTTAAATCAATATAATTCAAAACTATGGACTTTTCTTGATATTTTAAATTTCTTTTATTTAAATCAAATAAAATATTACTAATTAAACTTTAACCAATGAAAATTTTCAGTAATTTAATTTAATATAAAGTTGATATTAATAAGTATCAGTGAATTTTAATTTATTTTTTCCTCAAAATTATAAAATTTTAATATAAAAATCAAAATATTATAAATAATTAATTTATATTTAAATAAAAAAGCATTACTTTGTATGATATTAAAAAAAAAAAAAAGTTTAAAAATATCATTATTAGAGAAAAAACTATAAAAAAAAAAGAATCTGAAAATATATTATTAATATTTTTTTATAATAAATAAAAATATATAAATATTTTTTCAAATCATTAGATTTTTTTTTTTTAAAACTTTATTTTTATGTTTCACATGTAATAAAAATTATATAATAAAGTTAAATTATTAAAATTTTTATAAGTTATAAAATGAATCGGAAAATAATTAAATTTCATAATAATATAAGCTATTTTTTATATTAATTTAATTTATTTAATAATAATTGTTTTCTATTTCTATTCTATGAAAATAGAAAAAATATAAATCATATATTTAAAAGAAAAGACTTTCAAAATTACATATTTAATGATAATAAATAAGGTATAATATATTACTATTTATATGTAATAAAAAAAATTAAGAGTATATATGAACTATAAATTATAGAAATTGTCATTATTACTATTGTTTTCTTATTTTCACTTTAATGAATCATTTTATTATAATTTTATAAAAATATATTTACCATAAACACCAACAATACTTATTTCATTAAATAAATCACATTATAAATAAATCACATTATAGTTATAAATCATTTAATTTAATATTTTTTTTATTATTTCTTTTATTTTTATTTCATTCTATTTTTATTTTATATATATACATTTTGAAATACTTCATTAATACATTATTAAAAATTTTTTTTCTCTATTTCAAAATTTTTTAAATATATATAAATTTTTTTCTATAAAAATATTATTTTTTTTTTTTCCAATTTGCTTAATGCTTAAGTTTTACATCTAATTAATTGCAGTTTGATGGCATACCACACCAGTCGTTGTTTTCAACACCCCAGTTACCATCACTATCGGTGTAGTACACGAAGGAACAAGATGAGCAACAATTGTATCCTTGGTCAGTAATAGCCTTTGGACAAGAAGCAGAAGCAGAGGAAGTGCCATCACCACATCCACACCATTGACCATTTTCAACACCCCAATTTCCATCATTATCAACATAAATAATTTCACATCCAGGCTTACAACATTTGTAACCTTGTCTTTGAATAGAAGAAGAGCAACTACCGCCGCTACTACCACCACCGCTACTACCATCCTTACTTAATCCATAAATAGAAATAAGACCATTGGCAACCATAATTTCAGTTTGACCCCAGAATCTGTGGTAACGGAATCTTGGTGGTTCTCCTCCATTAATGAAGTTTTCAACTTGTGCCCAATCTGGATCTTGTTTGTATTTTGGACGAATATCAATGAAAGTAACACCATTCTTAATGTTTGCACCTTGAGCGTTCTTACCAGACCATCCAGATGGAATGTAAACTTCAGATGAGAACTTGGCATAGTCTTCACGAGCTTCATCAGCACAGTAACCTTCGTCATCCTTGTAGTTTTCAATAGCATCCATAACATCAATAACAAGGTTAATACCTTCTTGATCATTATCCTTCATGGAGACCCACATCAAACCCTTAATAATTGAGGCAATTGAACCAAGATCAATACCTTCAGCAGAAACAGTACCATGAAGGGAAGCGTTAAGATTAGCCTTGTTGAAGTTTGAAGAATTCCATTCATCTGGACTACCTTCCCAGGAAAGGTTAGTAGCATGAACAATTTGACCACCACTAACACGAGTATTTGCCTTAACCCATTTAGCCCAGTTCTGACAAACAAGACCAGCTTTTTCATCACCAGAAAGGTAGTAGTAACAACAAGTACGTTCCATACCCCAACCTTGCATACCAGTCCAGTTATTGGATGGTGGGTCGTGGTAAACTGGTTGCCAATCGTACCACATACCGTAGAAGGAAGTAATTGAGCTATCTGGTTGAGCGTAATGACCTTGCCATGAATTGGTGGCACCACCAGCAATACAACCTTCAGAAGTTTGTAACCATCTGAATAATTCTATTTGACGTTCTAAAGAAGTAGCCCAATCCTTAGCACCAGAAGCAGACTTTGGTTTGAAAGCAGATTCAGTAGAAAGAATCCATGCAGCTAATGGAGATTGGTAACCACTGTGAGTGTGAGAAGAACCAATTCTCCAAGACCAATCACCTTGTAAACCACCACCCCATGAGAAGTACCATGAAATAAGGTAGTGAGCTGAATTCTTACCAGATCCAGCTTGACATTGTTGATAGCCAACACAGTTACCAATCTTCTTGAAATACTTATCATAGTGAGAGTAACGTAAGTAATCACCAAGCTTAGCAGCCTTAGAAGCAAGGGATGAAAGGTTTTTACCATCCTCCTTAGCCCAAAGCCAAGCAAAGTAAGCACCTTGAATAGCACGAGCATCAGCATCTGGTGCATCAGTGTATCTCCATTGCTTAGAGTAATTGTTATCTAAAGTGAAAAGATCTAAGAAACCATTTGAACCACCCCACTTGAATGTTTCCCAACATGGATGTGGAACAGTCTTCCAAGCAGATTCGGAAGCACCACGTTGGAAAGTGTTAATGAAAGATGGCTTAGATGTACCATCACCTTGTTGACCATATCCATACCAGTTATCACCATCAATAATCCAGTGCATAGCATAAATATCCCAAGTACCATAAGCTTGTTGAAGTTCCTGAGCAATTGGATCCTGACCGACAATACCATCTTGGAAGACAAGTCTAGCTGGGTAGTTCGTAATATCATCATCTTCTGGAGCATAAGTAGCTGGTGAGGATGGATTGTATCTACTCATACCTGGTTGATTCTTACTATCTGGAATCATGTGCTTTTCTAGGTAAGACCATGCTTTTTCAACACCCGAGTAATCACCTGTAAGTTTACCATTAACGGCTTCTAACCAAACCCAGAAAGAAAAAGTTTCAGATACAGATTCGTGACCTTGATCTGGAGCTTCAACCATAAGAGTTTCAATAGAGTGGTATGGAACAACTTCTGGTGAGAAATAACTTGATTTGTATGAACCATTACCAGTAACAGTATTATATGTGTTAATAGCACGTTGTGCATATTCATCATTAGCACGCTTTCTTGAAGCTAAAACAGTGCTTGCACCAAGAAGTAATAAAGTGCTTCTAATGGATGGCATTTTGAATAATAATTCAATTATTAATTAATAAAAAAGATATTTATAAATAATAAAAAAAAATTAATATTCTAATAAAACTAAATAATTAATATAAGATAATTTTTAAAACAATAATATTAAAAAATATATTATATTAATGGTGATTAAAAAAAAATAATTCCAGGAAAAATTTTTCTATTTATATTGTTTTAATATTATTTTTTTTTCCTATTATATTTAAAAATTCATTAATATTTAAAATTATAATTAAAAATAAAATAATTTGAATTTTTTAAGCTTAAATATAATTTAAATTTATTTTATATATAAAAAAAAATTGTATTTATTATAATTTTACCTTTTTTTATTTTTTTTAAAAAAAAAAATAATACATTAAATAATAAAGTATTAATTATTATAAATTTCGATATTTTATCTTAATTTTAAAATTAATAAATAATATAAAGTAATAAAATATTAATAATAATAATAAAAGACTAAAAAATTTACAATAATTAAAAATAGAAAGTTAATGATTATCATTGTTAATTTCTATAAGATATATATATTATTTTTAATTTTTTAAATAAAAAATGTATTTATAAATAAAAAAGCTTATTAAATAGATAATAGTTTTGTATTCTCTTTTAATTGTAGTTAATATTTATATATAAGACAAACAAAGCATGTAAATATCAAGTTTAATTTAAATAATACATATACATACAATATATGTTAATAAACACTATTTATAATAAAAATTATTAAAGAAAAAAATTCTGAGAGAAGAAAAATTTTACAATGTTTTTTTTCTCTCTTAGCATAAAAAATATAAAATAAAAAATTATATTAAAAATATACAAATTTTACTAATTTTTAATTTTTACTATTTATAAATTTTAACTTTTTTAAATGGTAAATTATTATAAATATTAATATTTTGTAATTAAAATATTTTAAAATATTTTACCATATGCTATAATTAAAATCCTTCTAAAAAAAAGTTTCATTTATTTGTAACAATATGAAATGTAAATATATTCTAAAAATATAAATAATTCATTGATACAATATTATATGAAAAATTATTATTTAAACCATAACGTTAAAATATCTATTTAGTTTTAATTATATATAAAAATTTTATATTTAAGACATTTAATATTTTATTTATTTATTTATTTATTTATTTATTTATTTATTTATTTATTTATTTATTTATTTATTTATTTATTTATTTATTTATTTATTTATTTATTTATTTATTTATTTATTTATGTATTTATGTATGTATGTATGTATGTTTGAATCTATATATATTTTTTATATATATATATAATAATTAAAAAAAAAATACTAAAAACAATAATTGTGAATTTAAAAATAATAATCTATATTATAATAAAAAAAAAAGATATAAATAATAAATAAATTATAATTACAACATTAAAAAAATATAATTATAATAAAATAAATCAAATAGTAATAAAAATTATTGTCTAAATTTATTAATACTGTAAATATTAATTTTTATTTATTTATTTATTAATTTTATTTTATATATTAATATATATAATATATGAACATAATAAATAAATTAAAGTATTAGCTTTAATACTTGATTTGCACAGTTTATGAAATAGCTATAAATGTATACATATATATGCATATATATATATAAGGTATTAAGATAAAAACTAATAACAAATAATTTTAATATATTATTAATAATTAATATAAATAAAATACTTTGAAAAAAAAAAAAAAATTCTTTTTATTTAATTAAAATTTGGATAAATTTTGTTATATAATTATAATAAAAATACTAAAATTAATTCGTTAAAATAAGATAAAATTTTTTTGAAATAATTTTTTTTTTTTTTTTTTTTTGTTCTAATATATTGATATTAATATATATATATAATTTAAATAAATAAAAAATTATAATATGAAAATTAAAATTGAAAAAATTTTTTTTCTTTATTTCTAACTATTTCTTCTGAAATTAAAAATATATATATATTTTCTATTAATTGTATTAAAGAAATGAAAAATGATTATTATTTTATAGGGTATTAAATAAATAACTTTGTTTCTAATATTCTAAAATTAAAAGATGGGGAAAAAATAATAATAATAAAAGAATTATATTTATAAAATTTATCTTCTTCTCTTTTTATTTTCCTTTTCACGTCTTTTAGCTGCACGTAATTCCTTTTTCATTCTAGCATCTACCATCTTATAACGTCCCTTAACACCCTTTGGACGACCTTTAATACCACGATTAAAACCTTTAGCAACAACAAGTTTAACTTCATTCTTCTTCTTTTTACCAGCATTATTAATCATTTTTTGAATAGTTTGTAATTTTTGTTTATCATTCATTTCACCATCTGCATCATTATCCCACATAACTGCAGCTTTCTTTTTAATCTTTTCTAATTTATTAATAGCCTTCATCTTCTTACGAGCTCTTGCTTCGGCAACCTTTTTAATTGGTCTAGCATTTAATGCCTTCAATTTATCTCTAACTATTTTAACTGCTTCTTTGGTAACTGGCTTTTGTGGTGGTTTATTATATTCTCTTTCATCATTAAGGAACCATTCTGGTAAACCATCTGTATAATAGTGTACACGTCTATTATAAGAATCATCAATTAAGTCACGCTTACCCTTTTTAGTAATAAGTTGTTGAGCCATGGTGTATGCCTCGGGATCCATAAGAGTATAATCCATTTCTTCATCAGATTCATATGTTTGAGCAATTGGAACAATTTCAAAGTCATCATCATCCATTTCATTTCTCTTTCTCTTCTTTTCATTTTTTTCTTTCTTTTTCTTATCCTTCTTCTTTTTATTCTTTCTTTCATCAATTTCATCTTCACTACTGCTACTACTACTATCGTCATAGAAGGATGACTTTTTAACTTCTGGAACTTGTTGTTCTTGTTCTTCAATTTCATCCTCTTGTTCTTCTACGTCATCTTCATCATCTTCACCTTCGTGAAGGTCAATTCCCTTAAATACATCATTAGAGAAGAAAAGTTTTGCCTTTTTAGAAAGATTATTACCTTCTCTCTTAATATCCTCTGAATCATCATATGAATCATTAATTTTATAGGTAACATTTTTACCGTCTTCATCATCTATTTCATTTTCATTACCTTCAAGTTCAACTTCAGAATCAGTTTCTGAATCTGAATCTGAACTACTATAATCATTTTCACCTTTTTCCTTAATTTGTTTTTCGGTAAGTTTTCTAATCTCTTCTTCTACACCATTCCATTCTTCGTATCTATTCAACTTTTCACTCTTAGCTTTAGCCTTAGCTTCACGACTCATTTGTCTATCTTTATGAAGTTCATATATCATATCCATACTCTTTCCTAATTTCTTATATCTCTTTTCATCTTCATCCATATCAGAATCAGATTCTGATTCTGATGTTTCTTCTTCACCACCAGAACCATAATAAATATCTTGATCACCTTGATCATCAATTTCCGGAATAGCATTAACACTTTCATTTCTTAAAATATTAAGATTTGTTTCTTTTCCAATATTATTAATACTGAAAAGATGTTCTGAATCACCTTGACCAATTGTACCAGCTTCAATACCGATATCAAATGGAGCTTCCATACCCATTTGCATTTTCTTAATAACTTTAGCCTTAGCTTTACGATCTTTCTTCTTTTGTCTTTTTATTTTTTTAGCTTCTTCTTTTTTAATATCACTTAATTCTTTCATAACTCTTCTTTCTTCATCTGATGAATTTTCTTCTTCCTCTTCTTCAACGATTTTTTCTTCTTTCTTTTCTTCCTTTTTTTTATCTAATTTCATGTATTTACGAATACTTTCCCTCCATTTTAATAATAATTTATATTCTTTCTTACTTAATACCTTTAAATCATCACAATTAACTTTAATATCATCAGTAGTTAATGGGTTTTTATAAATTTCCTTAGATTCTTCATCATCTTTAAACGTTAATGCGCTTGATCTTGCTAAAATATCAATTGGTTCATCACTATAAATGAAATCTGAAACCTTAGTAGCATGATATAATGTATAATCATTATCAGCATAACCATCACGTTGTCTTCTTTTTTTCTGTAAATAGTAGTAATTATAATAAAATATAATATTTATATATAAAAAAAAAATTAAAATTATAAATTCCATTTATTTAATATTATCATTAATATTTTGCTTTTGAATTAATTTATTTTTAATAAACCTAATCATATATTAAAAAATATACTTACTTCTGGATGTAGTAAATCATTCATCACAGCTCCTCTATTTTTTTCAATAATACTTTCTTCAGTTGTAAGATCTAATTGCTTAAAAACATATTTTGGATCAAGGAATTTTGGATCAATTTTAACACTCTTAAATCCTTGACAAACAACGAAAATTTCTGCAGACACATTTCTAGAACTTGGTGGTTTTGTTGCTTCTACAGTGTGGAAAAGTTGGCTGAATACCCAAATTAAAGAGTTATAATCTTGTGAACGGAAAACTTTTGTAACAAATGTACCACCCTTTGTTAAAAAGTCTGTTGCCAATTTCAAAGCAGAAAGTGTTAATTCTGATTGTGTATAAGCATCTTGAAGCCATGCTGAACCAACGTTTGGCGCACCATCATGTAATACACTATTAATATAAATTATTATTATTATTATTATTATTAAATAATTTCAATACATTAAATACATTATCAATATTTATATATCTTACACATCAGCTTTCCATTGTTTTAATTCACCACGTAAAGTAGCACGACATTTGTCTGTAGTAATATCTTCAACAAATGAAATACATCTTGGAATTGGCTTAATTGGATCCAAATCAACACCTATTTATTTGAATTTTTATATTAATTTTAATTTATATTTAATTAAAATTAAAACATATATATATTTCATTATATAACATATAAATTTTATTATATTTTCTTTATCTTTATCTTTATTTTATTTTTATTTTTTATTTTATTTTTTTTTTTTTTTTTGAGAATTGTTATATATATATTAAATATAAAAAGTTTATTAAAATTTAAATTACCAATAATAATACTATTAGCTGGCATGTGCTTAGAGGCAACTTGCATCCAACCTCCAGGTGCAGCACAGAGATCGATAAGTACTCTAGCTTTAGCTAAGAAATTATATTTTTTGTTAAGATGAATTAACTTGAAAGCTGAACGTGCTCTGTAACCTTGTTCCTTAGCTAAGTAGTAGTACTTATCTAAACGTCCCTTACCTGTCTTCTTTTGTGTTTTACCCATATTTAATCTTTAAAATTTTTGAATTAATAATAACTTGAATTGAAAATGTTTAAAATTATATTTAAAATGATTTGTATTCAAAATTAATATTAATAAAATTATTAAAGTTTATATTTGTTATAGTATGTATTCACTCCTTTTAATATATATTTTGGGACTAAATATATTTATACTCAATTTTCCCCTTGATTTTACTAAATTCTAAATTGAAAACCAAATTAATTTTAAAATAATATTTTTAAATATTATTATTGAATTTTATTTAGAATAAAAAAAATAATATTTATTTTATATATTTTAAATAATAAAATGTATAATATATTATATTATGAAATAAATAATTTTAAATTATACAGTAATTGATTAGTTAGTATATATTATCAAAAAAAATGTTTAAAATTATTAATTTTAAAAAAAATTTCTAAATAATATTTAATTTTAATCTTCTTTATTAATTAATACTTTTAATTTCGTAAAATTTTTTACTATTACAATATAATATTATTAATAACAAAATATTTACCTAAATGAATATTACTTTAAAAACTAAGGGGAAAACAATAAATTGCTTTTAAAAAAAAAAATAATAATAATAATATCAATTCAATCTTCAAAATTTTATTTTAAAAAAAAGTAATTAAAATAAAACCTTCAAAGATTTTTAAAAAAATATTTAAAAAAAAAAAATGCTTTTAAAAAATATATTAAAAAAAATTTTTTTTTAATTAATATTTAATATAATAAAAAAATTTATATTTTGATATGTTTGTAATTTGATTATTGTAATTTGACTACATTCTAAATACATTAATGTAATAATAAAAAAATTTTTTTAACCAAAAAAATACAATATTATAATTTGCCATCTGTTAACAAATATTAATAAATATTGGATTTAAAATTTATATTTCATTAAATAATAAAAAATCATATAAAAAAAATACAGCATTAGCTTATTTAAATATAATTTAATGAAAAATATACAATCATAATTCAGTAATGAAAGAAGAGCAATTACAAAGGAATAATATCATAATACTTAAATATAATAATATTTATTATTTATTTTATACAAATAATAATAAGATAATTTATAAATTCTACGATGAAATATAATATGTAATTTTTTTTTAAACTTTAAATTTTAAGACATCAATTGATCTTGTAAATTTTAATTAATATTTATTTGTTTTTTTCAATAATTTATTTAATTCAAAAAAAAAAAAAAAAAAAAAAAAAATAACATGATTGGATAAAATCATTCCAATCAATTTATTATTTTTTTTATTATAATTATTATTATTATTATTTATTTATTTATTTGTTTATTTATTTATTTATTTATCTATCTATTTATTTAATAAATATGAGGTTAGATTTGAGAATATGAAAATAATCTATATTAAAAGATATCTTTAAATTTTTTAATTTATATGCCATAATAATTATTGATATTAATAATAAATTTATAATTTTATATATTTCTTTATACTCAATTTCTCTTTATTAAATGATGATATATTTTATATTTCCAGAAGACCACATATATATAAATAATTATAAAAAAAATTAAATAATTAAATTTATTTAAACATAATTACATATAAAATATATGAATTTTAAAAATATTTAGAAGTCGTGAGTGAATTAATAAAGTAAAATAGTAAATAATAATATATTGTAAACAACTATAATATAATGAAATTCATAACAATATTTTTTTCACATCAAGGACCTTAGTATAAATAATATAAAAGATAAATAAAATCAATAATTATTAATAATATTACTAAAATTTTGAATTATTACATTACTAAAATTTTGAATTATTTCATTACAGGAGTTATAGAAATAATAAAATAGTAATTTATATAAAAAAAATTCATATAAGGAAAATTAAAAATTTAATATTACATTATTATAAAATACAATGAAATAAGGTGGTTAAGATTATTCCATATTCTATTTAATATAATGTTTATTTTTTAAAAAATTTAACTATATATTATATATATTTTTAATAATTGATGATATATAAAATTAATATGTTAATTGCATGAATGATGAAATATGTATACCAAAATTTCTTTTAGAATTCTTTTGAGAGATTTAAAAAAAATTTTTTTTTTGAATTTACCAAACATTTTTAGTATTTAATAATATTATAAATCTTAGTATCAAATTTATTTAAAAAATCCAGTATGTATAAACTATAATATAATTAATTCAGTTTAAATTATGCCAATAAATATATTTAACCTAATGATATATTTTAAAATTTAAAATCTATAATTATTATATATTAAAAAAATATTAATTTATTTTAATTTTTTTAAAATTTTTTACTTGTGTAATAAAACTTTTACTTCGAAAAAAAAAAAAAAATTAAATAGTTTCATTTAATAATATTGAAATTGAATTATTTCAAAATTTGGGACAACTGAATTATTATACATATTCAAATAATATTCATTATTCTTTATATATTATTTTTATTTTTATTTTTTTTTTTTTTTCACTATTCAAATTTATAAAAAAGTATTTGCTTTATATTAAGCATTACTCTTAATATTTATATTATCATTAATAATTAATAAATTTTATTATTTTTCATTTAGTGTTTCTTAATTTATTTCATTAAGTTTCTTCTTCTATTCTTTATTTTAAATATTTTTAAGTTTATTAAACTTATTTCAGTTTTATTTAATATATATATTTTTAATTAGTAAATTAAATATATTAGAGTATACTTATCCATATAGAATTTATATTCAATTAAATATTTAAGAACAAAAAACAAAAATTCAAAAATCTAAAATTTAATCTTCATTTGAAAATGTGGCATAAATTATTAGAAATTTTGTATATTATATAATTAGATTAAAATACTAATATAATGAGGCTTTATAAAATAAATATCCTCAATCAATAAAATTTATTCAATTAATTTTCTTTAGAAAATTAAAAAAAAAAAATTTACTCGAAAATTTCATATTATTTAAGAAAAAAAAGTTTATATATATATATATATTTTCCCATTAGAATTTATATAATATTATTTATATGATATTTTATTTATCTAAAAATATGCTTAAAAAATTGTTTGATTAAAATGCTATACTTATTAAAATTTTTTATTTTTATTTTAATCAAAATCATTTAATACATAATAAATATTATATCATTTCTTTATGAACCAATAGAATAAAAGATTTAAAGTTCATTAATTTTATATTTTTTTCAATTCCATATAATTTTTATTAATTTTTTGTTATTTACTTTTAATATACATATTCTTAACATTCATATTTTTATAATATATTTAATAATTTAAAAGTAACTATCCATGTTTCTTTCTTATTTTTTTTTTTTCTTTTTTTTTCTATTTATTTATTATATTAACAAACTTTATATAATAAATAATAAATAATAAATAATAAACAAATAACAGTAATAAGAAAATATATAAAAAGTGTATATTGATTTTCATTTCATTTTTAATTGTATTTTTATTGAAAATTATTATTAACTGTAAATAATTAAATTATTGAAAAATATTGAATATAAATTTAAATTTATTATTTATATTTTTATTTAGTAATTAGTGTATTATTAAAAATAAAAAAATTATTTGATATTATCAGTAATATTTATATTGAATAATTAATATAATTATATAATTAAATTCTCAATTTAAATATTGAAAAATAATATGTCAACTACAAAAACTGTTTCAGAAGTTTTGTTTTGAGTTGCTCTACTTATCAAAGAAGTATTGTCGGACATCTATGTAATAGAATTTTTAAATAATATATTGATACTGTTGACAACAACGATAACGCTATTTTAGAAGATGATGAAGAAAAAAAAAATTTATTAGAAGATGTTGCAATTTTATTTTTCAAAGAGAGGTTGGGATAAACAATATTATAAAATATATCTCTCTATGCTCTCTATGCTTATTGGTAACTTTGCTATTTATATTTTTGGTTTTTCATGGTTCGTATATATATACAAAATAAAGGACTTCTGGGTCAAATTTACTAAAGGTTATTTTTTCATATATTGATATAGTGATTATTATTCATTGTTGATGATTATTAAATGCAATAATTAACAAAAGCTTAAATATAGAATTTTTAAACATTTCATTAAATTTAATGATAGTAATAAAATATTTTTACTTATATATAAATATATATATATATTTTTTTTTTTATATTCATTATGAAATTTTTATAATTCTGAACATTAAAATTTTAATAGTCAAATTAAATAAAAAAAAAAAAAAAAAAAGAACAAATTTTATTTAATATTATACACAATTAGTCTTTATATTTTATTATTATTTAAATAAATATAGTAATATATAAATAATACGTTAATTTAAATTAATTATAGTTATCATTTATAATAATATATAGAAATGGAATTAAAAAATTAATAATAAAATACTAAAATGAAAATATAATAGAATTTATTTGTAAAAAAATATATAATAGATAATAAATAATTAATTAATAGATAATATGTAAATAATAAATAGATGATAAATAAATAATAAATAAATAAATTAGTATATAAAAAAAAAGCTAATAAAATTGATTTAAATTATTATATTGATAATATATATATATATATAAAAAACAAAAAACAAAAAAAAGGATGTAAAAAAAATTTATTTTCCATACAAAAAAAAAAAGGATGTAAAAAAAAAAAAAAATTTTTAATTAATAAATTATTGAATCACATTTAATTATATATATTAGATTTTATGAAATTAGACATAAAATCAATAATTGAATTAAATTTTATATTTTTTTTTTCTTAATAAATTTTTTTCTTCCTAGTTTTTTATTTTTATTTTTATGTATTTATTTATTATATATATATATATATTGAATTAATAGAAGAATACTTTTTTTTATTAATTTACAATGAAACATGAACTCCACTCTGTAATTGAATGTTCATTTCAAAATAATTATTATTTTAACAATTCTTTATATAAACATATTAAAAGTATTATAAATTGTCGTTTAGAATTTTTAAGAAAACATCCAAATTTATCCGTCAATATATTTGAAAATTATGGAGAAATAATAAAAATAATTTATGATAAAAAAAAAGATAGTGATAAAAAGGGAAAAAATCCTAATTTTTTAATTTTTCGTTCATTTATTCTTGAAGATATATATAAATTTTACGAAAGAGAGAAAAAAAAAGCTCAAGTTTTTCTTGTAAGCACTAATTCATTTTCATGGTCTAATAAAAATATTAATGATTTAATTGAAAGATTATGTTCAAAAAAATATAATCATGAAGTATCTTTTACAATACAACATATAAGAGAATTAGATGAATCACCTTATGAAGTATTATTAAAAGCTAATCATCATAAGGGTGATTATAATATATATTTTTTTTTAATTGTATCTAATAGTTATAAAAATGAAACTAATTTATGTTGTATTACTCAACCATTTACACTCATGACATTTAAAAACTTATCAAAAAGACCTAATGGTAAGTCATATCTCTGTGAATTAGAGAATAAAAGTCTTAATACACTGGCCTATTATTACGATGTTATATTCAATGAAGGACGAACAACATTTAAAAATAATTTTCCTTATAGAATGAATTACCATTTTTTTAGAAAAGAAGAATTAATTATAAATAATAATACAATGGGAAGTATAGAAATTGTTTTATCATCTAAAATTTTTAAAGATATTCTAATTTCATATAGAAAAGCTTTTAAAAATATTATAAATAATATCCGAAATAATGATATTTCAAATTTTATTCAAAACGATAATTTTTCAGAGATAATTCAGTCAAATAAACAACAAATGGAACCTTTTCATAGTTTTCAATCAAAAACTTTTAGTAATTTACAAATAGAATCATCACAAAATTTAAAAACAGAGATTTCATCTAATTATATAAATATCCAACCACACAATACACAATTTCAAATTAACGACTCTTTGAATATTACTTCAAATAGTTCATCTTCAATTCATTCTTATCATTATAACAATTATGTAAATAATGAATCAAGTAGTACATCTACACCTCATTCTAATCAATGCAATGAACTTTTTAATGAAACTTCAGATTGTACATCTTCAACTCAATCTCGTCAATATAACGATTTTTCAAATAGTGCTTCAAGTAATATCTCAATACCTCAATCAAATCAGTACAATAGCTTATATAATGAAACACCTGATTGTACATTTATAGACAAGTTCCTTCTATATAATGATCTAGATTTCCATATTAATAAAAAACGAAGGCATAATTAAAGTAATAATTAAGTTTCATAAAGATTTTTTTAATATATTTTTATTATTATTATTTTTTTTTATTTTTCTAAATTGTTTCTTAATTTTTTTAATTTTTATATAATTATAGATTTTTACTTATTTTATTTTATTTTATTTTATTTTTTTTTTTTTTTTTTTTTTTTTTTTTTTTTTTTGAAATTAGTTAAAAATAATAATTCATGTATTTAAAAAAATTTTTTTCTAAAATGTAATAAAACCTATAATTAAAATTACATGTTTTTTACAAAGAATTAATGATTTATTATTGTTAGATGAATTAACAGAAAATTATTTGATTTTTATTAATTAAATAAAATGGATTAATAATTAAACGATGATGATGATATGTACAATGATATTACTTTTTAAATATGTATATATATATTCTTTTTGTTATTAATAATTATTTTCATTTTTGTTTATTATATATCTGTTTTATTTTATAATTATAATTATGTAATTAAAAAGTAATTTCGAGCTTGAACATTAATTATAATAATTATAAGGAAATGAACATTGGATAATGCGTTATATTGTAACAATTCCATGAATATTATTAATATTAAAAATAATAATTTTTAATATTTCAAATATTTTTTTATAAAAAAAAAATTAGATATCAGAACAAATATATTTGAATTTTATTAAGAATTTATAAAATTTTTTTATGATAAAATAAAAAAGAAAAGTTATTTAAAAATTAAATAATTCTTATCAACATTAAAATATATCATTCTTTTTCATTTCATTAAATATACTCCATTTTTAAACAAAAAATAATAAAAAATCTCAAATTATTTTTATATTTTATTCTATAGTTTTATTTAAAGTTTTAATATTTCTTATTAAAAAAAAAAAAAAAAAAAAATATTAAGTTTAAATAATTAAAATTTTAAACTTAAATTTTTATTTATATAATGTAAATTTAAGAATTTAAATTCTATGGACCTAAACATTTATTAAATAAAATTTATATAATAAATTATATATATATATATATTAATTGTTGATAATTCCTTCATTAAAAACTATCTAGATTATTTTTTTAATGTTATCATTTATTTGAAAATGTTTTTTTTTTTTTTTTTAAGAAAGAAAAAATAATATAATAAAATAAAACATAATGAATACTAATATATTACTATTATTGTTAAATAATTGATATTAAGGTATTTTTCTCATGTTTATATATATATATCTAATTATTAATTATTGAGTAATTAATACTAAATTTTATTTTACAAAAACAATTAAAAGAAATTATTATTCAATTTTAAGAATTAAAAATTAAGTAAAACTTTATTACGAAATCATATAATTTATATTAAAACCAATAAAAATAATTTTTTATTTCTAAATCCTATGAACTAATTTATGATGTTTAAATAAAATTGATACAAAATTAAAAATAAAATAAAATAAATTATTTTTTTTTTCTATAAATTTTCTAATAAAAAATTTTAAAAAAAAAATTTCGAAATAAAATAACAAATTGATTTATAATTATTACTTATATAGTAATAATTATAAATCAATTTGTTATTTTATATAGAAGAAAAAAAGATTTGTATATATTCATAACTTAAATAGGTGTCGTCTGTATTAATGTATATATATATATATTTTTTTTTTTAAAAAAAAAAGTTATATTCTTTTATATTTTTCATAATTGATTTAATATTTAATTAAAAAAAATTTTTTTTAAGATTTTATTAAAATTTAGATAAATATATATTTTTTTTTATAATATATATATAACTTTATTAAAAAAAAAAAATATTAAAGTTATATATTTATTCTATGAATTTTATTTATAATTTATATATGTTTTATAACAATAATATCCAAATATTGATTTCAAACACAAAGTACTATTATATATTATTTAAGGTCTTATAAAATTTAAATTATAAATTTTATTTTTTAAATTATTACATATTATTAAAGATAAGATTCAAAAATAAAGAAAAAAGTTGTAATTTTTTACTCTTTTTCCATTATATCAAAAACTTTATTTATTATTATTTTTAATTTATTAATAAAAAAAAAAAAAAATATAACAATGTAAATATAAAAAAAACTTGTTCATATAAATAATAAAAACTTTAAAAATAATTATTTTAAAGTAAATATTTTGTTTTTGTTTTATAATAAAACATAAAACAATAAAAACTTTATTAGTTTTAAATTAAAAAAATAAAGAATTACATATTTAATATATATTTAAATAAATTTTTTTTTTTTTTTTTTTTTTTAAAAAATATGAAACCATTAATTATTAATTATTAATATATATAATCTAAATTTAAAAATATTTAATTTTAAATTAATAATATTTAATTAAATTTGAATTTTTTTTTATTTTATTTTTACAGTGGAATTTAAAAGCATGTATTTTCATTGTTTAGTTGATAAATAAAAATTTTTAAGTTAATATTTTATTATTTATAATAAAACAATAACGCCATAAAACTTTTTTTTTTTTTTTTTTTTTATTTTATTTTTTATTTTAAAACATAAAAAGGAACTTTTTTATTACATAATTAGAAAAAAATTGAAAGTCGTGAATATTAACTACTATTGCAAAAATTTAAAAATATTATTTATTTTTAATATCATTAAATTTAATCCTTTTCTTTTAATTATTAATTTATATATAATTTATTTTTATACGAAGAATTAAAAGTTATATTATTTTGTTGTTTATTTGAATAAAAAATATTTTTTTATCAGTAGAATTTTTTAATACATAAATTCTAAAAATAGTTTAAAAAAAAATTGAAACATTTTTTTTTTTGTATTGTCCCATCAAGTTATAACTTTATTATAAATTTTTTTATTATAATAAACAAAGTTATTTTCCGAAAAATAAATTAAAATATTAAATATTTATTCTAAAATATATATAAATAAATATTATTTTAGTTTATGTCATGTTTTGTATTCTTTGTATATATAAAAATTGGTGAAACTCTTAGCATTAATCATTTATTGTGTTATTATTGGTTTTATATGGTTTTATATATATATATTAATTAAGAATGTAATAATGGTATTATTATATTTCCATTTTTAATAGAATTTTTGATAAAATTCTTATAAATGATTGGTATATTTTGCTTATTTATAATAATTGAAAATTACTTTATATATTTAATTTTATCTAAATATAAAATAAATTAAGATTATAAAATAATATACATTTATCCAAACATCGAAAATCTTAATTAGTAATACTTAATATATATAAATTTTTTTTCATTTTATTAATCATTCTTTAAATTTTTTTTTTTTAAAAAAAAATAACAATAAAATATGAATAACCAACCAAAAAGTCTTAATTTAAACAATAACAAAGTATTAATTAATTAATAAATAATATAAAGTTGATCCGTTAATTATAATAATTAAAAAAAAAAAAAAAAAAAAAAGTATAAATTGAAATAAAAATTCTTTTTTTTTTATATACATTATTTAAAACGTTGATAATTTTTAATTATTAATAAATATATATTTTAAAATAAATACTAAAAATATTATTATAACTTGTAACTAAAACAATAAAGCTTTAATAAAAATATTAAAGAAAAGAAAATAAGAATGTAAGAAATGCATTTTATTATTTATTTTAATTTATTATTATATTCAATTAAAAAAATAGCTAAATTATTATTACTTATTTAATAATTATAATATAATTAAGCTACTAAAAGAAATTAATAAATAATAATATTGATTTAAAATTAACTATATTTATATTATATATTTATATATATATGTATATATATATATATTTTTTTTTTTTTTTGAAATAAAAGTAAAAAAATGAAAATATTATTCTTTTTAATATTTATCATTAATGCTGTAATTATTACTACAACATTAGCATCTCCAAACAATGATAATTCAAATGATGATATATGGTTAAATATTAGTCATTGGAATCAAACTGATGTTGATAGACTTCAAAAAAGAGGAAATTACGATAGTCAAATTAAGCCACTTAGTTTTTATAAAGGTGTTGATATCTCTAGTATTATTTCTTTAGAAAATAGTGGTGTTCAATTCTACGATACTAATGGTCAACCTCAAGATATCTTTAAAACCCTTGCAAGTGTTGGAGTCAATTGTATTCGTGTTAGAATTTGGAATTCTCCAAGAAGTACTGATGGAAAAACTTATGGAGGAGGAAATAATGATCTTGAAGTAGCCAGAGAAATAGGTAGTAGAGCTGCGAAGGCTGGACTTCCATTATTTGTTGATTTTCATTATTCAGATTTCTGGGCAGACCCAGCCAAACAATCTATTCCAAAAGAATGGAAGGGTTTTGATTTAAATAAAAGAATTTTTGAAATTTATAGATTTACAAAAGGTTGTTTAGAATGGCTTTTAGAAAATGGATCATATATATCTATGGTTCAAATTGGTAATGAAACTACTTGTTTTATGTGTGGTGAAAATGAAATGGTCAATGTTATGAAAATGATGAGTAATGGTATCCAAGCTGTACGTGATATTAATAAAAATATATTAATTGCACTTCATTTCACCAATCCCAATAAAACAGATAATATGTTATGGTATGCTTCTCAACTTGCTGAAGCAAAAGTAGATTATGATGTTTTCTGTACTTCCTATTATCCATTTTGGCATGGAACTACTGAAAATTTACAATGGATATTAGGAGAAATTGCTAATAAATATGGTAAGAAAGTTATGGTTGCTGAATTTTCATATCCATATACTGAAGTAGCAAAGACATCAGATAATTGTGAATACAGTCATGTTAATCATAAGTTAGAAGGTACCGAGTTTAATTATCCATTAACATTAGATGGACAAATTCAATGTATAAAAGATGTTTATAGTCACATAAAAAATACAAAGAATGGTATTGGGGCCTTCTATTGGGAACCAGCATGGATTGCACCCAAAGCTAGTAATGATTTAGAAAGAAGACAACTTTGGGAAAAATATGGTTCTAGTTGGGCTACAAAAACTGCAGCTGAGTATGATATTAATGCCGATAGTAGTCTTACCGGTGAATCAGCATGGGATAATCAAGCAGTTTTTGATCAAGAAGGAAAACCTTTAAAATCCATTTGGGCACTAGGTAAGTAAACAAATAAAATGATATAATTTATCTTTAATAAACATTTAATATATTTAATATATATATTTAATAAATATATAATTATATATTTTTTTTTTTTCAAAAAAAAAAATTATTAATCAGGTGATGGTGAGGCCCCAAGTAATTACGCTACCAATAACAACAACAATAATAATAATAATAATAATTGTTTTTCCATTAATCTTGGATATCCATGTTGTAATGGTAATACAGTCTACTATACTGATAATGATGGTCAATGGGGTTACGAAAACAACAACTGGTGTGGTATTAAGGAATCTAAACAAAACGCTTTAGAAGATTGGACAGGTAAAAACCAAGGCTATTCATATTGTAATTTATGTGATGTTATTTACAATGACAATGATGGCCGATGGGGTATTGAAAATGGGGAATGGTGTGGTATTAAAAGTACTTGTTAAAAGAAAAAAAAATTTTTTTAATAATGTTACATTTCTAGTAATATTTTTTATTATTACCAAAAGAAATATTTTTTTTTAATAATATTACATTCCTAATAATATTTTTTATTATTATCATCAAATTATTAATTATAATTATAAAATTAATAATTAAAAAAAAATAATCATTTTACAAAAAATGATTTAAAGAATGATAGTAAAATAAAATAAATAAATAATAAAAAACTATATTTATTCTTTATTAAATTTATAAATATATAATAAATAAATCTTCTATATACCAGAAAGAAAAATATAAAAATAAAAATAAAAATAAGAAATTTTCAAATAAATAAACACTTATTATAATATAATATTGTAAATTCTATTAAAAAATATATTTAATTATGACTATATACATTAATTCATATATTTCTCCTCTTTTTTTTTTTTTTATTTTTAGTTTTTTTTTTTAAATAAAATATAATAATATTTCTTGTTTTGATTTGATTCTAATTAAGCTTGAATATAAATTTTATTTATTTATTTATTTATTATTTATTTATTTATTATTTATTTATTTATTTATTTATTTATTTATTTATTTATTTATTTATTTATTTATAATAATTTATTTAAGTATTTTTATTTTATATTCGTATTAAAAATTAATAAAATATTATTAATTTTTAATATGAATATAAATAAAATAATACTAATTTAAGTTTAGAAGTATGGCACAATCACTATAAAAAACTTGCTTCAAGCCATTCTGATATCAATAGTGCATTAATCGAATGGTATAATAAATTTTCCAATGGAACAATTAGGTATACGAGACACAATGAATGGGATATAAATCAAGACATCAGTATAGAAGAAATTAGAGAAGCAATTTTGGCTACTCCAAATTTTAAAGCTTCAGGCCCGGATGGAATTCCTATTGAATTTTATAAAGCTTTAATTCCTCCGGATGACGAAAATTCAGTAAATAATTCTTCTTCTGGTTTAAATTGTTTACAGAAGATATACTCAAGAATTTGGAATGGAGAATTTCCTAGCTCATGGAATGAAGCAAGTATTATATCTATTCCTAAAAAAGGAGATGATCTATCTGATTATGACAATTATCGAGGTATCTCTCTGATTAACAATGGTATTAAACTCATTTCGAAAATAGTCTCCAAAAGAATTTCAGAATATGGACTTAAAAATAATTTTATTAGGCCAGAGCAATTTGGATTTCGTACTAAAGAAGAATGTGTTAGTTTATTTATTTCAATTCGAGAAATTTGTCAAAGGCGTAAAAATGATAATAAAGAAACTTACCTAGCTTTTCTAGATTTAAAAAAGGCATATGATTCTGTTCCAATAGGTAATATTTTATATAAATTAAATGCTTTAGGTATTAGAGGTAAATGTTATCAATTTATAAAAAATCTATATTTGACATCCAAAGCTAGTGTTAAAATTGATGATCAATATTCGGAATCTTTTAATATTATGGAGTTAGACAAGGTTATCCACTATCACCAATTCTTTTCAATCTTTTTATTAATGACATTTTTAATGATGTTTCAGAACTTGGAATTCCTTTAGGCGAATCTAGATGTTGTGGTGGACTCTTTGCAGATGATATTGTTCTATGCGCACCGTCAAGAACTAAGTTGAAAAAAATGCTTAAGAAGGTAAATGAATGGGCTAAATTTAATATGATGAATTTTGGAATTAACAAGTGTGCAACGATGGTGATTCGACCAGACACACCTCTTTTTCAAAATAAAAGAGATCCTACTTTTTATCTTGCTGGTCAACCAATTCCAATAACTAAATGTTATACCTATTTAGGTATACCATTTGATAAAAGCTTATCGTTGAAACCTATTATTAAATTACTTAACTCTAAAGTTACTAAAGCTCTCTTTTCTGTTAGTAAATTTCTTTCAAATTCCAAAATTCCTATTCCATTTAAGAAGATTATAATTAACTCTTATGTACTTAGTAAAGTCTCTTACTTTGCACCTTTACTTGGTTCAAATAAAACGAGAACAAATAATACTCAGAAATTAATTAATAAAGGATTAAGATGGATTGCAGGTATACAAAAAGCCAAATCATTTATTAATGTATATTCTATTTCAAAAGATTTACATATTCCTCCATTGTCAGCTAAGTGTGCTTTGTCTCAGGTCAAATGTTTTGATAAATGGAAAAATTCAAATTGTATTATTTCCTATTTAGTTAATAATATTCCAAAATCTAGAAAATATACATGGACAAAAGAAAGTAGAACTCTTAAACGTAAACTAGAGAAAAGAGGTAATAACGATAATAAAATCAAGGATTTTTATTGGAAAAGAGATATGAAAATCAATTCTATTAAAGCTGAGTTTTATGACAAAAACAAATTCGAAGAAACATCAAAATTTATAAAACTTTGTTATGACTATCCTGATCTTTCATATGGTTTCTATTGGCTATTGAGAGCACGAAGCGGATATAGATTAGATGCTAGAATTGCTAAAGCTGCAAAAATAGTGGATCAAATGTGTCCTAATTTTTGTCCCTGTTGTAAAAGTAATAAACAATGGATAAGTCATTGGTTAATTGATTGTCCCTTTTTCAATCATACTCGTAGTAAAGTTAATGATAAAATTTTATTTTTATATAATGCTTTTTACCGTGGCAACCTAACAAATGATATTGTTAATAGTAATAATGATAATAGTAATAGTAATAATAGTAATAGTTATAATAGTAATAATAATATTAGTAATAGTATTTTTAGTAATGTTAGTAATAGTATTGAAAATAATGTGTATATTGATTCTAGTGTGTGTGAAAAAGTGTTTAATTTCCTTCTTGGAGGTCGAAGTATTAATAACAGTACAAGGGAATGGGAGGATCTATTTAAGTGCCAGATGAAATCAGGTGCTTATTCTGATACTCCGTTCTTAGTGATTACTGCGGCACTTCTCCAATCGATTATACCTATTGCTATTGGCCAGCAATGGTCTTTGTTCAATAGGTTCAAATCGAATCGTACTACTACTACCAAGAGCGTCAATGCTGAAGAAACAGTAAGACAGGCCAGCAGGGCTAGCGCAACCAATGAAGATCATAATTTTGTATCTTAAAATTATGATTAACATTGCGAAGTCAAAGTTAATTATTATACTTCAGTATAATAATGCCCTTGTGAAGTCTTACAAATATTAATTAAATGAAACTAGAATATATTATACCATTATTTTATTTTTATTTTGTGTTTTATTTTTTGTTTATTTTTTTTCTTTTTTTTTTTATTATTTTATTACATGTATTTTATCAAATATTTAATTAATAAAGATGAAACAAGTTTGCTGCCGTTAAAAAAAAAAAAAAAAAAAAAAAAAAAAAAAAAAACTAATTTAAGTTTATTGATAATAAAAAATTTAAATAAACAATATTTTAAACATTTAAATAATAATAAAACTTAATGTCATGTTAGCTAATGTAAAATATTATTCAATTAAAAAGAATGTGATGAATTTCGACATAATTTATGTATAATCAACATAAAATTTTGTACAATGTGAATAATATATGTAATACGCCATACAATTTTCAACATATATTTTTATTTATTGTATTTTAGCATTAAAAAAATAAAATAAAAACTAAAAAAATAATAAATAAAAGAATAAATAAGTTTTCTGTTAAGAATTTTATTTTATTTTTATTTATTTTCATTTTATTTTACTATTACATTTTATTATTAAATATTTTAATAATAAAACCTTTCCATTTTATTTAAATAAAGTAATATTTTATATTTTATTATTAAATTAATTATATAATAAAATAAATTTTATTATAATATTAAATATTTATTATTAATAAAATTTAAATATTGATATTAATATTATTTAAACTATATATAATCTAGTTAATATTATTTATAAATTTAGAGCTTGTTTAATTCTAATAAGCATTTATACCATAAATCAATGATATCATTTTTATTATATTTTTTATCAATTAATTCTGATTCCTTTTTTTTTTGTATTTTTTAATTAAATCATTGATTTCATCAGTTTTTGTTAATATTCTTCTTTTTTTTTTTTTTCCAAACTCCTTCAATTTTCCTTTTGTAATTATTGTAAGATAAAGATTCTTCTCTTTTTAAATGATAAATCAATTCATAGAAAGAAGGTTTTTTGTAAAACAATTTTTTTAAATAATTATTAAATGATTCTGAAGCATTATTTGTTATTTGGTTTATATCGTTATAATAATTCCAATATTGAATATCATATTTATATAAATATGTCTTATTAAAATATTCCAAAAAAATCAAAAAATGGAAATAATTATATATTTGACATATAATTTTAATATAATTATAAATATCAAATATATATTCAGGATTTATAAAAGGAAAATTTGTAATGGCTTTATAAAACAAATAAATTTTATGATTATTTTCAACTTCATTATAACATAATTCATTTTTTTTAAACTTCTAACGATCTTTTATAATGTCAAAAAAAATATTTAATAGTAATATTAGAAAATATTTTAATGGCAACATTGGATATACCTTTTTCAAAATCACAATGCAAAATTTTTGGGGTAACTATAATATTATTATTATATTTAATTGCATTCTTTTTTTAATTCTTCAAATAACAATTCATAGGTTACTTGTTCTTTATTATTTAATATAAATAGTGATGTAGTGAAAAGACTATTTTTTTCTGGAGCATATACTCTTATTATAAATACTTGATAACCAAATACTGTCGCAATATAAAATGTACCATCAGCAAACATATTTTCGTTGTATTTAATAAACAATTCTATTTGGAATGGGGAATGATGATTGAAAAATTATAATATTAGAATTTTTGAATATCATGAAATTTTCTTCTCTTTCGTTTATATAATATTCAGATTCATCTGGAATTTCATTAAATTTAGATATATCAGGAAGTAGTTGTTTTTTTATATATCTTGATATTTAGGATTTAATTGAATTATATTCAGAGCATATCAATCCAATTTCTTCAGATATTTCATTATATATATGTTTTGGATTTATATCAAATGGAATTGAGGTTTTTCTAATTTCATTTTTCATTTTATGTTTTATTATTGATACAGGCGCATCATATTCTTTTCCTGGATGAGTATGTTTTTATATTTTATTACTTTATTATTATCATATAGAATAATGTATGATTTACATTTTTTAACTGTTTTATATTCAGTACACTTGATTACTTTTGTATTATTCGTTATATACTATAAATTAAATTTATATTTTCAGTTTACAATGATTTGTTTTTTTTCTTTATTAGTTTCATTTATTTCTAATTGATCATCCATTCATTATAAATATTTTAAATCAAAAGTTTTATTTTTTAATTTTTTTTGTTCTAATCTATTTTTTTTATCTTATATTTTACTTTATTCTTTTTTTTTATTTTTTATTTTACTTTATTATTTATTTTTTTTATTTTTTATTTTACTTTATTATTTATTTTTTTTTTTATATATATTTTTTATTTTCCTTTATTATTTTTTTTTTTTTTTATTATAAATGTTAATAAAATTAAATTATAAAAAAAAAAAAATAAAAATAAATTTAACCTATCCTATTCATTTATTTTTACAAGCCACATTTTAATACATTAATAAATGATCAAACATAAATTATGTCGAAATGCGATACTTCCAATTAAAAGATAATCATTAATTGATATATGATTAAATAATAAATATTTAATAATAGGGGAGAGCGCGTTTCGGAACCGCACGTGAATAAATATAAGCCACGTGTATTTTGAGATGGCGTATTATATATAAATTTTTTTATATAAATAAATAATTAAATAATAATTAAATAAATATTTTATTATATAATAATTTCATAATATATATTTGATAATAAAAAATAAAAAAATAAAAAAATAAAAAAAATTAAAAAAAAAAAAAAAATAAAAAAAAAAAGATTAAAAAAATAAAATACAAAAAAAATGAAATAAAATATTTTCATATTTATTTATATTTATAACTGTAATTTTTTATTATATAAATAAATAAATAAATAATAATTAAATAAATATTTTATTTTATAATAAAGAAATAAAATAAAAAAAAAAGAAAAGATAAATATTTTTTTAGTAGTTTTCTTGAAATAAAATAAATTATTTTTTTATTAATTTTCTTGAAATAAAATAAAATATTTTCATATTTATTTATAACTGTAATTTTTTTAAAAAAAAAAATAAATAAATAAATAAATAATTAATTAATTAATAATTAAATAAATATTTTATTTTATAATAATTAAATAAATATTTTATTTTATAATAATTTCATAATTTAATATATATATATTTGATAATAAAAAGTAAAAAAATAAAATAAAAATAAAATAAAAAAAAATATAAAATATTAAATAAAAAATAAAAAAATAAAATAAAAAATAAAAAATAAAATAAAATAAAAAATAAAATAAAATTAAATAAAAATAAAATAAAATATTTTCATATTTATTTATAACTGTAATTTTTTATTATATAAATAAATAATAATTAAATAAATATTTTATTTTATAATGAAAAATAAAATAAAAAAAGAAAAGACAAATATTTTTTTAGTAATTTTCTTGAAATAAAATAAAATATTTTCATATTTATTTATATTTATAACTGTAATTTTTAAAAAAATTGAAAATACATATTAAATAAAAAATAAAAAATAAATATTTTCATATTTATTAATATTTATATTGAAAATTTTGATGGAGGGAAATCTAAAGATTGATATAAGTGAAACAAATCGAGGAAAAGAGCAAATAATTATAGATCGAAAATTTAAATATAATTTTTCAAAATTAAAAAAAGATAATACAAAAATATATAGATGTACTGAATATAAAACATTAAATAAATGTAAGTCTTTTAATTTTAAATGATAATAAAGAGGTTTTAAATTATGATTCTTCACATAATCATCCTGGTAATGAAATTAATGCATCCAAATCATTAATAAAACATAAAATTAAAGATGAAATAAAAAAAAGTTTGATTCCTTCTGATATAAAATCGAAACGTATATTTGATAAAATTTCTCAAGAAATAGGATATATATGCCCTGAATATAAAACAATTAAAACCCAAATAACAAGATATAAAAATAAACAATTATTTCCTAATATAAAAACATTTGATGAAGCTCCAAATGAATCTGAATATTATAAAACAATAAGAGGTGAATACTTTATGATATTCAAAAATTCTAATATAATAATTTTTCAATCCCCATTCCAAGCAAAATTATTTATGGAGAATAAACATATATTTGCTGATGGTACATTTTTAATAGTTCCAACTAATAGTTATCAAGTATTCATTACCAGAACTTATGTTACAGAATTAAATTGTTTTTACACTACTTCCATGTCAATATTAAAAAACAAAGAACAAACAACTTATGAAATATTATTTAATGAAATAAAAAAAAATATAATTAAATATAATTCAAATATTAATTTCTCAGAAAAAATTTTTCATTGTGATTTTGAAAAAGGAATATCTAATGCAGTGGAAAATATTTTTCCCAATATAAATATTGAATATTGTATTTGGCATTATAAAAGATTATTAATGACTAAAAAAAATAGATTATGTTACAAGGTAGTGAAAGATCATAATATTTTAAATACTTATTATAAAGCTATTTCTAATTTATGTTTTATTAATATTGAATACATACCTGATATTTTTAATAAAATTAAAAATACATGCAAGAGATATGAATCTACCTGTTCCCAATTTTTGAATTTTTTAGATTATTTTGAGAAAACATTTCTAAATATCTATAATATAAAATATTGGAATTATTACAACAATATAGACCACATAACAAATAATGCTTCAGAATCTTATAACAGTTATTTAAAAAATTTATTTGTAAAAAAACCTTCATTTTATAAATTAATATATACAATACAATTTGAAGAATCCATATCTTACTATGATTACCAAATGAGAATTAAAGGAATTTGGAGAAAAAAGGGCAGAATATCAGAAAGGGTTGATAAAATTAATATTTTAGTTGAATATTATAAAAATATGGAAGCCGAATTAAAAAATATTGGATGTAGTAAAAATGATATCATCGAAAATTGGTTTAATTGTTTAATTAGATTGAATAATGAAATCATTAATTTTAATAAATCCAAGTAAAAATAATTATTAAATCCTTTCAAAATCATAATTACAATTAATTGATAATTAGATTTTTTTATTTAATAAGAAATTCAATATTGAAATATATTTAATATTTATTGATAGGGTTAGCTTAAAAAATTTTTAAAAAAAATTTTTTTATAAATTTATTTTAAATATTTTTTACTTTATTAAATAAAATTAAAAGATGTCTTTTTTATTATATATTAGTATTATAAAATATTAAAAATATGAATGTATTGCATTTCGCCTTATTTTTATTTTATATAGTAGTAAATAAATAAATAAATAAATAAAAAATTTTTATAAAATAAACCAAATATTAAATTATTATATTTTTTAAAAATATTTATTGTATATTTCATATTTTTAATAAATATTTCAAATATACATTTTAAATAATTATAATGATATTTATGCATTATGATAAAAATATAATACTTACAAAAGGAAATAATTAATATTTTAAATTATTTCTATCAGGCACTCTTAAAAAATTTTACTATTTGTAAAAATAGTAAAGTTCTTTTTGTTAGTTTATTATATTTGTATAAGTATAATATAAATATCTAAAATAACTTTTTATTTAATAGTAATTTATGTTTAAAAATGTTATTGTTAATATTAGTATTACTTTATAAAAAATTTTAATTTAATATTTATAATTAAATTTTCAAATAATCTATTAAGTTAAACATAATGTTCCTGAGTAAAAAAGATTTTTGTAAAATATAAATTTTAATTAAAATATTTGATAAAAAATATTAAAAAGGAAATAATAATTTTAAAATGAATATTTAAAAATAAAATAAAAAAAAAATATAGAATATAATAATATAGAAGTACAAATATATAAAATAAAATAAAATAAATAGTAGAAATATAAATATAAAGTACAGATTGAATAAAATAAAATAAAATAAAATAAAATAAAATAAAATAAATAGTAGAATATGTATACAAAGTACAGATTGAATAAAATAAAATAAAATAAAATAAAATAAAATAAAATAAATAGTAGAATATTTATAGAAAGTACAGATTGAATAAAATAAAATAAACAGTAGAATATGTATATAAAGTACAGATTGAATAAAATAAAATAAAATAAAAAGTAGAATATTAAATAAGAAAGTACAGATTGAATAAAATAAAATAAAATAAAATAAATAGTAGAATATTAAATATAAAGTACAGATTGAATAAAATAAAATAAAATAATTATTTTTATATTTATTGATATAAAGAATATTTATTTCTTAATAACATATTCTTATTTTTATTTTTTAATACTGATATAATCTTTTATTACATTTTGAAATAATTTATAAAACCTATAATTTATTTTAAAAAAAAGAATATTGAATAAAATAAAATAAAATAAATAGTAAAAATATTAATATAAAGTACAGATTGAATAAAATAAAATAAAATAAAATAAAATAAAATAAAATAAAATAAAATAAAATAAATAATAGAAACATAAATATAAGTACAGATTGAATAAAATAAAATAAAATAAAATAAAATAAAATAAATAATAGAAACATAAATATAAGTACAGATTGAATAAAATAAAATAAAATAAAATAAAATAAAATAAATAATAGAAACATAAATATAAGTACAGATTGAATAAAATAAAATAAAATAAAATAAAATAAAATAAAATAAAATAAAATAAAATAAAATAAAATAAAATAAAATAAAATAAAATAAAATAAAATAAAATAAAATAAATAGTAAAAATATGAATATAAAGTACAGATTGAATAAAATAAAATAAAATAAAATAAAATAAAATAAAATAAAATAAAATAAAATAAATAGTAGAATATTAAATATAAAGTACAGATTGAATAAAATAAAATAAAATAAAATAAAATAAAATAAAATAAAATAAAATAAAATAAAATAAAATAAATAGTAGAATATTAAATATAAAGTACAGATTGAATAAAATAAAATAAAATAAAATAAAATAAAATAAAATAAAATAAAATAAAATAAAATAAAATAAAATAAAATAAAATAAAATAAAATAAAATAAAATAAAATAAAATAAAATAAATAGTAAAAATATGAATATAAAGTACAGATTGAATAAAATAAAATAAAATAAAATAAAATAAAATAAAATAAATAGTAAAAATATGAATATAAAGTACAGATTGAATAAAATAAAATAAAATAAAATAAAATAAAATAAATAGTAAAAATATGAATATAAAGTACAGATTGAATAAAATAAAATAAAATAAAATAAAATAAAATAAAATAAAATAAATAGTAAAAATATGAATATAAAGTACAGATTGAATAAAATAAAATAAAATAAAATAAAATAAAATAAAATAAAATAAAATAAAATAAAATAAAATAAAATAAAATAAATTGTAAAAATATGAATATAAAGTACAGATTGAATAAAATAAAATAAAATAAAATAAAATAAAATAAAATAAAATAAAATAAAATAAAATAAAATAAAATAAAATAAAATAAAATAAAATAAAATAAAATAAAATAAAATAAAATAAAATAAAATAAAATAAAATAAAATAAAATAAAATAAATTGTAAAAATATGAATATAAAGTACAGATTGAATAAAATAAAATAAAATAAAATAAAATAAAATAAAATAAAATAAAATAAATAGTAAAAATATGAATATGGCGAATGTAAATCATCATTTTTTTTGAAATATATCACATTTTAAATATTTTTAATAATTATTTTTTCAAAGAAATTATATATGCCATTTTATTTTAATTTTTTAAATATTATATTCATAAATAAAAATTTATAAAAAATAATAAAAGCCACATTCCGAAATGAAAATTTATGTAAAAATTATAAAGCCACATTCCGAAACACACCACCCTCTTAATAATAAATTAAATAATGATTTAATATCATCAATTATGTGATTACATTATTTAAATTTGATTTTAATAGGTTAAATAATATTTATGAATTAGTTGCCATAGTTTAATTTCAATTATTTATCTAAAATCAATTTAATATTATTTATTATAATATTATTTATATATATTTAATAATATTTGTTATACTATTTTATTCATATATATAATTGAAATAGTTGAATTATTGAAAATATTGAAATAAAAAGTAATTCAGTTATCACTTCAACAATAAAATTTTGTATTATACTTCTGTACATTTTGAGTAAGCAATAGTTGGACTAACAAATTAAAAAAAAAAAAAATTAAAAAGAAAAATTTAATAATTAAAGCATTATTATTAATATCATTAAAATTTTTTGCTCATATTAAAGTTATATAACATTATAGCAAAAATTATTATACCAATAATTAAAAATAATAAATAAATAAATTAATAAGTAATAAAATAATATGATGTAATACAAGTACAAATAAATAATATTATTTATATAAATAATAATTTAATAATTATGAGATGGATAAATAATATCTAATAAATATATAAATAATATTAAAAAGATAAATAATAGTATGAAATAGATTAAGCATATATATAAATAATAATATGAAACAAGTAAATAATAATAAATAAAAATTACATATGAAATAAATAATATGAAATATATAAAAATTTTATAGAATAACTATTCTTTTAATTTTTTATTTTTTATTTTTGAATTTTTATAATTTATTTAAATTAATAAATAATAAAATAATTAAAGTATTAATAATAAATTAAGAAAATAAAAGAATTACCCATTTTAAGTAATATTAAAAAATTTTTTATTGGTAAACGTAAAAAATTTTCTTTTTTTTTTTATTTAATTTTTAATTTTTTAATTATTTTTTAATATTTTTAATTTTTTATCAAAAGTTGGTTTATTATTATAATTTTATTATTTTTTTAAAAATTAATGATAGAAACGAATATTTAAATTATAAATTTATAATAAAAGGTAAAAATAAAAATAAATAATTAAGAATTATTATTGATATAACGAAGTTGATATAAATAAATAAGAATAACATAAAATTAATATAATAATCTATTTATTTATAAAATAAAAATATAATAACAAAAAAAAAAAAAAAAAAATAAAAGGAAATAATAAAAAAATTGTTACAGCAGTAATAATAAATAATTAATAGTATTAATAAACCAAAAGCAAAAGCAAAAAACAAAAATATAACAAAAAATATATATATTGAATAAAAAATAAATAAAAAATGATAGAGTATCGTATTCCTTCAAGAGCTATAAGAAGAGCAAGTTTTATTGAACGGTTTCTAGAAAATAACGAAAATTTAGAGTTATTATATAATTATAATCAATTATATGAAGAATATAATAATCTTTTAGATGAAAATACAGAAGAACCACTACCTGAAAATAAAGAGACACCAAAAGAGAAAACATATAAAAGAGATGACAAATATATAAGATGAGCCATATCAACAAATTTTTTTTTATTGTAGACAAAAATAAAATTAAAAAAAAAATAAAGAAATAAAAAAAGAAAGAAGAAAGAAAATATAATAATAATAATAATAATAAAAAATACAATTTTAACAATAAAATAGGTCGTATATTTAAAAATCATGAAAGTATTGCTATTATAACATTATATTTTTTAAAGACCGATTTAAGAAAAGAAAAAAAAAAAAAAAAAAAACTTTTATGGACAAAATTAGAAAATACATAGATGGAAAATATAATTTCGTTAAAAAAATAAAATAAAATAAAATTAAATAAAATTAAAAAAAAAAAAAAAAAACAATATAATAAAATTTATTTTTACCTAGATAATATATGATTGATATTATCATTCTATTTATTAAATCTTAAATATTTATATTGTATAAAAAAAAAAAAAAAAAAAATCTTGTTGTGAAAAAAATTAAATATATTTCTAATACATTATATATATTTATATTTAAAAATAGAAAAAAAAATAAAGATACTTTCCTTTAATATATATATATATATAAATATATATAATAAAAAGAAGAGACTGTTATTGCAATCAAATAAAATAATTAAAAGTATATAAGTTGAAAAAAAGTATAACTCAAATTTTACTGTTATCATCATATATTATAATTATATTATAGTTAAAGTTTTGTTTTGAATTGATTCAATGCCTTTTCTTAAACATTATCCATTGAGTATATATATTTACATTATTTATATAAATTATTATTAAAAAGATATTATTATTATTATTTTTTTTTTTTAAAAAAAAATAATTACAATATAAATTTGTATAATAAATAATATATGTATGTTTTTTTGATTATAATTTAATCGTTGATGTTTTTTTAATTAATATCAATGTATTATTCTTTCATAAAAATAAAAATCCCATAAAAAAATAAGTACATATACTTATATATTATTAATAAGTTACTTTTTTTTTTTTTTTTTTTTTTTTATAATATTATCTTTTTTTTTAACTTCATAATAAATTAATTCACTTGATATATCTTTATAATTATAAAAAAATATTATTAATATATATTTATATTTTTATTTTACTTTATTTTATTTTATTTTATTTTATTTTATTTTATTTTATTTTATTTTATTTTATTTTACTTTATTTTATTTTATTTTATTTTATTTTACTTTATTTTATTTTATTTTATTTTATTTTTCTAAATTTTAAATATTAAATTAAATAAGATTAGCACTAATCATTATATAAGAATAATAGTTTTTCAAGAATTTTTTTACAAAAAAAAAATAAAATAAAATAAAATAATAATTATATAAATATAAATTTTTCTAACACATGAGAAAAACGATCACTAAATAATATTTATTCTTTTTTTTAAATAAAAATATAAATTTTATAGATTTTTAAACTTTATTTTTAATAGAAAATTACATAAATAAAAAAAAAAAAAAAAAAAAAAAAAAAAAAAAAAAGATTTTTTTTATTTATTTTAACAGAATACAAATTTATATTTTTCTTTTATATATATATATAAACATCTTTATTATAATAAAAAAATATGTATTTATCATTTTTAAAATAATCTTATTTATAATAAATAATTGATTATGGGTAAATGAGTAAATAATTCCCCACCTTATTAAATGATAGTTGCATTATTACTTTCAGCATTAGTTTTAGCATTGTTTTCAACGTTAGCTTTAACATGTTTTGATATTAATCAAAATTTAAATAGGCAATAACAAAGAAATCATTATAACATTGACTCAATATTAAAGTCTTTATTATAAACATGTCATTTCATGTTGTTTTTCTCCTTCGAGTGTTTTATTAGTACAAGCTTGGATTTTAAAGTTTCATTACAATTTTACCATGATTTATATTGAGAAATAGTTAATATTGGATAGGATTTATTGTTTTCATTGCTCATACCACTATATAAGTTAATTGCTTCCTTGACTTTTTTGATTTCTTCATTAATTACAAAAATTTTATCATCAGGTAATGATTTACATTTTGAAGTTATAGATACATTATTATTTAATAAATTAGTACATTTTTCTGATTTCATATCTGTACATTCTTTTATCATTAGTTTTAATTAAAACATTCACCATATTCATTATTCAATTCATCTGTACAATCTTGTAATTCATCTCCAAAAACACAAAAAGTAATAATGGTATAGTAAATTTCATTTTTATCGTTACTTCAATTTGTTTTAAAAATTAAAATATTATATATATATATTTTTTAATTCTTTTTATTTTAAATTTTTTTTTTTTTCATATTTATTTCATTTTTATTTTTCCAAAATAAAGTTTTAATTATAAAATTAATTTAAGCCAATTGAATTGTAATATTTAAATTAATCCATACTAAAGTAAAATTTAAATTTATTTTATTAATCTAAGTAAAAATCTAATATTAATTAAATTATTATTTTTCATAAAATTTAAATTTAAATATAGTATAATTATTGGATAGTTTAATTAATCTTTATTAAACAAAAAAAATTGATTTTTTTTTTTTTTTTTTTTTTAGATTTCCAATTTTTTTCAAATAATATTAATTTATTAGATATAATTTAATATTATTAGCACTTATTTTGTTATATATTACTGATGGTTATCTATATTTAACTTTTTAAATATAATGTTCTTTATTAAACAAAAAAAATTGATTTTTTCTTTTTTTTTTTTTTTTTTTTGGATTTCCAATTTTTTTCAATAATATTAATTTATTAGATATAATTTAATATTATTAGTACTTAATTTGATATATATTACTGATGGTTATTTATATTTAACTTTTTAATATAATGTTAATCTATATTATTTCATATTAAGACTATTTTAAAAAATAATTACTATTATATATATATATATACATATTTAAAATATATCATATAAAAACTACATTAAAAATAATAATTATTTCATATATATATATTTTAAATATTTTTTTAAAAAAAATAATTAAAGTTTATCCCTTTAATATAATTTATCTTAAAAAAAGAGTTTTAAATTAAATTTACACTGTTAATAATCATTAAAAGTACTTTTTTTTAAAAAAAAAATAATTTTAGAAAAACAAAATGTATATTCTTTTAAAATAAATAATCATAATAAAAGTTTCAAGTCTGTTTAACACACAGTCGGTCCCTATTCGAATCCGGACGTTTTTTCA
Organism: Neocallimastix lanati (nom. inval.); assembly: GCA_016946835.1. Taxonomy (NCBI): domain Eukaryota; kingdom Fungi; phylum Neocallimastigomycota; class Neocallimastigomycetes; order Neocallimastigales; family Neocallimastigaceae; genus Neocallimastix; species Neocallimastix lanati (nom. inval.). The sequence continues at coordinate 570,025 of JACVTC010000083.1, read as the reverse complement.
GTTTTTATCCAAGTGATTAGTATTCAGGACTAATACATATGAGGCTTCTGGATCGACCCTATGACCACATCCTAAATTTATATGGAGCAATTTTTATTCTCCTAAGGTGTTTTTTCCCTATAAATGAAGTTAGTACTCATTCGTTATGGTTAATATTCCTGTTGCTAGACTATATAATTGCTATTACAGAGAGCACATGATCTGTGAGAGGATTAGTGTAGTTGTTCCTCCCTTAATGATGGTTCAGGAGATCACTGAAAAGATGCTTAAAAGCGGTATAGAGAGAATGTCTTTAATATTAGCTTTGCTTAGAGAGTGGTCCATGTCGAAATTGGAAAGGTATGACAAAGAATCCAATAAGAATCTGATATGTGTAAAAGAGATACTGGAGGCCCTATTGTCCTCCCTTCTCGTTAATTCCAGTATAAAAAAAATAATAATAAAAGTTTTTACATTTTAAAAATTATTTGGATAGCACATAAATTAAATTGATTTGATAATTAATTTGTTCCTTCCTGTCCATGAAGATGATATTTATATTTATGATTATTGATTCGCTTGCCTGATGACTAAAATTTTACTTTTTTTTTTTTTTTTTTTTTTATTTATTTTTATTTATTTTATTTATTTTAATTTATTTATATATTTATTTATTTATTTAAAATACATTAATTTGTTTATTTAAAATTTTTTATTTTTATTTTTATTTCTTTCTATTCTTATTTTTTATTTTTATTTTATTTTTATTTTATTTTTATTTAGTATTGTTATTTTTTATTTTTTTTTATTAATAATTTATACTATTAAAGAACCTATAGTAATATTTCACTATTTATTTTATTTATATTATATTTTTTTAATAATATTAAAAAAAAAAAAAAAAAAAAAAAAAAAAAGATAAAATAAAAATAATAATAAAGTAACCAACGAATACTGCTAATGATAAATACAGTTTTTAGTTAAGTAAACTTATTAAATTTACTAAATAATAATTATAAAAAAAAAAAAAAAAAAAAAAAAAAAAAAAAAGGAAGAGTCATTGATTAAATTTAAAGATTTCTATTTAATATATATTATAATAAATAAATAAATAAAATGTAATATAGTTTTCAATTATTTTTAAATTTCAATTTAGCATTAAAAAATAAAAAAAAAAAAAAAAAAAAATAAATAAATATTCAAATATTTAAATAAAATATATTAATATGTACCAACAACATGAACATTATTTGGAGAGAGGGGAAAATAATATTCTGTAAACTCTACTATTTCTAATAACAATAGTAATGCAATTATACTTAAATGCCAACACATTTAAATGTGATAAAATTCCATTAATTAAAGCTAACCTAATTAAAACTTTAAAACTGATTTTAATGATTTTAATATATATATTTTTTTCTTAAAGTTACAAAACAATATTAATTTATCATAATTAATTATTATTATTATTATTTTTTTTTTTCATTTAATATCTTTGTTATTACAATAATATTAAATATATATATATTTAATTCATTTTATATAAAGGTAGCAAAATTTTTTAGTCCAAAAATATATAGATATAATAATAAAAAAAAATAATTAATAATATCTTTTATATTTGTACAGAAACTAGAAATAAGATTATATATTATCTCTTGAAAAAATCTGTATTAAATCTGTATTATATCATATCAAAAAAAATTAATTATATTAAATAATTTTAATTTATACAGAAATGGAAAATACATATATAATAATTTTTTATATATAATATCTTGAGAAAATACTTGTAGAATAATTTATTTCAATATAACTTTTAAAAAAAAAATGATTTAATGCTTTTTTTTTAATTTTTTTAATTTTTTTTTAACAAAAATTATACGATGAGCTAATTTATCATTTCAGGAAACTGGAATATTTAAAAAAATAAAATAAAATAAAAATAAAATAAAATAAAAATAAAATAAAATAAAAATAAAATAAAAAAAAAGAATATATTAAATATATATATATTATCAGATAATATATAAATTATTTTAAGTATTATTAAAAAAATATATTAAATAAATTTTGGACATAGAGAAAACTCCATAAATCTGTATTATATCATATCAAAAATAATTAATTATATTAAATAATTTTAATTTATACAGAAATGGAAAATACATATATATAATAATTAATATTTTATTTTTAAATTATTTATTTAAATTATCTAATATAAATAAATACTAGTATTAGTATATTATTTGATATATAATTACATATCATTATGTATAAAATTTAGACATATTTTTAAGCTGTTTCTGAAATTAAAAAAATATATATATAAAGGAAAAAAAAGTATAAAACATTATATTTTAAATTAACTAAAAAAAAAAAAAAAAAAAAAAAAAAAATACAATAATAGTAATTAAATATTATCAAAAAAGAAGAAAAAAAATACTATAAAAAATGGCATTAGAATTATCCAAAGAAGTAATAAATAATATTAAAGATGTTATTACAAGAAAAGATATCTTAGAATTAGAGACATACTTCAAAGATAATAATATTATTTTAGAAAATTTGGATAATTTTAAAGAGATTTTAATCCATTCTATAATTAAAAATGCACCTCTTGAAATTATTGAATTTATACTTGAAAAAAAGAAAAACATAAATTTAAATTTTGAATATAAAATAGGAAATATCAACTACGTTCCTCTTTTTTCTGCCATTGCTAATAATAATTTTATAATTGCAGATAAGTTAATTAAAAATGGAGCAAATATTAATTACTATTCAAATTTAAATAAAAGATTTATTATTTATGATATATACAATAAAAATAAGCTCAATGAAAAAAATTTGAAATATATTTTAAATAAAAATATTTATAAGAATATTTGTGAAAATTTAATGGATAATTTAATAAAAAAAAATTCGTTTAATCTATTAGAAATTATTCTTAAGCATTATAAATATACTAATTCTTTTATTTTAAAATGCTTAAATTTTTATAAAAATCAAGTTAAAATTACCAGAAATAAATTTAAAAATATTATTATTTTGGAAAAGGAAAAAATATGGATTGAAGAAGATTTTTATGAAAGAATTAACAGTTCAAATGAAAAGGTATTACCAAGATTATTATTTGAATATGAAAGTTGTAGTGACGAAGTAATCCTTAAGAATAGAATTATTAAGTATAATTTATTAGAAAGAATGATTAAAGCAAATGAATATATGACTGTGGAAAAAATATTACTTTATGAAAATTTTAATTATAGATATTTTAATTATAAAAGTATTCTTTCGAATGTTATTACTAACAATAATTTAAAAATGGCAAAACTATTAATCAAATCTTTTATATTTTCATCAGAAAATCAATTAACTAATAATAACAATTTTGATATTAGATCTAGATATGCTCCTTATCAAAATTTAATGTTAAATATTGTCATAATATTAGATAATATGAATCTAGTTCGTTATCTTATTAATAATACTGAATTTAAATCTTTCCTAGATCTTAATATAAAAGATATAAATGGTGAATATCCTATCTTTACATCCATTTATAATAACAAAAATACTTTGATTTTTAAATATCTTATAAAAAATGGTGCTGATTGTAATATGATAAATAATAATGGTATATCCCTACTCTCAATAGCTATAATGAATAATAAAGTAGATTTTGTAAATTATTTATTAAGTCGTAATGAAATTAAAGTCATGAAAAAAGATATATATGGTAATACACCATTTTTAGAAGCAGTTAAACATGGGAATTATGAAATTACTAAACTATTATTTGATTATGCGAAAAGAAAAAAAATTGACATGGATATTAATGAAAAAGATATAAATGGAAATACTCCTTTAATTAGTAGTATTAATAATAATGATTTAGATACTGTTATGTTATTATTGAATTATGCACATGAAAATAATAAAGATATTAATACAACTGATAAAAATGGTCTTACACCATTAATGCATTCTTATAATAAATGTTACCATGAAATATTCAGGTATCTTTTAAAATATTGTGATATAAATAAAAAGGATGCTAAAGGACAAAATATTTTATTTTATGCAATTGAGAGAGGTGATAAAACAACAGTAGAAAATTTAATTGATATGGGTGTAGATATTAATTCCGAGAATAATGAAGGTCTATCCATTATAGACTGTGCTATCAAAAAAGCATACACGGATATTGTGAGAATTTTATTGAAAAAAGATAATTTATTATTGAATAAAAGAAATTCAAAAGGAAAAACTATTCTTATTAATATTATTTCGTCAAATATAAACAATTCATATAAAAAAGAATTTGTAGATTTACTAATTAAAAGAGGAGTTAATATTAATTTAATAGACTATGATGGAAAAACTGCACTGTATTATGCTAATAATACAGGATATGGATATTCTAATTATAATATTTGGAATATATTAGTTAAAAATGGTGCAATTGAAGCATAGGAAAAAAAAAAAAAAATATATATATATATATATATATAATGAATCAATTTTATAAAAATTAAATCATCCTATATTTTAATCTATGAAGATATCTGAAGTATTATTTACAATATATATATATATATAACCTCATAGGAAAAAGCTTAAAAATGTATTAAAAAATAAAAATAAAAAAAAAAAATATATATATATATATATATATTAAAAAAAAAAATAAAAATAAAAAAATAAAAATAAAAAATACAGAATAAATAATAAATAAATAAATAAATAATAGAAAATTAGATAACAAAATATATGAATTATAAATTTATTTTATTTTTTATTTTATTATTTATTTATTTATTTATTTATCCATTTATTATATATTTATTATATTAAGAATTTATGATTATGTTTAAAGAATTAGTTCATATTTAATTAATAATTAATAAATAATATAATGATTAAATATTAATAAAAATAATAACAAATATAAAAATAATAATAAATCAATAAATCAATAAATAAAAAAAAAACAAATTTAAAAATCTTCTAATATCATTTGCTCATTCTATTTTATTTAATTTTATTTTTATTTATTTATTAATTAAAAATATTTAATATATTAATGATGAAATAAAAAAAAATATATATATATATATATATATATAAATATATATAATAAAATAAAAATTTTATTTGATTATATTGATTTTTTTTATTGACTTTTTTTTTTTCTTTTTATTTTATTTTTTTTTTTTAATATTTTTTTATTTTTGTTATTTTTGTTGTTGTTGTAATGATATTTATTTTCATAGCATTATTATTTTTATTATTTTTATTTGTATTCATGATTTATAATGTAGATTATTATTATATGGTATAGTAACTTAATTTTATAAGTCTTTTTTTTATTATTAGCATCTAACATATAAATACCAGATCTATATAATTAATTTTATTATTCTAATATTTTGATATTTGATATAATTATATCAATTTTATTAATAAAAACAAAAAAAAAAAAAAAGGAAGAGACTTTCTCTTATATAGCATGTAAGATAACATATTCTAATAAAAATATAATATATATAAATAAAAGGGATTAAAAACATATAATCATTGATTTACTTTTTTTTTTTTTTTTTTTTTTAATAATAATTTCTTCTTACTTTGTTCTAATTTATTATTATTATTATTATTATTATTATTATTATTATTATTATTATTATTATATTTTATTTTCGAATTCCATTTTTATTATTTCTTTCTCTCTTTCCTTTTTTTTTTTTTTTTTTTTTTCTTTTTTAAATTTTATTTAAAGTAATTCAAGAACGACTGATGAGGCGCCACCTCCACCATTACAGATAGCAGCACAACCAATCTTACCACCTTTCTTCTTTAAAACATTAATTAAAGTAACCATAATTCTTGCGCCAGAACAACCGAGTGGGTGACCTCTAGCACAAGCTCCACCAAAGACATTTAACTTTTCAAGTGGAATATTTAAGATTTTACTGTTAACGAGAGAAACAACAGCGAAAGCTTCATTAATTTCAAAGAAATCAACTTCATCTTGAGTTTTACCTGCACGTTTTAAAGCCTTTGGAATTGCTAAAGATGGTGCAGTAGTAAAATGAGCTGGATCATGAGCAGCATCACCCCAACCAATAATCTTAGCAATTGGCTTTAAACCTAAAGCTTCAACCTTTTCCTTTGAAGCTAAGACAATAGCAGCAGCACCATCACTAATAGTAGATGAATTTGGAGCAGTAACAGTACCATCGGTAACGAAAGCTGGTCTAACAGTTCTTAATTTAGCTTCATTTAACTATCATCATTAATTATTAATTATTATAAATTATTTATTATTTATTAAAAATATTATTATTTATATTCAAATTTCAAAAATTTTTGATATATATATATATATATATATATTTAATTATATTTGTTTAATTAATTATTATTTAAAATAATGAATAAATATTTTTACAAGATTAATTAAATAATAAAAATTAATTTTTTTTTTTTAAAAAAAAAGTAATTAAAAAAAAATTTTTTTGAATACTAAATTAAAATGAAAAATAATAAAATTATTTTTAAAATATTTTTAATCAATATTTTATAAGGAAAACTTACATGATTAATTTCATCATCAATAGTAACAGTAGAAGCTGGAGTTCTCTTAGTAGCTGGAATTTCGACTGGAACAATTTCATCATCTATTAAACCATTAGCAGTAGATTCTTGAGAAAGCTTGTAACTTCTAATAGCAAAATCATCCTTTTATTTTTATGTTTATTATAAATATATAGGTTATTATTATATATTATAAATAGTATTTGCAATCATTATATATATTAATAAATAAAATGGTTTTAATATCCATAATAATTATTAAATAATAAAAACAGTAATTAAAATTAAGAATTACTTGTTCTTCTCTGGAAATTTTGTACTCAACAGCTGTAGCATCAGCAGCAACACCCATTTGGTATTGATTGTAAACATCATAAAGACCATCTTGAATGATACCATCAACTAATTGTTGATTACCGTAACGACAACCACCTCTAGCTTTTGGAATATAATAAGGAGTGTTTGTCATAGATTCCTGACCACCGACGACAACTAAATCGTTTTCACCTAAAATAATAGATTGTGCACCAAGAATAGAAGCCTTCATGGCAGAAGCACAAACCTTATTAACGGTTGTACAAACAACAGTATTTGGAATACCAGCACCTAAAGCAGCTTGTCGAGCTGGATTTTGACCGAGGTTAGCAGTTAAAACATTTCCAAAGAAAACTTCTTGAACTTCTTCTGGTTTAACATTAGCCTTTTCCAAAGCGGCTTTTTTTTATTTTTTTTTTTTTTTTTCCATTCCACATTAAAAATGATAAAACACATTATAAATGAATTATTCAATTATTTATTACTACAAATTAAAATATTTATAGAAGAAATAAATATTTTTATTTTTTAATAAATATATATTGAATAAAATATTATACCTTTGATAGCAATGGTACCAAGTTGAACAGCACTAAATTGAGATAAAGATCCACTTAAACCACCAATTGGAGTACGAACAGCAGAAACAATGTAAACGTCTTCATTAATAAAATTTAATTTTAAAAAAAAAGAGATTTCATAAAATAAGAAATATATTTTTAATTTATAAAAATATTTATTTTTTTTTATTATAATAAAAAAAGATAATTACCTTTTTGAAGAGTCATTTTATATTCTATGACTAATTTAACAAAAAGATATGATTATAAATTAATATACATTGAAAGAAAAAATAAGAAATTAGAATACATTAAAATTTTATTGTTTAATTAATAATTTTTAGATATTTTTGCATAATTTTTTATTTATCTATTTTGTTTTATATTTTATTTTTGTTATACTATTATGATTTCCTTTGCTTAATTATTTATTCAAAAATTTTAGTAAAATTGATTTTTTATTTTATTTGATTTATTAAATTATTCATTTCTAGAAAAACAAATTTTGTTTTATATTGTAAAATATACTTTTATAATAATAAATTGAAGAATCTTTTTTCTTGTAATATAATTTTTTTCATTTTAATCAAAAAAAATTAAAATAAAATAAAATAAAATAAAATAAAATGTTTTTTTTTTTTTTTTTTTTTTTTTTTTTATTATTTTATTTTATTTTATTTTATTTTATTTTATTTTATTTTATTTTATTTTATTTTATTTATTATTTTTTTTTTTTTTTTGTAATTTATATTGGATGAAATTTTATTCAATTTACTTTTTACTATTATTTCTTTTCTTTTTCTTTTTATTTTTTACTTTATTTTATTTTTACTTTTTAATTCAATTTTGCTGTACCTTTTATTTATTTATTATTATATAAAAGATCTCTATAAAGTTATTTAAAATTTGAAAGCAGTATCAAAAAATCATTACTTTGATTTATTTTATATATAATATTATTACTTATTATTACTTGTTAACCATTAATGGTTATTAATACATTTCTAAATGATTAATTATACTTTAATATATTGAATTCATATATAAACTTTAATTAAAAAATAAAAAAAAATTCCAGAAAATCATACTAATTAATTATATTTAATTTTTTATTAATATTATATATAAATAATTCTGTAATATTAATATTAATACCATAATTTAAATATATATAAATTTTTCCTATAATAAAGTTTTAAGATTTCAAAATAAAATAAAAAACTTGAAAATGATTTGATCTTTCAATAATAACTATACGGTTTATTATATTTGTGAATTTATTTTGATATATACTAAATATAAATTTTAAATATAATTTTTTTTTGAATGGAAAAAAATTTTTTTAAAATAAAAATTAATTATTTTATTAAAGAATGATAAATTATATGATATTGAAATATAATATTTCAATTAATACTAAAAAATAAAAATCAATAATTATAGAAATATAAAAATTTTTAAATCAACAATAATTAAAATCTCTTATAACAATGTATATTATTTTATTTTTTAAATAAATCTGATTATACTTAATTGGTTTATTGTTGAGAATGTTTGTGTGTTAAATACATTTTTATGGTATTAATTGATAGTAATAAAAAATTATAAACATATAAAAGACCTTTTTTTCTAATATAATAAATATAAATTAATAAATAAATATAATGACCATTATATATTTGATTGTGGAGTTACATAAATTCTATTAAAAATTTTTTTAAAAAGCTATAAATTTAAATTATTATTATGGCTATTCATTATATAAAAAAAAAATTAATATTACTAATGGTAATTCATATAAAGCTTATTAATATTTTTTGTATTATAAATGTAAGTCAAAAGGTATTTAAAACACATGACTGAAGTATATTTATATATATTCATATTATTGGCTAAATTTATATTATCCAATCAATATAAAAGGAAAATAGATCGTATAATTTCAAATTTTAATAAAATTATGTATTTATAAAATAAATATCTAACATTATTATCCGTCCAATTCCTTTGGAATTGTGACATCTATTAAAATTGGAAACGATACAGAGAAGATTAGCATGGCTCCCTGTGCAAGGATGACACGCATATCTTGAGTGGATTCCTCTTCGGAGGAAATATTTTTTTTTGTAATTTTACTTCGAAAGTATTATAAAAATTTAATATTACATCTTTAGTTGAAAGTGTACTATTGATATTTATATTTAATTAAAATTGATTGTATTAATAATTTTTTATATTTATGTATAATAAAATATATATATATAATTTATTCTTTTTTTTTCATACAATCTTATATTTATATATAATATTTATATTTCTTTTCTCATTCAATCTTTCAAGTTTATGTATATACCATATATATAATAAATTAAATTTCCCCGTAAAAAAAAAATTATAATTAATAAATAAAATTTTATTAAAATAAATGAATATAAAATATTTTAATTATTTATTATAATAATTAATTTTTCAAATAATAATAAAAATATTTTATATTCATTTATTTTATATTCATTTATTTTATATTTACTTATTTTATATTCATTTTTATTTTTTTTTCTTATTGCAATAATGGTGTTTCATATGATAATAGTAATAATATATGGTTTTCAAAGGAATAAAAGCTCAAATTAAGATTTAAGTAATAAAATATTTTAATTTAAACTTTTAAATTTTTTTAATATCTTATTTTTATATTTACAATTAATTAATAAGTATTAACCAATAGAAATAAAGGCTTTTATAAAAATTTTAAAATTATTTATAATTAAATATTGTTTTTATTATTTTTTCTAAATATTTTTAAATTAATCACAATCAATAAACAATCTATCCCATATCCCATATACACGCCACTGTAAAAACTATTTTTTATATAATTACTTCTAATTATAATAATTAAAATTTACACATAAACAATAGAATTTTATTTTATTTAGTTTTTTTTTTTTTTTTTAATAATTTATTTAGTCATTTTTATTATTATTATTATTTATTTAAAAACTCTCTTAAAATATTACTATATTTTAAAGAATATCATTATTGTGATAATTATAATTATTCATTTACAGAAGGTAATATTATCTATTTTTATTAAATATAATGTATTAATTTAAAAACTAAAAGAATAACAAAAAAAAAAAAAAAAAAAAAAAAGAAAAAGAAAAAATTTATAAAATAAAGTAAAATAGAATAAATGAATAAATAAATAAAATAATATAATAAAGATAACTGAAAGTCGAAATATTAAAATAGTATAACAGTAAAATTAAAAAATAATATATATATAATAGCAGCCTTTATTAATTTTTTTTTTTTTTTTTTTTTTTTTTTTTTTTTTTTTTTTTTTTTATTAAACTTAAATAAGTTTAATTAAAAATATAATATAATATTAAATAATTAGAATAAAATAATTAATAATATGATAATAATAATACAAAATGAATAAAAAGAACATTTTATATTTATTATTAGCTATCTTCCCTTTTATTAAGTCGGAAATCTTAGTAAATAAATTTGATGAAGATGATGTGTTAAATTTAAATTCTGAAATTGACAATGCAAGTAAGGATGAAGCAAATTTAATTTTTGACGATTTTTATCCAAGAGATAATTTTGAAACTTTAAAAAAAAAAAAAAAAGATAAAAAGAAGCATAAAAAAAATAAGAAAAATGAAGATAATAATCTTGAAAATTGTTCTTGCACCTGTGTAGTTGTTCCATCTAATGAGGATGACAATGATGAAAAGGAAAATAATAAAAATTTTGATGTATTTGAATTAGATTATGAAGATGAAAATTTATACAACGAAGAAGATAATGAAATAGAAACGGAGCCAATTACTACTTCCACTGCTAAGGAAACTTCAACTTCAACAACTGGAGAAATTTCAACTTCTACTATTAATGAAACTACAACTTCATCAACTACCTCCAAACCAACAACCACCACTATTCCGGACGATGATGGTGATAAGAACAAAGATGATGATGGTTATATTTTGAAGCATTGTGTATGTAGGTGTTATGACAAATCTAAAAAATCAAATAAAAAAAAAAATAAATTCCCACCACCGCCACCTCCTCCTCCACGTGGTGGCTTTAAGAATGAACCACCTCCAAATTTACCACCACCACCATCATTTAGACGTGGCAATGGTCTAAGAGGGCGTGTTTATTGGGGAGGTGATAGAAATCAACTTGTTTTTCCACCACCAGATAATTTTCAACTTAATACAATGAAAGAAGATAAAACTGATTTTTCAACAAAGGATTGTCCATTCCATAAAATGAAAGAAAATATGGATACTTTTTCTCCAGAAGATTGTCCATTCTATAAATGGAAGAAAAGTGAAGAACAGGCCTTCCCACCTTATCATGAAGGTCATTATCACAGATGGGAGAAAAAAAAAGGAAAAGGTTTTCCACATCGTAGATGGAAAGAAGAAAAAGGTTTTGAACATGAAGAAAATCATGAGTTTGGGCGTCAATCTCATGAAGATTATCACGATTTCAAATCAAAAGAGTATTCATATAGCAGTAATGAATATAATAATGATAATGATATGAAAGATTTTTCACATTCACAGTCACAAAATAAATAGGAAATTGAAGATGGTAGATTTTCATAAACTTATCATCATAATAAATAAAATAAAGAAAAAAAAATGAAGAAATAATTATATGTTTCTTTTTTTTTTTCATTTATATATTTTTATTATATATTTTTATAGTGATTTTAATAAGTTTCTTAAGAGACCGACAAAGAAAAAAATTACTTTAAAATTAATTCAATGTAAATATTATATTTTATTAAAAAAATAAATTTATAAATAAAAAATAAAAATTTTCTTTTTTCTTTTTTCTTTTTTATTTTTTTTTTTATTTTTTATAGTCGTTTCATTTTAATTATTATTATATTATTATTATTATATTTTATTATTATTATTATTATTATATTTTATTATTATTATTATTATTATTATATTTTATTATTATTATTATATTTTATTATTATTATTATATTTTATTATTATTATTATATTTTATTATATTTTATTATTATTATTATTATTACAAAAATCATATTGAAATATAAAAATTATGAAATTAAAAATGAGTTATCATTAAAATTATAGAGTTCTAGAATTAAGTATATAATTTAGAAAATATTACAATATAGTATTCTCTTTTACAATATATATATAATATAAAAATGAAAATTATGTTTAAAGGTTTATATATTAGTATAAATAATATTATTTTTTATTATTAATATATAATTAATAAGAATAAGATACAAAAATAATAGCTACATTATTATATTATAAATTATAAATTATAAAATAAAAATATCAATATTTTTAAAAATAATTTATTCTCTGATAATATAGATAAAAGCTAATCATAAATTCATTAAACAACAAAAAAAAATGATTTGAAATTTTATAATTAAATAAAATATATTTTTTTTATTTTTCATTATTTATTATTTATTATTTATTATTCAATTATTTATTATTTATTATTTATTATTTATTATTTATTATTTATTATTCAATTATTTATTATTTATTTATTATTTATTATTTATTATTTATTATTTATTATTTATTTATTATTTATTATTTATTATTTATTATTTATTATTTATTATTTATTATTTATTTATTTATTATTCATTATTTATTTGTTTATTTATTATTCATTATTTATTTATTTATTATTCATTATTTATTTATTTATTTATTTATTATTAATTATTATTTATTTATTTATTTATTATTAATTATTATTTATTTATTTATTTATTATTCATTATTTATTATTTTTATTATTTATTATTTATTATTTATTATTTATTATTTATTATTTTATTATTATTATTAATTAATTGGTCTTTTCATTTCAAAGTAGTAATAAGAAGTTTTTTATATATGATTTTATTGATTCCAAATTCTTATTACGTAGTTATATTGTTGACATTATTCAATTCAATTACACAAGCCTACACTCTATTAATAAAAAAAAAATACATTATATTTATCACATTTATGTATTTTTTATTATGCATATATAATTAAAATAATGCATTCAATAGAATGATATTTGTTTTTTTAGACTAGGATGATTAAATAGTTAATTATATTTTATGTATTACATTTTAAAAAAAAAAGAATACATTGTATAAATTAAAGATATCAATAAATGTATATAACAGATTTAAATAAAATAAAAAATAATAAAAGCTTCGAAAAAAAAATAAAAATAAATTTTAATTAATCATAGAAAATTTAATAAATCAAAAATTAATAAAAAAATAAATAAATAAATAATAAATAAATATAATTTTTTTATAAAAAAATTTAAATATTTTTTAAATTTATAATAATAAAATAAGAAAAAAAAAATGAAAAAAAATTTTAAACTCTATCATTTTACTGTTTCCTCGAGAAAAAAAATTCATATTTACCTTTATTATAAAAATATTCACATTGAATATATTATAATAAAAAAATTGTATATAAAGAAAATAAAAAAAATTATACATATTTTCTGTATTTTTAATACAAAAAAAGTATTTTATTATTATTATTCATTATTTATTTATTATTCATTATTTATTTATTATTCATTATTTATTATTCATTATTTATTTATTTATTAGTTATTTATTTATTAGTTATTTATTTATTAGTTATTTATTTATTTATTAGTTATTTATTATTATATTATTTATTAATCTCTATTCACTTTATCCATTTTTAATTATTTATTATTCATTTTATTAAAAAAAATGTTTAGATAAATTTTTAATAATTTCCTTTTATGTAAAAAATATATATATTATAAATGTAATATATATAATAAATAAATATAGTTAAATACTATTTAATTTTATATTTTTATATCCGAGTTTAGAAAAATTATATATATATAAAAATTAAAAACAAAATATATTATCAATATAATTTTTTATATATTCCATTTTATTCATATTAGAAAAGTAGAAATATGATTTAATATTTGTATTGAATAATACATCATTAATATATTGCTAATATAAAAATTAAATAATTATATATAATTAATTAAATAGAACATTTTTGATTTGATCAAATACCAAAACTTTTTTTTATTATTAACTTATTAACTAAAAGTTTAATATATTGATGTATATGTTAATATATTAAAAATTATACTCCACTAAAGAAAACAATTTAATTTATTTATTAGTATTATATGTAATTACATATTTTATATTTTATATATGTATAATTTATAATAATATATTATTACAATATAATTAAAAAAATTTTTTTTCTTTTTTTTTCTTTATTCAAAAAGAATAATATTTTATTGTATGTTATAGTTCTCATAGTATTTACAATTCAAATAATAATATAAATGAATAAAAATACTCATATTGAAAAAAAAAAAAAAAACTATAAAAGGTTCAAACAAGTACAGTTTTTTTTTTCTTTGAAAAAGATACTTTTTTAGAAAGATAAAGAAGAAAGAAGGGCAAAAATAAAAATTATTTTTTGACAAATTTTTTAAAAAACAATAAAAAAGAATTAAGAAAAAAAAAAAGATACTTGAAAAAATAAAAAAATGAAGATAAAAATTTGAAGGAAATAATAATATATGAAACTTAATAATAATGAATTTTTCTTTTTTTCTGAAGAATGTTAATATTCTTACTCTTGGAAAATAATATTTAATTATTGAGACTACTAATTCTTAATTATGCAGCTGTTTTGAAGAAATGGCTTACACTTTTAGGAATATTAATTTGGAAGCACTATTTAAGGAATCTACAATGGACTTAAAATCCCTATAAAAAGGCCCTCTATCTTTTTCCTTCTTGATAATATTAATCGAGAATAAGTTCCTGAATGTGGTAAAAAGAAAATCTTTATTAATAGGCTCCTTATGTTCTTATGAAAAAATTGGACTATTGGAAAGACAAAACATTATGATACATGGTAGACCTATAAAAAGGAAGCTTGTGTAGTAATGAATAAAAAAATAAAATTAGTTTAAAATCAGAATTTTTCTGATTAAAGCTTTTATTTGTTTTTTTAATAAAAATATGCAATAGTCTTTACTTCGATTTTATTGGATTTGATTTATTTTAAAAAAAATATATATTTTTCTCTGAATTTTATTATAAAAAATTGATTTATTATATATAGTAACAAAAATATTAAAAGTTTAAAATCTCTGTGAATCCTTCCCAAAAAAAATCTAAACAAAAACAAAAATCAAAAACTTAAAACTATTTTATTTTAAAGATAGAATAGATTAATTAAAATTGAATATAAAAAAAAAAAAGTTATTTTATTATTTTTTCTTAATTAAAATTTTTCTTTTTTAGAAAAAGGTTCTTGTTAAAAAATAATTTTATTATATTAGTTTTTTATAAAAAGTTAAAAAAAAATATTTATTCTCTAAAAAATAATTTATTCAAAATTACAACTATTAAATGCAGAATTAGAAGTTTCCTAAGAATTAATTACTGCGTTTGACCATAAAATATAAATTTAGAAAAAAAATCCCTCAAATAAAATAAAAGTTTTAAAAAAAAAGTTTTTATTTATTAAAATTTTTTGTTTATTTTGTGTGAATTAATAAAATTTATTATATTTTTAGAGTGTAAAAAATGAAAATTGTTTTATTTAAACATTATATTACTTTATTTATTTACTATTTATTTGTTTATTTACTACAAGTGAATCGTTTAATTAATCCAAAAAGGAATCTTTAACATATAATAAGTAAGTTTATTTGAATTTTTTTTTTTTTTTTTTTTTTGGTAGTTCTGTATTGCGAATCTTCACTCCAAGAAATATTGAAGAATGTAAAAAACTTATCCAAGAGCGTCGACGTCATACTGATAAGGCATAATGATAATACAGGATCTTCATCTATTTCTACGAAGGGTGAATCTCGCCCTAGTAGTTCAATAAATGATGTATCCGGGGAGAGTTTAGTGGAAACCATTGCTGATGATGTTGTTCTCATTGCTCCAAGTGCAAAAAATTTAGAAAAATTACTAAAAAAGGTACATAGATGGGCTAATTTAAATGAAATGACTTTTGGTATTGAAAAATGTGCAACTATGGTTATAAAACCAATGAACTTCCAATCTCCTCCAAACTATAGTGACCCAACCTTCTATTTAGGAATGAATGCTATTCCTAAAGTTTCTAGTTATATTTATCTTGGTATTCCTTTTTCTGATGATCTCTTACTAGATCACATTATATCTCACATGCATTTTAAAGTTAGAAAATCCCTTCTTTCATTTACACATTTCTTCTCAATTAAACTTATCCCTATTGCATACAAGAAAAAAGTTCTTCAATCCTTTGTTATTAGTAAAGTAATTTATTATTCTCCTTTACTTGGTTCAAACAAATCCAGAACGGCCAGAATTCAAACATTAATTAATACTGGTCTATTTTGGTGTGTCGGCTCCTTCTCTAAAAATGGTAAAACAAGTTCAGAAGACAATGACTATATTAGACATAATTCTACTATGAGTACTTATGCTTTATCTCGAGATCTAAGCATTCCTCCTATTGCTGGTGTCTGCGCAGCCTTACAGATTAAATCATTTGCAAAATGGAGTAAATCAAACTGTATTATAAAGGATCTTATTAAATCTATTCCCAAAATGCATCATTATTCCTGGACTAAAGAATCTAGAACACTGTATAAAAAAATCAAAAAATATAAATGTGAAAAATATGACGATATTTTAGAACGTTACTGGAAATCAGTTGCCAAATTTCAAGGTATTAAAGGTCAAAATTACGATCGTAATAAGTTCTCAAACAATAAAGCTATAATTATGCTTAGTTTAAAATATCCCCAATTCAACTTAGGGTTTTCGTGGATTATACGTTTACGCTGTGGTTATAAATACAATACTACTATTGCTATTAGAATGGGTAGAGTTTCAGAAGATTGTCTCAAGTATTGCCCCTGTTGTGGCGAAGATAAACAATCTTTTGAACATTGGATTTTTAAATGCGATGCTCTTGCATCTTTTAGATGGAATTCTTTAAATTTCATCGATGATCTCTATGTTTTATTCCTTAGGAAGATTAGAGCGTTTAATCCTCTTTCTTCCTATGACTCTATTTCTAATTTTGAAGATTATATCAATCATTATATATACTTGTTCCTTCTTGGTGGGACTTTAGTTTTAAATGAGCTACATTTCGATAGTGGGGAACAGAGACAATTAAATGAACTACTTTTCAAAGGTTCATCTGAGTCACCTGTTCCAAAAATTGTGGGCTTGGCGGAATTCTTAACAAGTGCAATACCTATCATTAGTAGTTCGTTTGAGCTATTATTTGATAGGTATTGCAAAATACCAAACTTATCCAAGAGCGTCGACGTCGTACTGATAAGGCATAATGATAATACAGGATCGTCATCTATTGCTACGAAGGATGAATCTCTCCCTAGTAGTTCAATAAATGATGAGTCCGGGGAGAGTTTAGTGGACACCACACTATCTATTTTAAAGATGTTACTTCTAGGTTTTATTTCTTTTTTATTTGATAGGAAGGGAAAAATTCCCGCATAGTACAACTTGCCGAAATACATAGTAATTTCGAGCTTTTTATTTTTTTATTTTTTAATTTTTTTATTTTTAATTTCAAATGTACTTTTCACCTACATGTATTTTTTATAATAAAATTAATAAAGTTTTGGAAGTGTATTCTCTTCCCTGTCTAAAAAAAAAAAAAAAAAAAAAAAAAAAAAATTAGTGGAAACCACACTATCTATTTTAAAAATGTTACTTCTAGGTTTTATTTCTTTTTTATTTGTTAGGAAGGGAAAAATTCCCACATAGTACAACTTTCCGAAATACATAGTATTTTTGAGCTTTTTTTTATTTTTTATTTTTTAACTTTTATTTTTATTTTTAATTTCAAATGTACTTTTTCACCTACATGTGTATTTTTTTACAATAAAATTAATAAAGTTTTGGAAGTGTATTCTCTTCCCTGTCTAAAAAAAAAAAAAAAAAAAAAAAAAAAAAAAAAAATTAGTACATTTCATTAAGAATTATAACCCCAATGATGTGGACTGTTTTTCCAGGTCCATGGAGGGTTGATGGAAAAGGAATAACCTATATCAGGTGTACTAATTACAGCTTTCTGTGATTCTGATGATAATCGATGGTTATCCTTTCTAAAGTGGCTTCTAGTACGAAGAGTGAAAACTGGAATACTGGAAGACTGTAGAAAGTGAACCTGATGTTTTATATTGTTTTAAACTGGATATGTAGTAACATTGGAGTTGTATAATTAATAATATCATGTAGTTTCTACATATTATCATTGTAATGAATCTATTGTATTTTTTACTTTAGCATTATTTTGTATATGTATTTTTCTATAGTATTATTTATACTTTCATGTAGCTATTGTAAAATGGAAATGTAGGAGATTGATTCACTCCAAAGCTTGTGTTTAAGACATTATTTAACGGATGGGAATCTTTTTTATAGTCTTTCTCTACTAATATTTTTTCTTTTTTAAATATACTTTTAGCTAATTTATGATTATTCAACAGAAAATTTTTAACATCTTAAAGCGCTTTATTAATTGAAAGAATTACAATCATTCAAAAGATAAAAAGAAACAATTATTCATTTTAACAGTATATACAAGTAATTTTGTATCAATAAATTACTAACCCTTGAGTAAATTTATAAATATTATATCAGTTATACAGGATAAAATCAATTATTTACAAAATCTAAAATCTATTCAATCATCAAGAACAATTTTATATTTCAAGCTTTCAAATATTCAACACCAATATTTTTTTTTACTATTTAAAGGGAATTTACTTTCTCTTTTATTTTTTAATTTATTTTATTATATATATATATAAAAAAAAAAAAAAAATTTTTTTTATCTATTTTTTTTTTTATTATTTTTATTATTTTTATTTTATTCTTCTTTTATTTTATTTTTTAGGCTTTCTTGATATGTATAATACTTCTTCAAATTCAGCAACTATACCTGTTTTGCGACGTGGTCTTCGAAGATTCGATATTCAGAATAAAGATTTCATTCTTATCTTTATTCATGATCTTCAATCATGGTCTGTTAGTAAACTTTGGGAATTTCTTAGTAAACGTATTTCCAATTGCAATGAAATAGTTTATGGAATTATAAAAACACACACACCTAATATGGAAAATTACTTCATTTTAAGGATAAACTATGATAAACCCACTTATTACCTAAATATTTTATTTCTTCTTACCCATTGCCTTCCAATCAATAAAATTAATTGGATCCAAACCGACAAAATCAGAACTTTCAGTGAAGTTAAGAAATTTAACAACAAATTTTCTTCTTTTGAAACTAAATCAATGGCTAAAGATTTTCTTTATAGTAATATTTATTCACCGTCTACTCAGTTCTTTAATCTTTGTGTCAGTTGGAATATTAATGGATGGAATGATGAAAAACGTGATGGTATTAGATACTTTAATGAAATTTTTAAACCCATCTGTATTTGCTTGCAAGAGGTCGGTAATAGCCAATACCTTAATGCACATTCAAATAATTACCCATTTCTTTGTCACTATAATACAATTTTACGTAAAGCTGATCCAAATATACCCGGTATGAGAGGTCTTAGTATAAGTGTACATCGTTCATGTTCATTTTCTCCTGATCCCCTTGAATATAAGTATATCATTTCTGTCAACATTACTTCTTTTTGGGGAATTAAATGCACTATTGGTAATATTTATGTTCCTACGGTCACTCATAAGGAAGAAAGAAAGAATGCCTTTTCAGAAATTATTAATTGGATAAAGAAACATACTAATACACCTTCTATTCTTGTAGGTGACTTTAATATGTCTAAATCCCAATTAGATAGTTTACTTAATAAATCATCTTATCAGTGGTTCACTAAATACTTATCAGGTCTCGATTTCACATGGGCTCGGGATGGTAGATCATCTTGTATTGATCATGTTTTATTTAATTGTAAAATGAAGGAATACATTAATAAGGTATCTGTTTGTAGTACATTCAATGATATATCTGACCACTTCCCTCTTATCCTTTCCTGTAAGAAAGATGACTCAGAAGGTTTTCGTGCTCCTACTCCTTCTAGAAGATTCAAGTGGTCCCAACGCATGTGTAATGAAAAGCATAATGAAATATTCTCAAGTAACTACTTCTCAATTCTTCTTAATGAATTTGATGATAATAAAGAATTAAGTTCTAATGAAATGGTCAATAAATTTATAGAAACAGCTAATAAAGTTGGTGATAAAGTTCATGCTAGAGTTCCTTGTGATCTTAAAGGATCAGCTTTCCACTGCCCTTATTATATCAAGAAACTTTCTCATGAAAAGCATGTTGCATTTAATGAAATCAAAAATTTTTCTTTAGGTTCTAAACTTGAAAACCTTGATGAATTTTTAAATTTGCTTCGTGAGTATAAAAATATATGTGGTAAAGTCAGGTCAATTAAGTTTTCTATTAAATCAAAACAATTTCATCAGTCAGTAGAATCTGCATGTAATGATTTTAGTAATAAAAATGCTAGGAGTGCTTGGTTAAAATTAAAGAAGCTATCTCGCCCTATGTACTCTAATTCTATTTCGTCAAGTGTTTTAAAGGACAAGCAGGGTAACTTTTTATTTTCTCATTCGGATCAATTAAATCGATTTGCTGAACATTACAGTGAACTAGCTTCTGATGTTACTCAACACAGTTTGGATAATGAATACTGGGTAAGTTTATTTGGAACTAATCCTAATAATAATCTTACTTGGGATATTAATGATTCTATTACTATGGAAGAAATTCAAAACACTGTGCTTGAAATGAAAAATAATAAAGCTCCTGGACCCGATGGTATTCCGATTGAATTTTTTAAAGCCTTCTTTAGTAAATCTGATTTATCCGATAATCAAGATGATTCTTCAGATGATCACTACTCTAAGTGTGCTAAATGTTTACTTTCATTATTTAACAAAATCTGGGATGGTGATTTCCCTGAAGAGTGGAATTCGGCTTCTATAATATCAATTCCAAAAAAAGGAGATCTTTCGGATTGTAATAATTATCGTGGTATTTCTCTTATTAATGTTGGCTTAAAAATTATTTCAAAGATTGTTACTAATAGAATTGCTAAATATGCCCTTGAACATTAATTTGTTAGACCTGAACAATTTGGATTTAGAAATAAAGAAGAATGCATAAGTTTGTATATTTCAATTAGAGAGATATGTCAAAGAAGAAAATTTAAAGGAAATTTTACTTATCTTGCTTTTCTCGATCTTAAAAAAGCCTATGATTCAGTTCCTATCTTTAATATTTTGACCAAATTATATAACTTAGGAATTAGAGATAAATGTCATCTGTTTTTAAAGAATCTTTATCTATCCTCTAAAGCTCGTGCTTTTTTTAATGGTAATCTCTCAGAAGAATTTTCGATTAATCGTGGTGTTAGACAAGGATGCCCTCTATCTCCTATTTTATTCAATTTGTTCATTAATGATATACTGGATAATTGTGATAAGTATGGTGTATATTTAGATTCTCAATATTGTTGTGGTGGACTTTTTTGCGGATGATATTGTTTTAGTTGCTCCATCTAAACAAGCTCTTAAGAAAATTTTGAATAAAATTCATGAATGGGCTATTAAAAATGAAATGACTTTTGGAATTAATAAGTGTGCTACTCTTGTTGTAAAACCGATTAACTTTGTTAAACCGATAAATTATGAAGATCCATCTTTCTTTATTGGTAGTAAAAAATTACCTAAAACTGACAACTATACCTATCTTGGTATTCCTTTTGATGAATCTTTATCACTGAAACCTATACAATCCAAATTAAACAGTAATTTAAATGTCAAGTTAAATTTGTACTTTCGATTTCTTATTAATAAATCTGTTCCTCTCCCATTGAAGAAATATGTTTTAATTTCGTTTATTCTTAGTCTTGTTATATATTATGCTCCTCTCTTTGGTTCAAATAAGAGCAGATGTTCTAAAGCTCAAAAAATTATTAATAGAGGACTTTATTGGAGTTACGGATTTAAATCTCGCAATTCTTATGTTAGTCTCTATAATATTACTCGTGAATTGAGAATACCTCCTCTTTCAGCTGTCTGTGCTATATCTCAATTACGTTGCTTTAGAAAATGGAAAAACTCATCATGTATTATTAATCATCTCACTAATAATATTCCTACTATGTCACATTATTCATGGACTAAAGAATCAAGGACTTTGGATAAGAAATTAAATGGTAAGAAAACAAGTGAAATAAAAAAGTTTTATTGGGAAAGAGATGTCTTCAAACCCTCAAAAGCTAAAAAAGCAATTATTTACAAGGAGAATGATTTTGGATTTATTTCAGAAATCAGAAACTTAACATTTCAATATCCTAAGTATCAGTTGGGATTCTTTTGGATTTCTCGTATTAGGTGTGGTTTTAAATTCGACATTAGTATTTCCATTAAAAGAAAAATCGTCTCAGAAGATTGCCCTAAATGTTGCCCTTGTTGTGGTGTTAGTGTACCCAACTTTTCTCACTGGATCTTTGCCTGTAAAGAATTGAAAAAATACAGAAATAAATCTTTACCTTTTCTAGATGATCTCTTTTTGAAGTTTGCAATGATAATTGAACAAAAATCCTTGGATGTTTCTTTAGATTCAGAAAAGGATTATGATAATAATATTTATTATTATATATTGAGTGCACTTCTTGGTGGGCGTTCAATATATTCAAAAATTAAAGTTAATGATGGGGAACAAAGACAATTAGTTGACAATATTTTTAAACAAAGTTCAACTTCGTCAACTGTTCCGTATTTTGTGGGGATTGCGGAGTTTCTAACAAACGTAATACCATTAATTTGTCGATCTTTTAGTTTGATGATGAAATAGTATTCCATTGAATCTACCGTTACCAAGAGCGTCGACGTCGAAATGATAAGGCATGGATTTTCACCTCCTCCAGATACAGATTCGATTGATAACACTAATACTGAAATTATTACTCGCAATAATGAATGCGGTGTTATCATCGAGGAATGGGAAAAGTTAGAGGCTATTGCTTCTAACGCACTTTTATAATTATTATATATATAATATTTTATTTCATGTATTTTATTTTTTTTTTTTTTTTCCTTTAAAATCATGTAATTTTATAATTATTATAAATTAAATTAAGTTTTCTCTAAGTCTAAAAAAAAAAAAAAAAAAAAAAAAAAAAAAAAATCATAGATATGAATAAAGTAGAATTAAGTATTGATTCTGATAGTAGTAACGAAGTATATAACATTAATAATAATAACATTAGAAACAATATTGTTAATAATAGTAATAGTATTGATAGTGAAAATAGGAATATTAATATTAGTAATAGTAAATCTAATAGTATCGTTACTACTGAAAATTTTGTTAATATTAGTAATTTTTCTGAATAATTAATGAGTCAATGTATATTATATATGATGTGGTAAGGATTATATATAACTTTCTTATTGGCGGAAGAGATTGAGGACATTATTGATTTAAATTATTAAATAAAAAAAAAAAAAAAAAAAAAAAAAAAAAAAAAAAAAAAGGAATGGGATATTTTGTTTAAGAACCAAATCATTTCTGGTGATTATTCTTAAAACTCCTATTCTTGATGCGATCTTCGGCTCTCTTTACAGAAATTATGCCTTGGGCTAGTTTCTCGGCAAGGGTTGCTATTTCGATGATATAAGCGCAAATTAACGAGGAGCGTCAACGCTGAAAATGCAATAAGACAGGCTAGCATGGGCCAATGCCTCTGAATTTGAAGGAGAAGAATATAATTTCTTTCAGATAAGTCAATTCAAAACCCTAATTTGGGTTAAAAATTTTCTTTTAAATGAGAAACTTTATTATCTGAAAGTGAGTTTCGTTGTCTATGAACTTTTTTCTGAATTTATACATACACTTTTTTATTTTGAATATAACTTTTTTATATATATTTCACATTAACTATTCTACATATTAAATTGGACAATTAATATTTATTTTTTTTTTTTTTTTTTTATTTTTTATTTTTTTTATTAAAATTAAAAATATTCATGTAATTAATAAATGAATAAATAAATAAAGAATTTTAAAGTAATTTACTATTACAACACTTTTTAAACACATTAAATTTTATAATGAAATTAATTTTACAATATATGATATATAATTTTAATTAATTTTTATTATTATTATTATTATTTATTATAAATTTTATAATATATATATTTAAATAAATAAAAAAATTTTATTTTTATTTTAATTTTTATAATACTTTTATTTTTTATTATTTTCGTTAAAAATTCTAAAAATAAAATTAAATATAAAAAAATATATATATATTTTAATGTTATAAAAAATAAATAAATAAAAGATACATAAAAAAAATTTTTTTAAAAAAATTTTTTTAATATTGGATTTTTACTACTACTATTTTTTTTTTTTTTTAAATATTAAAAAAAATTTTAAAAAATTTTTTATAATTGTACTTTTTAAATTTCTTCATAACTTTTTATATATATATACATTACATAATAAGATAAAATATAATTATAAAAATCGTGACATAAAATATATATTAAAATAAAAAAATATAAAAATTTTTTGATGGAAAAATAATTATTCAAAAAAATAAAGAAAAAAAAAAATAAGATTGATAAATATTTATATAAAAAATATATTACAATAAATAATGTTTTTATATATGTTATTGTATTAATTTTTTTCAATAATTCAAAAACAAAATAAAAAAAAAAAAAAAAAAAAGTAAAAAATATTCACAATATTTTTATTATTTTTACTTTTTTTTTTTTTTTTTTTTTTTTTTTTTGATTTATTAAATCAAAAAAGGTAATACTTGCTTTTTAATTACTTTAAAATTGATAATTTCCATTAATTTTTGTTTTAATCTCCTTTTTCGTTGGTTATTTTTTCATATATATATAATTTTTTTTTTTTTTTTGCTTTGCAAACTTAATTTATTGAAACTTTTAAAGGTATTATTACGGAATTTTTCTTAATTTCGCTTTGCTTTGCTTTGCTTTGCTTTTTTTTTTTTTTTTTTTTTTTTTTATGGAATTTAAATCTTTTTCTATAAAAATTATTTGTTTTTTTTGTTGTTACTGTTATTGTTTTGATTTGGTAGTGTTGTTATTTATGATTATTTTAGGAACTTCTGTATAGTTTTTTTTTTTTATTATTAAAGTTTTATATCTTTAATAAGAAAAAAAAAATTATTTTTATGAATTCATTATATGTATTTGTTTTTATATATATAATAATAATTTTTTTCTTTACCCAATTTTTCTAATCTATCTATTTTATTTAATCTCTATTGTTTGGAAGGGTTTAAATTAAATATTTATATATATATTTGAATTCATAAATATACTATAATAAGAAAGTTTCTATTTGGTAATTAAGTAAAGGGAAAAAAAAAAAAAATTGAATTTAAATATTATATTATAAAAATTATGGTTGTTTTTTATGTCTTTTTTTTTTTTTTTTTTTTTTATCTTATCATTTATATTGCTTTATAATAATAATATTATTATTATTATTATTATTAAGTATAAAGTATTTTTATATAAATAATAAAAATGGTATATTTTTTTAAAAAAAAAAAAAAAAAAAAAAAATTAAATAAATAAATAAATAAATAAAAATTATAATATTTATAATAACAATTTATGGTATTTGATGGAATAATTTTTTTTTTTTTTTTTTATGATTATTAATTATAATATAATATAATATAATATATATATAAATATTTTTAATATTTTTTTTTTTCAATTCTAAAAAAATTTAAACTTATTTAGCGGTAGCCATAGCACAAGAGAAACCACCAGAATGAGAAATAGTAACATTAACACTTTTAACACCGGCTTCTTTAACAGCTTTTTCAGCATCATTATGAAATTGGACAACAGGAGCACCTGATTCACCTGGTAAGATTTCAATATCAATGAGTGGGGCAGCTTCACCTTTAGTCCAAACTTTAGAGGAGGAATGAGAAGAAACAGCCTTAACAACAGCTTCCTTAGCACTCCATCTACCAGCAAAACTAGATTGTGGATCTGGTCTACTCATACAATATTTAATTTCTTCCTTTGTAAAGTTCCTTTCAATGAAATTTTCATTATTAATTGGAATTTCAGTAACTAATTCAATATCAACACCAATACCATTACCACATTCATTCTTCATAGCATCAGAAAGAAGAATTTGTTTAATCTTTTTTGCTTCCTTTTCAGAAATTTCAGTTGTAACTTCACGTTTTCCATTAAACTTCCATGAACCTTCCTTCTTATCATAGGAAGCTCTAGCTAATGGATCTAAGTAGACATTGGATTCATTAGTATCATCGTATGGTGGATGTTCCTTAACTTGAACAAAGTCAGCATTTTCAGTCATAGATTCATGTAAGTATCTGTACATAGCTTGTTGACGAACTTCTCTCTTCTTACAGTACACATCATATTCCTCCTTAGTAAGACTAGATAAAACATAATCGGGTGAAATAACTAAAACTTCACCACCAACTTGACCGAAACCGAAGGACTTCAATAATCCAGCCTTAACACCATCCGTATGAATGGAACGAGATGGGAAGTAGATGTAATCAAATTTACGAAGTTTTTCTTCTATGTTATCGGCATTTCTATTACCAGGGATAATACCGGTTTCGATAACTTGAAGCATACCATTAAGCATCCAGGAAGCAGCAGCACCCTTTGGATGACCGGTTAAGTACTTTTGCATAATAGCTGGGCAAACATTACCCTTACTACGACCAAGATGTTTAAATTGTTTGTTGATAACTTCTGATTCATTAGTATCATTAGCCTTAGTACCTGTACCATGGAAAGAGAGAGCATCAATATCATCCATAGTTAAACCAAAGACGGCAAGAGCTCCTCTTAATGGAGAAATTGTTGGATCATTCTTGTAGAATTCATTACCATAGGTACGAAGAGCTTCCTTTTCTTGACGTCTAGCTTCCTTATTAATATAAGCCGTTCTTTCCCTAACATACTTATTAAATTGTTCATCATTATCGTTATCTTCCTTACCCTCCTTTCTACCTTCCATTTCTTCTCTCAATAATTCGAATTCATTTTCAATCCATAACTTAATTTGCTTACGACGGAACTTTAATTGACGAGCACGGTACTTAAAGTCTAATAATGGGTTGTAGGTGACATGAGCTTCACGAGCAGTAGTTAAAATACCTTGACCTGGAGCTGGAACAGAACGTCCTTCCTTATCCGTAGCAGTAGAAGTGTGAGCAATGATACCGTAGATTGGAACACCCATCTTAATAGCAAGAGAGGCGGTCATCAAGATTTCATGTCCAGCACCTTGGGATTCCATGAAACCACCTCTAGTAGTCGTACCTGGACGAGACATTTCCGATGGATCACGACCATGAGCTAATTCATCTAATGCGTTACTCGTAGCCTTCATGTTAGCAAATTCGTAGGAACCTTCTTCTTGGAAGTCATCGTAACCACCAACAATTACAATCTTAGCCTTTCCACTTAAGATCGTTTCTAAACCAATTTCAACAGATTCAACAGCAGTAGCACAGGCACCGACTGGAGTCTTAATTGGACCAGATGAAGAAAGTAACAATAAGTTAATCCAAGCTGGCATAGTATTGATGAAACATTCTTGAAGAATATCACTTTGAATTGGCTTCTCAAATGCACGTTCAAAGTATTCCTTACGGGAAGAAAGCATACCACCAACACCACCACCAGAACAGTTTCCAACTTCAGAAACATGAACATATTCATAGAATTCATATGGATCAGTAATACCAGAGTTAATTAAGGCTTCAACCGTAGCAACAATAACGTAAAGGGTAACTGGATCCACTTGATCAATAATACTCTTTGGAATACCGTAGGTTTCTGGTTTCCAACCTGTTGGAATTTGACCAGCAACTGTTCTATCAAATTGAAGAGCCTTTGGAATATAGATAGTTGATCCCTTCTTAAATTTAACATTCCATTGACCGGATTCACCGTTTTCAAAGATATCAACACGATCGCCATGCTTTCTCTTAAATTGTTCCGCTTCTTCCTTACTACATTCAAATCCTGGTAAGTCATGATCAA
This sequence comes from Neocallimastix lanati (nom. inval.), assembly GCA_016946835.1. Classification (NCBI taxonomy): domain Eukaryota; kingdom Fungi; phylum Neocallimastigomycota; class Neocallimastigomycetes; order Neocallimastigales; family Neocallimastigaceae; genus Neocallimastix; species Neocallimastix lanati (nom. inval.). The sequence continues at coordinate 541,354 of JACVTC010000083.1, read as the reverse complement.
TGGCAACTTCTTGGTAGAAGTTCTTTTTATTTGGATCGTAGCCATTAAAGAGTTCTGGTTCAATGAAACGAATACCAGTATGTTGTAAGATTCTTTCTTCGTACTTCGCCTTAACTTCGAAATCTTGAACTGGTTCACCGGTTTCAGCATCAACCCATCCAGAATAGAGTTTTCCATCCTTAGTCTTCTTGTTCTTAGCATACTTAATCATACCCATAATCCAGGCCATTTCAATACAACCTTCAAGAGAGAACTTACCATAGGCTTCCATTTCCCAACGAGTACGTGAGTTACCGTAGGGACCGACTTCACCATAACCAGTAACAACAACGGTACGATCTAAATCGATCATACCACGTAAGTAATCCAACTTCTTTAATTCTTCGAATGGCTTTACCTTTGGGAAGGAGAACTTTAGGTTGGCACGTGGCTTTAAGACTAATTTCTTTTCCTTAGCAAGGAGCTTACCAAGCGTAATGCTCTTTTCTAATTCCTTTTCATTCTTAATAGAACGTCTAATTTCGGACGTTTCATTTAAGATGGTACGAATCATGTTGATGTTACCATTTAAGTTATCAATAAATTGAAGACCACCATTAAGATCAGCAAAGACTGGGTTCTTAAGGCAAAGCTTACAAATATCACTGTGCATTAAACCAATAAGGTTGAAGGCCATTTCATGAGTACTGAAAGTGTGAACACCAAACATTTCAATACCTTCAGCAACAAGGTTATTACTATTCATTAAACCGGTTCCTCTAGTCCAACCAATGACAGCACCAGCAACAGTAAGATAACCTCCCCATCCTTCTGAATGCCAACGGTTGAAGAGGGTTTCAAGAGCAATCTTGGATTCAGAGTAGAGACCATCACCACCAAAGGTACCATGGTTTGGTGACATTGGAAGAATACATTGAGCGGGACGTGTATCATACTTATGCGATTCCTTTTCAGTAACAATCTTACCTAACATTCTTAATAAATTGGTGAGCATAATTCTATGAGCTAATTCACTTCTACTATCAATGTTTTCTAAAGTTCTACCGTTTTCGGAGATAGCAGCGAATGGAATAACATAATCAAGATCCCATCCTAAACCATTCTTTGGATCCTTGGAGTAAATGTATTCGATTAAACGATTAACATCTTCAACAGAAGCAGCATTGAATGGAACAACAATTAAACATGATCCCTTAGAACCATGATCTTCATAGAGTTGACGGTAGTATTGCATAGTAGCCTTACTGAATCTAGAAGTAGTAGCAATAATCTTAGCACCACCATTTAATAATCCCTTAATCACTTGAGAACCAATGGAATTACGACCACAACCAGTAATTAAAACATACTTATTTTTAAAGGTAATACCATCATTAGCCATGGCATAGAGAGCTTTGTAGTAGACCTTGGTTAACTTTTCATCATATTCTCCGGTCTTTGGATCCTTAAGGAAGAGGAATGGTACCTTCTTAGACTTGACTCTGGTCTTGTTGTTACCACTACCATTACCACCACCAGTAAAACGAATAGATCTATTGGAATGCTTTGTTGGAATTCGGGTAATTCTACTACCTGCTTGCATTAATTTAATGTAGGATTCCATCTTTCTAATTCCTGGACGTGGAACTTCAGCATACTTAATTTCACCACTTTCAGATACGGTTGTTTGTGGCATGGTTGGAACATCAACATCCTTGTAAACCGGGTTTTCGTTGATCGTTTCTGAACAGTTTTCCAAAAGAATTTGAGCAAATTCCTTAGCTAATTCATAAGTTGGTCCCTTCTTTGAATCAGTCGCTCTGATTCTGTAGTTGTAGTGATCAAGAAGATGTTGATCAGCTCTATTCATAACATGAATACATTGACTAGTTACCTTTCTGTCGACAACAGCTAATCTACCGTACAAGATATCATAGTAAAGAATTAATGATTCTTGGTGTACCCAATTCCAGTAGGAATCATATTTTCTAACCTTTAATGGATCAAAAATTGGTTTAATACCTTGAGCATACTCATCCCCATGTTCATTTATCCAGAGGTCAAGTTCAGCACGTAATCTAGCGGCATTATTTAATTCATCTTCATAGAGATTGAAACCTTCACGTGGATCAATATCAAGATAGTTTAAGAAAATATCAAGTTGTTCCTTAATAAGTTGATCATACTTTCTAGTAGCTTCAGCAATAGCACCGGCATTAACAGGAGCTGCCATCATTGGAACACTTGCAGCAGCACCAGCAGCTGGGGCAGCACCAGCAGAAACACCGACAAAACTAAAGTACATTGGAGCAATCTTATCTAACCAAGCCTTAGCTTCATCTTCACTACCGAAACGAGAAGCAGGTTCATCCGTTAAACCGAATAATAAAAGAGCATCCGTTCTCTTTGGACCTAATCCATACTTTTGAGAAAGATAACCACTAATCTTTGACTTAGTGAAACCAGCAGCCATCTTAGCACTAATGAGTTTATTAACTAGGGTTTGACTGTATTTACCAAGAGCAATAGAACCAGAACCAATTTGTCCAGATAATTCATTTAATGGTAATTCTTCAGACTTATCTGGAACATTGTTACTACCAAATTCCTTTTGTAAATCACCTAAAACTTCATTTTGAAGAGTAGACTTACCACCAACTAATTCTTTAATAGTACTTGTCATTGGAACTTCATTAGCCTTCTTCTTTAATTTTTGAGCAATAAGAATGTTGATTAAATGTTTAACTTGAATATCTTCATCAGCAACGCTAGCAGCAGAAGCAGTAGCAACTGAAGCAACAGCCATAGGCATAGACATTGCCATTGGAGCGGCAGCAGCGGCAGCACCAGCAGAAAGGCCAACACCAACAAAGGCAGAATAACCAGAGGCAACCTTATCTAACCAAGCCTTAGCTTCATCTTCACTACCAAAACGAGAAGCTGGTTCATCCGTTAAACCGAATAATAAAAGAGCATCCGTTCTCTTTGGACCTAATCCATACTTTTGAGAAAGATAACCACTAATCTTTGACTTAGTGAAACCAGCAGCCATCTTAGCACTAATAAGTTTATTAACTAAAGTTTGACTGTATTTACCAAGAGCCATAGAACCAGTACCAATTTGACTAGATAATTCATTTAATGGTAATTCTTCAGATTTATCTGGAACATTGTTACTACCAAATTCCTTTTGTAAATCACCTAAAACTTCATTTTGAAGAGTAGACTTACCACCAACTAATTCCTTAATAGTACTTGTCATTGGAACTTCATTAGCTTTCTTCTTTAATTTTTGAGCAATAAGAATGTTGATTAAATGTTTAACTTGAATATCTTCATCAGCAACACTACCAGCAGCAGCAACTGGAGCAGCAACTGGAACTGGAGTTGGAGTTGGAGTTGGAGTTGGAGCAGATTTTGAAACGGTTTCAACAGCTTCTGATTCAGATTCATCTTCAAAGTCATAAAAGATTTCTTTATAGTTCCTTGAATAGGAAAGAATTTCACGACGAGAGCTGGTAGCGTCATCATAATATTCATACTTAAACTTTAATGTCTTTTGAGCCATACCAGAAAGCGTTGGACCTGGACCAATTTCAATTAAACGTTCAACACCAATATCAACGAATAATCTATCTTGAGTTTCAATCCAACGAACAGCACTAGCAAATTGGTAAGCTAATAATTCAATTAAAAGAATGTAACCTAACTTTTGTTGAAGACGTGGAGAAGCATACTTATCATCCGTCCATCCCTTTAATACATTCTTAATACGAGAAGAATTAGTTTTAGCATAAATATTTTCAATAAATTCCTTCTTAAGAGAGAAGGGTTCAGCAGTTAAGTTTGGAATATAATTACCGATTAAACGATTAACATCAATCAAGTTTGGATCAAATTTACTCATTAAGTATTGACGGAATGGAGCAACACCTCTTAATAAGAAGCTAGAGTGGAATGGAACATCAATACCACGTAATGGAATAGAAGCAGCACCACGTTCTAATTTAATGAATCCATGTCTCTTCTTTTGATCCTTAGCCTTTTCAAAGGCGGTAGTGATCATTTCAATTACTTGTTTTTGAACTTCTTCCACTGAAAGTGTATTTAATAAAACAGTTAAATCAATCTTTTCAGCCTTTAAGTAGTTTAAGACAAGCGTAAGAACTTGTAAGGAAATAAGATCACCAGAAACAACATATTGCCAGTTATCAACATTGTAGTTGACAATTTCAATTAAACCTTCAGTAACCTTCTTAATGTTGGCAACAAGGTATTGTAAAGCACTTTCATTGAAAGTACGGCTAACACGCGTTGGGTTGACGGCACACATAGCATAATCAGAACGACCCTTGGAATCACGTTGAACAGCTCTCTGCATGGTCATACCACGATAGAAGACGACATCCACTAAGGTTTCAATACTTAAGACATCACCAATAGCAGTTAAGGCGGCATATTCACCTAAACTGTGACCAGCGAAAGCACTATTTTGTTGGATGAAACCACGAGTTCTCATTTCTTCGAAAGCTGCCTTTTCCATCAAAACAAGCGATGGTTGAGTGAATTGAGTTGCCGATAATAAACCTCCAATGTGATGGAAAGTATAAGAATCACTGTCATCATCAATTTCTGGGAAGAGTGAAAGACTTTCAATAACACCATCAGCATTAACATGCTCATAAGTCATTTGTTGATAGTTCTTACGAATTTGTTGACCCTTAACATTACCAAAGTAAATAGTAATCTCGGTTGGGTTATTCTTGACAATATCAATGATGGAGAAACCATAGCTTTCCATTAAGTGAGCATCCGCACGATCCCAAATTTCTCTTGCAACTGGAGACTTTTCATACAAATCCATACCCATACCAACTTCTTGAGCACCTTGACCAGTGAAAACATAGGCAGTAATTGGTTGTTCCACCTCAGCAGTACCTTCAAGAATAACCTTACCGTCTTGGTTGATCGTCTTACATTGAATAATTTTTTTACCGTTAGCCATACCAGTATGGAAGAGCTTAGTTTCTAAACGATCACCTGGGAATACCATATCTAAGAATTTAACTTCATAGGAAGTTACACGGTGAGGATGGTTTTCAGCAGCAAAGGTTTCAACAAACTTACGAGTGGAAGCACTAGTCCACATACCGTGAGTAATGTTACCTGGAAGATCAGCTAATTGAGCAAAGTATGGATTAGTGTGTATTGGGTTAACATCACCGGAAACACGAGAGTATCCTAAGTTGGAAGAGTGAGTGTTAACAACACTTGATAAACCCTTACCCTTTGGCATAATACTGTAACCACCATTTTCAAAGTAAACTGGAGTATCTTGAATTTTACCATTTCTTTCTAAAAAGTCGATAACTGGGTTACCACAAGAACCATCTGGTTCCTCATATAAGTAATCCACCTTAGCAATATCAACATAAACCTTGGTTGATAATAACTTCTTAATTGTACCGAAAGTCTTCACCTTACGGTAAATATCACTTGTTTTGAAAGTGTATTCACTATTCAATTCAAAGAGCAATTGATCACCTTGAGTAAGAGACAACTGTTTGTCATCCGTAGTCATCTTGAACCAATCAAGAGATTCAAGAATATGAACATCCTTCTTATTCTTTAAGGTAACATGATAAGTCTTTTCTTTAACATTCTTGAAAGTAGAATCATAATCGGTAAAGATACCACGATAGAAGAACTTAGAAATAACTTCCATGAATGGCTTTTCATCACGCTTTAAGACACCCTTAACTTCAACAATCTTACCAGTTTCATCATTGACAACACTAATAATACGAGATTCAGTCTTAACGACATCACCTTCCTTTAATCCTAATTCATTATCAATCATACGGAAACCGTTAGATAAGTGAACCAATTTTAATAAATCGGCATTGATGAATTTTGGGAAGATAGCACGGATAATACTTTGCCAACCAACAACGATAGCGAAATCCATTGGTGCAAATAAAACCTTCTGACCACGGTCAGTGTAGGATTCAGCACGATTACCAATAATATTAACGAAATCGGTAATTTGTTGTCTGGTAATGGGTTCGCTAACACTGACGAATGGTTCCTTTGGATTATGGTTGTAATCTTCTTCAAAAGTGTATTTACCATTGTCAAGACCGAACCATAAATCATAGTAGAAACGCTTAATACGTTCATTTCTACCTTCCATAATTTCATGAATTGGAGCATAGCCTTGTTCTGGTTTATATTGGAATAGGAGTGGAAGTTGAACGAGTTTAGTATTTAAGGAATATTCATTCATTAAAACTGTAATAATCTTCTTATCATCATCAATGGTAATCTTAACGACTTCCTTACCGCCTTGCTTATTAAACATACTGAGGGATTCAATCTTATCGTTAACGGTTCTAATTTCAACGATATGTTGTGGTTTTGGACGAAGAATACGTCTAACACAGTTATCTTGATAGTAACCATCATCATCCTTAACAAAGACCTTTGAGGCTAAGAGTGCATGTAACCATGTGTAGTATTGTCCAGCTAATAAATCGAACCAGTCATTCTCATCTGGAAGATCTTCATTATTTTCAGCAGTAATTTCAAACATGGTGGAGAAGATGTTATCATTCTTAATGCTCTTAATGGAAACATTACGAATCTTTCTACGAACATCACGAATTTCTGCACCCCCAAAGTAGTCCACAACTGGAACAAGAGTATCATTGTTTTGATAGTAACGAGCCTTTAATTGTTTAATGTGTTCTTGATTAATGGTATCAAGAATTGAGCTTATTGGTTCATTAGCCTTAGTAGAGTGTCTAACAGCAACTGGACCTTGAAGAACACAGACACGACCTGGGTCTTGACCAACAACAGCTTCCAAGTGTTCAGATTGCCATAAACTATCCTTCTTAAACCAGTATTTGAATTGTTTGTCCATGTTTGGAATGAATGGTGGTGGTTTAATATCACGTCTACTGCAAATGTTCAAGAAGTACATTAAATCATCACTGTTGATTAATTGAACTTTAGCTTCTGGAACTCTTTCTTCCATGAATTTTTCTAATAAACCAACTGGATCTTCTTCTAATTGTTCATAGGATTGAAGGAAGGAAACAAATTCTTTTCCTTCAGAAGCCTTATAGAAACGTTCTTCAACACGATGGAAGAAATCACCATAAATCATTCTCAAGGAAACATCAATCCATTGACCATTTGGATACATGAGTTCAAGCATACGACGTAAAACTTCATAATAAGTCATATCCTTAAGATCAACAACCTTTTCTGGATCTTCAGCATCATACTTCTTTGGGAACCAAACCTTTTGGTAATCCTTATTGAGACGGTGAACAATGTATTCTTTACGAGCAAGTAAAGCTGGTAATTGCTTTTCTGGTGGAAGGTTAAAGATGGTTTCATCCAATTCTTTCCATAATAAGACACCACGAGTAGCTAACTTATGAATTGGTTCTCCTAATTCAGATTTTACAGTAACAACACCACCAGTTGGACCCTTATAAGTGTTTTCCCATTCCTTTTCATTTTCAATACCTTCAGATTCAACTAATAACTTCTTAACTTCCTCACTAGTACCAGCTTCAGCAGCAACTAAGATTCTACTACCGAATAAAATACCATCAAATGGCATTGGTGGATAACCGAATTTACTAGCCCATTCACCAGTTAAGTATGGAAGGGTACCTTCAGCATCACCGAAACCACTACCAACAACGATAATAATGTTTGGTTGACGACGAATAGAAGCATAAGTATCAATGATTGGTTGATGGAAATCTTCAAAAGAGTGGTGACCACCAGCACGACCACCAGTCCATTGCATAATAATTGGCATATCTGGGTTTTGCTTAGCAATAGCAATAACTTGTTGAATAGCAGATACACTACCTGGCTTGAAGGCAACATGTTTTATACCACAGGCCTTTAAATTACCGAGAATTTCATTAGCAACATCAAGACTTGGAACACCAGCAGCAATACATAAGCCATCAAGTGGAATACCTTCCTTTCTCATTTCTTGAACTAATGGATATTGGAAACCCCATTGGAAGGCATTTAAGAACATAATATTCATGGTAATACCTTCACCAGAAGGAACTTTTGACATAATCTTCTTAATACGGTCACGAATCATTTGAGTGGAGTGTTGACCACCACCAGCTAATTCAATATGATAACCTGCATTGATACATGCACTAACAAGATTTTCATTTGCAGTAGTTGGCGTCATTCCACCTACCATAAGTGGTGGCTTTCCGAGTAAACGACTGAAACGGGTTTCAACGTAAATTTTTCCATTATTAGCAGATTTTACCAACTTTGGTGCGAATAATTTTTCCCAATTCATAGAATACTTAATAGAAGATGGATCTCTATTATATAAAGAATCTTTACTTAAAACTTCCTTTTCCGAAGATTCTAAACTGTTAGCAAGAATAATTTGAATACCAGTACCAACCTTGTTTCTGTGAGTTAATAAACCGACACCAGCACCAGATGGACCAAATTCTAAGATATGAGTAGCATTAGTAATAGAAGTAGCCTTTTCCCAGTAAACTGGTAAAGTACAAATTTGCTTAATTAATTCATAAGTAAACTGTGGATGACCTCTTAAATCTTCACCAGTTTCAGTAGATAAAATTGGGATAGCTAATTCACCCTTACCAAGGGTTAAGTTATCACGTTCAACATCCTTCATAACAATATCATTAACATCCTTTAAGTAATCACAATGGAATGGAACAGAAATTGGAAGGAAACGGCTACTGAAACGAATCTTTCTTTGACTGTAAGGGATTCTGTTTTGATCAATATTTGCTTGAGCCTTTAACTTACGAAGAGTAACATTCAAACCATATAAACTTTGTGGGTGACCAGAACAAACAATACTACGTGGACCATTATATAAAGATATATGAATTTTTCTATCTTCTGGAAGATGTTGATTAGTAGCTTTAATATGTTCAACTATCTTATTAACTGGAAGATTGGCAAAGGAAATCATTGGAGTTGGTTCACCTTCATCATTATTAAGAGAATCTTGAAGAATTTTTGGGTTAATTGTAGTTTCTGGATAAGCCATTTGAGATCTAACACCAATCCAGAATAATAAAGATAAAGCCTTTTCAGAATTATCAATAAATTCTTCTTCAGTCCCAGAAGATGAAACAACAACAGATGAAATAATACCTTGTGAGTGACCAGTAGTACCTAATTAATTAAGTAATATATATAGCAAAATAAAAAAGAAAAACATATATATATAACAAAAAAAAATATATATATATATATATTTAAATGGCAAAAAAAAAATCAAAATTGACATAAATATATAACAAAAAAATAAAATATATATATATATAAAGAAAATTAATATATATAAGTATAATAAAATAAAATTAATATCTATAATAAATAATCATAATTTCATTTTTATAAATTATTATAATCATTATCATTTCATTAATAATAATATAAAAAAATATCTAATTTTTTTATATCAAATTTTTTTAAATTTCTTATTATATTTTAAATATACATATAATATATATAATATATATAATACATATAATACATATAATATATTTAAATATATATATAGATATATAGTTTATTAATTTTTTCACTTACCAACAAAACATCTTCTCATTTCATCTGGAGTTTTGCCTAAAGATTTATATAAAACAGAGTAATGTAAAAGTTGACAAAGACCAACTAATGGTAAAGAAATTGGAGCATTAATTAAATATTTAGTATCAGGTAAAGTTTCTGGTTCTTCTAACCATTTTAAAACATGTAAACCTTTTGGGAAGAATTGTAAAAGTTCTGGTTTAGAAGCTAATTCTTCTAACATACAAGACATTCTTTCTAAATATGACTTAATGATAACTTCATAGGTACTGTAAATTTCTTTAATTTCATTAAAATAATCTTCACTACCTTGACCACCAAAAACGGCAAAGATAGAAGCCTTATGCTTAGTAACAGCTTGTAATAAAGCAGACTTCTTGGATCTAGATTTTTCTTTTTCAATTAAAGCAGATTCAATAGTATTATTATTAGTATTAGCAGTAACTAAAAGATCAAGAATCTTATAGTATATTTGAATAGCATGAAGTCTTAACTTCTTTGGATAAGAAGCGGTAGTAACATGAATATTATTAGTTTTACAATAACTATTACAAAATTCTGAGAAAACACAAGTAATAAATTTTAATAAACCTTGTGAATCATCAGTAGCAGCAACAACAGATTCATATTCACTATATTGAGTAACAACTTCTTGACCTTGACCTTGGCCATATGCATAAGCGGAGGAAAATTCTAAAAAGTCAATAAAGAGTTCAAGTTCTCTTTGTTCTTGTGGTATACTAGTATCACCAGTTTCTATGGAAGAATTTTGACGCATATGATATTGTTCACGAACTTCTTCTGCAACAGACCATTGGTCAAATGGAATGTTAAATGAAATCTCAGTTGCCTTATCCTTTAAAATGAATAACCTTAAGGATACTGGATTAGTAGCATTTTTTAAATTGTTCATAGCAATTGGAGTAAGTGGTGTAACCATGATGTATTATTATTTGATAAATTTATAATAATTAAAAATTGAATATAATATAGAATCGATCTAAAATTGTATTTATCTTATGTAAATTTAAAAATCTATGAATATAAATAAATTATATTTTCTATAAAAAATATAATTAAATAAAAAAAAAATTAATATATCTATTGTCTCATAATTTTTATATTTATTATATTTATAAAAATTTTATATAAATCCCTTTTTTTTAATATTTTTTAATTTAATAGTCAAATATATTAACATTATAAATAAATACATAAATAAATAAATATTTATTTATTTTTATTATAATATATTATATTTATTAAATTTTTATATTTTCTATAATAAAATATTATATATCAATATTAATATAAATATTTTTATTATACAATATAAAAATATTTTATCAATATTTATTATATAAAAAAATTTTTATAAAATATTTTAATAAAATAACTTTTTTTAATAAATATACAAATACATTATTTATATATTAGAAATAAAGTTATTTTATTAAAATCTTATTGGAAATTGATATAAATTAAGATTTTTATAATTTCAAGTTGATTTTTTATTATTATTTGATAGCCCTAGTCAAATCTTTAATAATGAAGATATTAATAATTAAGTCCATTATTGATAGTATATTTATCACTATTTTTTTATTTCGTTGTATTATAAATTAAAAATTTTCTCAAAAAAATTTTTAATACCCTAATTCATTCCTTAATATAATACTGTTTTTCCTGTATTAAAATATATGAATAATGATTTGCTAATTAAGTTAATTTTCCATAACCTTTTAAAATTTATTAATTATTTTTAATGAATAATTAACCTTTCCATTATATTATTTTAACTGCCAATATATAAAAATTATTATATTTAATCTTATTGGTTAAAATAAATCAATTATAATATATTATATAGACCATATTTTTTTATACTAATTAATTTCATAAATTATTTTTATTGAGTCTATCTATAATTTATCATTAAAATAAATATTAAGCTTCAATAACTAAAAAATATATGTAAAATAAACATTTATTATATAATAAATATATTATAAAATTGTATTTCATTATTCTAATTATACAATTATATAATTTTCCTTTGTTTAATTTATTAATTATACTAAAAATTACAATATAAAATAAAATATTTGCTTATTTTCACATATGAAACGTATCAAAGGGATTTATAATTATTAATTTTAAAAATTTATACCTTGTTATCTTATATTTATATATATATAGCACCTAAAATATAGTTTAATAAATAATATTGTTAGTAATCTCTTCATTTATTAATAAAATATTTATTTCAAATATCAATAATAAATTTTATTAAAAATAATCTAGATATAAATTTATATTTCGATATCTTTTTCTATTTTTTTTTTGTATTTTGGTTTATATTTCTAGTATCTATTATCAACACTGTTTTTTTGCTTTTTTTAAAACTATATGATTTATATTTTTGTAGATATTTTTTTTATTTTAAGCTATATTATTACTTTTTTTTAATATTCATTTCTCAGAGCTATATAATTATTTTAATATTTCTTTTCTTTTCTTTTTTTTTGCTACAAATTATTTTTTTTATATATTATTTTTATTTTTATTCTTATTTTTTGTTATGCCTTAAACTAAAATCTTATTATTATATTCATATTTATTATTTTTTGTTCTTAAACAATATTATTATCTTTTTTTTTTGTTGTTTTTACAATTTCTTTCTAAAAATGACTGTTATTAAATTTTTTTATCATACATTGTTAATTTTCGTTTTATTTTTCATAATACTATAATATTTTTAATTTTTAACTAATTTATTAGTTTCTTTTTCAGATTATCTAAAATTTAAAACTTTCTTATTTTTTTAATAGAAAATTTCAAATATAATTTAATTTAATTTTAAATTCAATATCATAAAAAAAACTTACAATATTCTTAAAATAGTATTAAATTATCTATTAAAAAAATAAAATTATTCTAAAATTAAAATTTTTAAAGAAATAAAAAAATATAGTAGTAGTAGTAGTAGTAGTAAAAAAAAAAAAATCTTTAAAAATTTAATAATAAAATAAATTATTTTTATTAAGATTAAAATTGGTTATTAAAGATAGAATATAATAAAATAAATAATGAAGAAATTAGTAGCTATTTATTTAATTAATTCTTCTATATATTCTTTTCTCTTTTTTTATTTTAATATTTTAAAAGTAATAATAATAAAAATTACAAAAGTAAATAAAAACTTATTAAATAATTAATAAATTTTTATTATTCTTTAATATTAAAATATTGTGTGTAGAGAAAAGAAGAAGAAAAAAAAAAAAAAAAAAAAAAGAGAAAAGAAAAAATTTAAAACCTTTTTTTTTTTTTTTTTTAATATTCCAAATAAAATACATTTTTTGGTATTAAATTACACTAATATAAATAATATATAATTCAATATTATAATAAATACTATATTAATTACTTCATCCATTAAATATTTAATTTTTTTTTATAATAGTTTTTTTTTTAGATCTGAATATAATTAATGGTTATTATATTTTATATGTATATTTTAATCAAATACAATATATATGCAAATTACAAATAAACAAATAAACAAATAATCATAAAATTTATTAAATAAATTAGTATTTTTTGATTTTATCCACTTAGTTAATAAATCAAAAAAGCATTAATTACTAATTAAAATAAACAGTAATTTATTTAATTAAATATTATTTATTCATCTATTTATTTTTATTTATTTATTATTATCCATATCCATAAAAAATACATTATTTTATAATAAATAAAGTTGTACATTTTTGATTAGAAAAAAATATAGTATATATATCTTAAATATAATATTAATAATATATTATTAATTGAATCAAAACTATTTTATATATAAACTTTATCAACTTATTTAATGGTTTCATTTGAAAAAGCATATACTAAAAATTTTTATTTAATCATTTTAATTGATTATATATTATATATTATGTATTTATTATAATATATTACACTATCTTTAAAGTTAATTAGTAGTAAAAGATCAACTTTTAAATTATTATTCATATACACTGAAAGAAGATACTAGATATATTAATAATATAGTCATAATATATGACACATATATATTTTATATATTTAATAAAAACTATAAAAAAGGAAATAAAATAAAATAAAATCCATAAATATAAACTGCAAAAAAATAAAAATAAAAAAATAAAAAAAAATAAATTTATTACTATTTATTTTCATAAAGTTTTATTTTTTTTTTTATATAGAAATTATTTTCAACATTCATTTATATAATTAATTAATAAATTAATATAATATAAAAAAATTATTTTTTTCAACACTCCATGGGGTAAATTATTAAAAAAAACTTTTCTATTATTGTTAAATTAATATACTATTATTATTTATTATTATATTTATTATTATTTATTATAACTAATACTGACTCTTATATTATTTATTATGTAATTATGTAATTTATTATTAATAAATAGTAGCAAACCAATATTTATTTATAATTATAAATTAATAATCAATGTAAATTGAAATATAAAAAAAAAATAACTTTTATACTTCAATATAAAAATAATATTTGCTAGCGATTAACTGTCAATAATATATTATAGTTCATATCAATAAAAGTTTGATAATAAAAATAGAACAAAAATGATGATATTAAAAAAAAATTTGATTTTTAGAAATAACTGATCAAATAAAATAATTAAATTATGAATATCATTATTTTGAATTTATTTAATGATATAGTAGTCATATTTATATTTATATATATAAGCCATATTTCTTTTTTTTTTTTTCTTGTAAAAATATAATATAAAAGTTATATCATTTAATGTCAATTCTATCATAACTCTTTATGTTGTTTTTATTTTTTTATTTTTACTCAAATTTATTAATAATAATTAATATATATTATTAATTTGAACCATCATATACATATTATAGAATGTTATAGGATGCAATAATATCAATACCATAATAAATAATGTTTCTATGATTCATAAATAATAGTACTTAACTGCCATGATTTGAAAGGAATAAATAATCTGAAAAATAAATATTTCTATATCAACACTATAATATTTAAATTTAATACAATTAATATAAATTAAATAATAGTTTAGTAGCCAATAATAATTTAGAACCATTGTTAAATAGCTATTATAATAGAAATGAAAAAATTATTTTCATATTCAAAAATACTTTTTTTTTATTTTAATAAAAATTTAATAAGTGAAATTTTTAAAAAATCTTTTTTTCATCATGATTATCACGATTCATTAATATAACAAAGCAAAAAAAATTCTATAGTAAATAATTAATAGTTTATATTTATTATTTATCATTTATTATTAAGTATTTTATATTTTATAAATAAGTAATAAATAAATAAATATAACTATTTAATATAAATAAATAATAAATAATATTACTCAATAACTTCCAATTCTTTAATATTTATATTATAATTTTTCCAGATATACCTAAACAAAAAAGTTCATATAAATTCAAATACATATATAGTTTACATGAACTAAATTATATAAAATTTAATATCTACCTTTATAATATTTTTTTCTTTCTTTTTTCTCTTTTCTTTTTATTATATTATTATTTTTTTTTTTTTGCATATATTTAATATAAATTTTATTAAATATTTAATTTATTTGAGTGAATTTAATACATTTATATAATTTATTAATTTATTTAATAAATTAAGTTATTTTATATGATATATTAAAGGTTAGTTTTTTTAATTAAATTTTTTTTTTTTTTTTTGTTTATTTTTTTCATACTCTAATAAATTGAGAAATTTTGAGATAAATAATAAAATTATTTTTTATTATTTTAATTTCTGTATCTATCAAGAAAAAACTTATATTAATATATAAAAAAAAAATTCGTTCAGTAACCAATCCAATAAATAGTTATAAAGATGAATTTAAATTAAAATTTCTTAATAAGGAATTTTTTTTAAATAAATGATATTACGTATTAAATTTTATTATTAATATATAGTTCATATATAATGGGTCTTTGTATTTATTTATATTCAAAATATAAATTATTTGTATATTATTATTCAATCATTATATATACAAATTTTGTTATTGTATTAGGCAGTTAATTTTTTTTATTAATTTCTTTTTATTATTGCTATTCTAAATATTTATTAAATATTGTTTTTTTTAATAATTATATAATATATTCCTAACAAATCATTGAATTACATTTATTTTTTATATCTTAATGAGTTAAGTATTTTAATAGATTTTAATTTATATAAATTTATATATAAAATATATGTATTTATAATATAGAATATATTATAAAATGTCAATTTTTAATATTAATATTCAAGTAAATATTTTATCCTTTTTTATTTTTATTTATTTATATATTTTTTATAAAAAAATATAAATAAATATGAATAAAAATTATATTTATAATAATATGAATAATTATAACTGTTATAGTATTACTTTCAAAATGACAAATAAAAAACAAATATAATAAAAATAAGTAATTAAGAAAAAGTGCATACTTTATAAATTATAATTGTGCTATATATAATTATAAAGTCATAAAAATTTAGTTTTATTTTATGATATATATTGATTATTAAAAGATAATAACTTTTATTAACAATTAAACTTTTTTTTTTGTTTGTTTTGAATCAAAATTTAATAATAATTACCCCAAAAAAACTTTTATATATGTATAAATAAAGTAATAGAATAAATCCTAATTTCCTAAAAATTTTTCATTGTACAGTTTTTGAACATTAAAATAAAGTTTTTTCTTTAATAATTATCTATATTGCTATTTATTTAAATATATATATATATAACTAATAATAAAAATGGAAATTTTTAATACATAATAATTATCATAAACTTTCCCCATTTATATACAAATATATTTGTTAATCCATTTCATTTACTACAATTTTCGGTTGAAATAGTTTATTTTATACTACTCTATAAATATATTACTATTCAAATTTAAACAAACAAGCCAAAATTGACTTTTAAATATTATATCATCTCTATAATTAGTACTTTTTACCTAGACCTATAAAACGCTATAAATATGAGTATAATTTATTATTTAAATTATAGTTATAAAATTTTGTTATAACGAATTGAAAAATATTTATTATGTCTAATTTTATGATATAAATTCTGGAATTATTTTTAATAAAAAAAAATTATAATATTAAAAAATATTATATTAAAGAATATTATCATATGAAATTATTTATATATAATTTATTATAATATTTTTTTTTTTTTAAAAAAAAAATTCAAATGAAGTATATAAAATATTATATTATATTGATTAATCACAAATAAAATTTATTATTTATTATTAATTTTCTACCAATTTTATACCCTTAAGACCAATAATAAACTAAAATAAATAAATAAGTAAATTAGAAAAAAACGTTCTTTAAATAAAACTGAATTACTGTAATATATATGAGTACAATATAAATAAAATTATGTATAACCAAAAACTTTGGGTATAATATATTTATTAATTATTGTTAAAATATAATTCTTTTCATTTTTAATTCTTATTTTTTTTTTTTTTTTTTTCGATAAAAATATAAAAGTATCGATTAAACTATTTCAAATAATTATAAAACAATCATAATAAATAATAAAAGTAATTAAACAAATTACATTTAATTTATTATTATTATTTTATTATTATTATTTATTATTCTATTATTATTATTTATTATTATTATTTATTATTCTATTATTATTATTTTATTATTATTATTTATTATTCTATTATTATTATTTATTATTATTATTTATTATTCTATCATTATTATTTATTATTCTATTATTATTATTTTATTATTATTATTTATTATTCTATCATTATTATTTATTATTCTATTATTATTATTTATTATTATTTATTATTCTATCATTATTATTTATTATTCTATTATTATTATTTATTATTATTTATTATTCTATTATTATTATTTATTATTATTATTTATTATTCTATCATTATTATTTATTATTCTATTATTATTATTTTATTATTATTATTTATTATTCTATCATTATTATTTATTATTCTATTATTATTTATTTATTATTCTATTATTATTATTTTATTATTATTATTTATTATTCTATCATTATTATTTATTATTCTATTATTATTATTTATTATTATTTATTATTATTATTTATTATTCTATCATTATTATTTATTATTCTATTATTATTATTTATTATTATTATTATTATTTATTATTCTATCATTATTATTTATTATTCTATTATTATTATTTATTATTATTTATTATTATTATTTATTATTATTATTATTTATTATTATTATTTATATTACTATTTTATATTATTTTCTAATAGAAAAAGGTTTACAATAATGAAATAATTATTAAATTCGTCATAATGTTTAATAACTTTACCCTTACTCATTCCATAAATATTTGTAGAGGATTAATGAATATAAAAAAATTGTAAAATAAATATTTACTTTTTTACTGAGTTTTTATATTTTTATTTAAAAAGGACTTACTTTTTAAATAATACAACCATTTAATATTTTTATATTCCTAAAATTACATTCCATGGAACATACATATTTTATTATATTAAATACATACTTTAATAATAATTGCATAAAAAAGCCTTATAAAAATTTTTTAAAACTACATTATTTATATCATAAACTATATAAATATTAAAAATATATTCTATATTATAAATACATATAGAATATTAAAAATAGTGTTAATTATAGTATATTTTAAACTTTTAATATAAATAAAAGTACTGATTTAAATGTTAATTAAAAATTTAAACCTAAAATATTAAATAAATTAAATGAAATATATATATATGTAAATTGGAATATATAATATATAAATGTCATTTTAAATTTTAAATTAATTATACGAAATTTTTATTATTTTTTTTTTTAATTATTATTAAATATTGATACTATAAATAAATTTGGGGATAATTTAGGGCAGTAAATTTTTTAAAAAAAAAAAAAAAAAAAATTGAAATAAATTATTAAACAAACATATTAAAAAGTTCCCTTCAAAATTATAATTAAAATATTAAAATAATTAAAATTTCCTTTCTTAATTATATAAAATATTATAAAATTCAATTGTTTTTAGAATTTTTTTTTATTATAAATTTGAATAAATATACAAAGAATTCTTAAAGATTATCTTCAATCTTATA
>JACVTC010000083.1:310000-517500 GCA_016946835.1 Neocallimastix lanati (nom. inval.) | reverse complement strand
AAATAAATAAATAATGAAATAAAGTTAATTAGTAATTAAAGTTTTAATTATTATAGAAAAGAAGTTTTTTTTTTTTTTTTTTTTTTTTTTTTTTTTTTTTTTTTTAATTTTGAAAATTTTCTATTTTATAAATTAATTTTATTTAATAATTATTTGGTATTATGGTAGCACAAAAAAAAAAAAATAAAAAAAAAATAAAAAAAATTTTTTTTATAATTATTTATTATATTCTATTATGAATCTACCATTTTTTTTTTTTTACTTTAATAAAAATAAAGTATTGTTTTTTAATTATAGAAAATATGAATAATAATTACTGTAATTTATTTTAATAAAAGTTTAATAATTTTTTTTTTTTTTTTTTTTAAAAAAAAAGAACATATATATTTCATAAATAATTTATTACTACTAAAAAAGATAAATAGAAATAATTAAGAAAACATTTTTATTATTTTTTAAATTTAGAAGTTTAATATTAATTATATTTAAAGTTTAATTAATTATTATTGTTAATATTTTTTCTTTCATTAAATAGTATTATAAAGATATAAAGATTAATCAAAAAAATAACAACAAATCTTGAACTAATATTGTTTCATTTTTTTTTTTTTATTTTTATTTTTAAAGTAGCATTAATTTTAATTATATAATTTTTTTTTCATTTAATATGTAATATTCAATAAGAAAAAAAAAAAAAAAGTATAAATAAATTGTTATTTACCCTGTAATTACAAAAATAAAAATAAAAAAAAAAAAAAATAAATTAAAAATAAAATAAAAAAAAAAAAAAATGAAGTGCTTAACTAGTATTATTACTTTAGCTGTTTTAAGCATTACTACTGTTTTTGCTCGTCCAACTCAAGTAGGTACTACTTCTTTTGCTGGTTTAAAGTATCGTCTTTACACTGATGGTAAAGCTACTATTTATGGTACTTCTTACAATCATATTCAATCAACTACTATTCCAGCTTCTGTCACCTATCAAAATAAGCAATATCTTGTAAGTGAAATTGCTGCTGAATCATTTGTTGATAAGGAAGTAAACAAACTTTACGTTGATGGTGGTAATACTGGCCTTCTTATTAAAAAGAATGCTTTCTATGGAATGAGAGGTTTAAAGGAATTTGGAATTTACAGTAAATATGTTACTGCTGAAATTGGAGGTTTCAATGGTGTTGGTAATTTCGTCGAATTCTTAGGTGAAGGTATTCCAAACATTGTTGATGATTATAGTGAAAAATTATTAAAGCAATGGGACTTACCAGTTCGTAAGAACTACAAATATGTTAATAATTGGGAAAGAATGCAAGAATTATTTACTCTTGGTAAGAGAGTTCAAGAAACCTTCGGTATCTATGATAAAGTTGCTAATCCTGCTAATGCTGCCAATGTAATGTTCATTGGTGCTGGTAGTAGTAATGGTGTTTCTAGAGTATATCGTCTTCTTGCTATTGCTATGGGTATTCCACACACTGAAGTTCTTGTCGGTAGTGATAATATTTACTACAGTTGGAATTATGTCAAGATTGATATTGGTGATGGTAAGGGAACAAAATGGTATATCTTTGATATCATCCAAGATAAAATTGGTAAAAACACTTCCTGGAATTTAAGTGCTTTCAAGACTGATTCTCAACAAGTTAATAAACTTAAGAAATTCTATGGTGAATTCTATACCATTAATGCTAACAATTTCGTTGTTTTCACTAATCGTTACAATTATCCAAATGAATCAAGAGTTAATGATACTGCTGGTGTTAACTTTAATACTTGGTTAAAGAATAATAATGCTGGTGAACGTGCTAAATAATTAAATAATAAATAAATTAAATATTAAAGTATATGTATAATTTTTTTTTTATTGTAATTTAAAAAAAAAAAATTAATAAAAAAGTAAACAAAGTAAATAAAATAATTAATTTAAATAAATAAATAATAAATAAATAAATAAATTAAATTAAATAAATTAAAAAAGTATATATATATATAAAAAATTATAAATAATAAATTAAAATAAAAATTTAAAAAGAAATACTAAATTATTTTATAAATACTTAATTTATAAATATTTTATAAATATTATTAAATAATTGTAATTAATAAAAACTTTTAAATAAAATTAAAAAAAAAAATTTTTTCAAAAAAAAAAAAAAATTATCGAGACAAAAATTTTTATAATTATTTTTTGTTCGTTTATGAATATAATTGAAATATAAATTTGGTTATTTTATTTATTAAAAAATAATTACTTTTTAATTAGTTAAACATATATGAATTATATAGAATTTCTAGTAATAAATTAATATAATTTTATTATTTTATATCGTAAAGATATAAAAAATATTAATGAGAATATAATGAAATTTAGTATTATTTATTTATTATTTTTTTTTTATTTTTATTTATTTTTTTTTGTGATATGTGTAAACCTAATTTATATTCGTACTTTATTATTTATTCATTTTGTTTTTATTTTATTTTATTTTATTTTATTTTATTTTATTTTTTTTTATTTTTCCTTAAGAAAATTAGACTAACTTTAGACTTAAATATATATTTTCAACTTCTATTCGTTTATATAAGATTAGTTTTTTTCTTTGTCAATTTGTGATGTTTTTTTTTTTTTTTTTTTTTTTTTTTTTTTTCTGAATACTATTTTTTTTATACTTAAATCATTTCATTATTAATTATTATTTTAATTATTATTTTCAATTGATTTTTATTTATTAATTTTTATAAACTTTTTTTTTTTTTTTTTTTTTTTTTTTTTTTTTTTTTTTTTTTGGTTAACCAGCTTATAACAAAAAAAAAAAAAAAAAAAAAAAAAAAAAAAAAAAAAAAAAAAATAGTTTATAATCATTAATAATAAGAAGAAATAGTTGATTATGTTTTTTTTATATATAATAACCTATAAAGAATTAATATTTTTTTTTCTGTAATACATTATTTATTGTTAAAACCAGCTCAATCAGATATATATTTTATATATCACATATTATATTTTTATTTATTTAAGAAGAACCAATTATTCAAATATTATTATATGTGATTTATATCAATAAAATTTATAAAGCATAATGTCTATATATAATTAAACATTCTCCCGACATTATGACTTTAATTTTATTGAGCTAGTAATAAGATAAAAAATGTAAAATAAACAAATATTCAATTTTTTATTATTATTATTATTATTATTATCATCACATATATAGGTACTTTAATTTAACGGCTAAATTTAAAATTATTAAATCTTTCCATATTTTTTCTGGTAATTGGTTTTGTTATAAAATCAGCTAATATATTTTCAGCTCTAACATATTGTAATTTAATTTTTTTTTTTTTTTCATTCATTTCTTCTTGAATAAATTTATATTTAATATCTATATTTTTACATCTACCGTTTACATTTTCATCTTTGGCGATTGATAAATAAGCTTTATTATCAACATTAATTTTAATATTTTAATTTATGTTTAGTAATTTCTTCAAATAGATTCTTAAACCATTTTCCTTGTTTAGCTTATTTTATTAAATTAATAATATTAATTTTTTCAATTACTTGATTATTATTTAAATTTAAAATTTTTTCACTCGAAGATAAATAATTGTTAATTTTATTTTTATGATTTCTAGCTTTTTGAAATTCAGAAAAGAGATCATTAAAATATTTAAATTTATAATTAAAAGTTGATTTAAAATCAATATTTTTTAATTTTGCACAAGCATAAATAATTTTATTTTCTTCTGTTAATAAATTCTTTATTTAATGGTTTAACATTCTATAATCATATTGTTCAAATAAATTATTAAATTTATTTAAATATAATATATAATTATTATTTATAATTTCTAGATTTTTAGTTTTTTGTTCAAGCAAGTTTAATAGAGATTCTCCTGATTTATAAAATTGTGATTTTAGTCTTTATATCATTTGATGAGCAGTTTTACAACCATTTTATATATATATATATATATATATATATATATATTTTTTTTTTAGTTTCTGAATGGAGACTACTAGTTATGATTGTTTGTATTATATTATCAAATATTTAATTTGTATTCTTGTCATATCATTATAGGAGAAATCTTTATTTATATATTCATCATAATCTTGGAAAATTAGGTTTCTATTTAGTTTTTTCAAACCATTCCAAGAAGTTAGAGTTATCTAATTCGAAATCTTTATAGTTAAAAACGGATTTTATTATACAATCTTTATATTCAATTTTTTTTTTTTTTTTTTTTTTTTTTTTTTTTGAATTATAGTATAATTCGAGATTTCCTCATTTTCTGAAGAAGATGCTTCATTTTCATTTCCTAAAGATACTGTGGGATAGATAAGGTAGAACTTGCTTCAGAAGTATTTTTATGAGAATTTTTATTTTTTTTTTGGCATATTTTAAACAATAAGTTTTTATTAAAGTATTATATTTTTATTAATAAAACTTATTTTAATTTTTATATTTAAAAATTAATTAATTAGTTTAATAATTCGTTTATAGTCTCTTTTATTGAGACTCTTAATCCGTTAGAACTAGCTCAATCTGATATATATTATATATATATATATTAATTATTATATTTTTATTTGTTTAAGAAGAATCCATTATTCAATTATTCATTATTTCATGTAATTTATATTAATAATATTTTTAAAGTATAATGTCTCTATAATCTTAATTATTATATAATAATTTAACATTTATTAATAAAGAAGAAAATTAATATATTTAAAATTTAAAAATTAGAAATTGAAAATCAAATAAATAACTAACTAACTAACTAAATAAATAAATAAAATAAATCGTGAAATAGTATATAATAATAAAATATTAATAATAAAAATAAAATAAATGGTGAAGTAAAAGAATGAAATATTAATAAAAACAAAAATAAAATAAAATAAAATAAAATAAAATAAAATAAAATAAAATAAAATAAATAGTAGAATATGAATATAAAGTACAGATTGAATAAAATAAAATAAAATAAAATAAAATAAATAGTAGAATATGAATATAAAATACAGATTGAATAAAATAAAATAAAATAAAATAAAATAAAATAAAATAAAATAAAATAAAATAAAATAAAATAAAATAAAATAAAATAAAATAAAATAAAATAAAATAAAATAAAATAAAATAAAATAAAATAAAATAAAATAAAATAAAATAAAATAAAATAAAATAAAATAAAATAAAATAAAATAAAATAAAATAAAATAAAATAAAATAAAATAAAATAAAATAAAATAAAATAAAATAAAATAAAATAAAATAAAATAAAATAAAATAAAATAAAATAAAATAAAATAAAATAAAATAAAATAAAATAAAATAAAATAAAATAAAATAAAATAAAATAAAATAAAATAAAATAAAATAAAATAAAATAAAATAAAATAAAATAAAATAAAATAAAATAAAATAAATAGTAAAATATGAATATAAAGTACAGATTGAATAAAATAAAATAAAATAAAATAAAATAAAATAAAATAAAATAAAATAAAATAAAATAAAATAAAATAAAATAAAATAAAATAAAATAAAATAAAATAAAATAAAATAAAATAAAATAAAATAAAATAAAATAAAATAAAATAAAATAAAATGGTGAAGTAGTATAAAAGAATAAAGTATTAATAAAAATTATATTGATATTAATTATCAGTTGATTTTTTTATTTTTTAATATTATACATTTTTTTAATATTAAATATAAAATTTTATAACAATTTTTTTTAATTTAATATATAACTGTTTAATAAATAATCAATTTAAATATAAAAATAAAATTGTATTTATATAATTATAAGCTCAAATAAAAAAAAAAAGTCTTTCAAGATAAATATTATATTTTTAAAAAATTAATAATATTTTAATCTTAATAAAATTCCGAAATTTAATATATTACTACAATTACAATTTTCAATTGATATTAATAAATTAAAAAATTTTTTTATAATCAACCTTTTATTATTTATATAAATTAATAAGATTAACAATTTTAATTTGTGGATTATTTCTTAACATTAATTTATATATATATATATATTTTCTCCTTTGCTTTAATTTATTAAATATTATTTTATTTTAATATTTAAAATAAAATAAAAAGAAATATAATAATTGAATTAAATTAATAATATTTATTTTCATTTATAATAAAATAAAAACTTTTTTTAATGAAGAAAAATTTTAGGTCATTTATTTTATTATAAAAAGTATATATTAAAATATTTTATATTTATTACTTGATATTAAGAAATAATTTAATAATAATAATAATAATAATAATAATAATAATAATAATAATAATAATAATAATAATAATAATAATAATAATAATAATAATAATAATAATAATAATAATAATAATAATAATAATAATAATAATAATAATAATAATAATTATAAATAAAAATATTTTAAGGAAAAGCAATAATATTTATTATAAAAATACTTGTAATTAATAGTAACATATTTTTTTTTTATTTCATTTTTTATATATCTATAATTTTTGAATGTATTCAATAATCTTAATAAGAAATAAATATCAATGAAGGGGAAATTAAAGAAATTATGTGGTGATTTCTTTTTTTATGGAACTAATCGAATTACAAAAATAGGATGTAGTTTGACAAGAAATTGTTTTAGATTTCCTGATAGATTAGAACGTTATATTCTTAATAGACCTAAAGATGTTCCTCTTATTACATATTGCAATCATTTAACTGTACTTGATGACCCAGTTATGTGGGCTGGTTTAAATAATAATTGCGTTACAACGAATTCATTTCGTTGGACAATAGGAGCTAAAGAATTATGTTCTGGAAAAGGAATTATTAATGATTATTTTGAAGCTGGAAAGGTAAAAAAAAAAAAAAAAGAAAAAAAAAAAAATGGAAAAAGAAATTGATATGTTATAATAAATAAATAAAAAAAAAAACATATATTTAAACTTTTATAATATTATATTATATAATTTTAATAATAACATAAATCCTTAAATCAAAGTTTAATGTGAAATTATAAAGTTATTATAAAGTTATTATATTTGAATTGTTAAATTCATTATTATTTTTAATATATATATATATTTTTAATATAATTGTCAAAAAACGTCAAAATATATATTATATATAAACTTTTACATTTTGGTTTATATTATTCTTATATTCATTTATATTTATTAGTTTTTATTTTACATATAATAATAGTTTTTATTATTATTATTATTATTTTTTTTTTTTGTTTTTATTATTTTTATTATTTTATTTTTATTTTTTTTTCTTCATAAATAATATTTATAAATAATATAATAAAATAATATATACATACATAAGTATATAATAAAATAAAATATATATTAATAAATAATAAATAAAATTTTTTTTATAAATATACATATATAGATTATTACTGTAGTTCGTGGTAAAGGTGTTTATCAGAAAGAATTAGATAAAGCTGTAAAAATTGTACATGGAGGTGAATGGCTTCATATCTTTCCAGAAGGAAAAATTCATCCCGATAAAAATTGTCGTATTAATGATTTTAAATGGGGTGTTGGTAGATTTATTATGGAATGTAAAAAACTTCCAATTGTAGTACCTATATATATATATAATTTAGATAAGGTTTTTTTTGTAAATAAACCTTTTGCTAATTTCAGAGAAAAATATATTATATCTTATGGAAATCCTATCAGTATAGAACCTTTATTTTCAAAATGGGATAAAATAAGGAATGATACCAAACTTCTTTCTAAAGCCTATCTTAATTTTAAATCCAAAGAAGATGGTGATTCATATTTAAGAGAAATTTTATCTGATAATAATGATTCCCTTAATTCTAATTCTAATTCTAATTCTAATTCTAATAATAATAATAATAATAATAATAATAAAGAGAAGGACACAAAAGAAATAAATAATAATTTAAAAATGAATAATAAGTTTTTATCAACAAAACATTTATGGGATAGATTATCTTGTTCAAAAAATAAAGCATTTTCAGTAGTTCCAACTACTTTTAAACCATCGTATTATTTAAATCCATTAAAATATAAAGAAGATGGAAATGAACATTTTATGATTAATGGAATACAATTACTCCGTTCACAATTCACAAATATATTAAAAGAAGGTCTTATTTCATTGAAAAAAGAAACCCTAGATTGGATACTTAACCAACAATCTAAACAACCATTTGTTCAAACAGAACATTCCATAAATAATGATAGACCTTTATTGAATGATGAATTTCATAAAAGATTTAGAATTAATATTATTTATGAAAACCAAAATTAATTTATTTATTTATTTATTTATTTATTTATTTTATCTATTTATTTATGATCTTTGAATTGCTATATAAAAGAAAAATAAGATTATAAAAAAAAAACTTTAAATAAAGAAAAGAAAATTGTAAAATTTATATACCATTATAATTAAATTTTATAAAATAATTTATAAATAATTGAGAGTAAAAGTGAAATAAATAAAAAATAGTGATATTATTTATTTTAAATATTGTTACAATCAAACAAAAACTTTAAAATTTGTTATGTGGTATTCAAATAAATATTTGGTTTTGTATAATGATAAATATTATTTGTATTCTTTTTTATTATTATAAATTAGAATCAATTCATGTATTATCCTTATTATTAATATTAAAATAATTTTAACCAATCATATTTTTATATAATATATTATATAAATGAAATCAAATTTAATAATTTATTATATGAATACTTATTTATAATGTATACAAAATTATTGTAATATAATAATATTTAATAAAAAAATATTATTTAATACTTTAATTGGAAAAGATCAATAAAAAAAATAATAAGAAAAAATAATAATAAAATAAAAATAGAAATAAAAATATTTTATAATTAAAATATATATACATTTTTTTAATTATTATTTAAATTATTTTAGAGTTAATTTTTAAGTTTTTAATTTTATTATTTTTTTATTATTAATTTTTTATTTATTATATTATTAGTAATTATTTTTGGATTTAATTTTAATTCACAAATAATAAAAAGTAATAAAACTTTTTTTTTTTTCTCGGTTAAATATAAAATTAACGATATTTTTTAAATTAAATAATAAAAAAAAAAAAAAAAAAAGCTAAAAATAGAGAAATATAAAAACATATAAGGATTGAAGGATATATTAATTCATTAAGTATTATTTTCAATACTTCGAATATAAGAAAATTACAACAATTGTTAATTTATTAAAGTAAGAATTTAATATATAATATTTAATAATATTTTCAATTAGATGTATTATTTTATTTTATTTTTACTTTTATTTTTATTATCTTTAAACTTTTTTTTTTTTTTTTTTTTTTTAAATTTCATAAAATAATAATAAGAAATTCAATTTTGTTATTGATATATTTATTTTTTTTGAATATATATATATATATATAAAAGATTAATTATCGAAGAAAATATTTATATGAAATTTAAATTGTTACTTGTAAATTTTAAGAATATTGAAAAAATAAAGTTTTATTTATATTTTTATTTTATATTAAAATAATTTTTTTAAAAAAAATTTAGAATAATTTTTATTATTATTATTATTAATATTATTATTATTATTATTATTAAATGTTTATGAAAAACTAATTTGTTTATTTAAAATAGACTAATGTTTAAATTTATTAATATATATTATATTTATTTATGATATATTTTGATTCATCACTTCACTTCAATTTATTTAATTTCAATTTAGTTCAGTCCAATACATATATATATATAAAATTAAAGTAAAAGAAGTTTAAATAAAAATGGCACCAAAAGAAGTTCAAGAAGAAGAACCACTTCAAGCTGTAATTATTACAGATAGTTTTAACAATCGTTATAAGCCTTTAACTTTAGATAGACCAAGAGTAATTTCCAAAATAGTTTTTTTTTTTTTCTTATTCTTAAATAAAAATTATATATATATATATATATACATATATATAATTTATAATTTTCACATTTATCTAAATAATTCAATACACTATATTACCTCAAAATGATTAATTAAAATATTATAAATATCAAATTATGTGTATTTATGATTAGTGTTTATTACCACTTGGTAATATGCCTATTATTGATTATACCCTTGAATTTTTAGCCGTATCTCAAGTACAAGAAATTTTCATTTTAAGTTGTTATCTTTCTGATATGGTCAGGGATTATATTCAGTAAATATTCAAAAAGATAGAAAATAAGTTAATAATAAATTTATAATTATAAAATAAAATTAAAATCTTGTTTAATACATTAAATTTATTGAATAATCAATCAATTTAAAATATTATAAATATTATTAATATATTAAATTTGTTTTTATAATTTTTTAAATAATATATAAATGTAAATAATATATTTATATACATATATATATTTAAAAAAAATAATATATATATATATCAGAAATTCACGTTGGGTAAAAAGCTCATTACCACCAAAGATTCATACAATTGCTATGCAAGAATGTTATAGTGTTGGTGATGCTCTTCGTGAACTTGATGCCAAACAACTTTTAAGAGGTGATTTTATTTTAGTCAGTGGTGATGTTATTTCTAATGTTAAACTTGACACTATTTTAGAAGAACACAAGTAAATAAAATAAATAATATATATTTACAATTCCTTTTTTTTTTTTTTTATTTATTTATTTATTTATTTATTTATTTATTTATCATTATAATTTAATATATAATTTAAGTATATATATTCTGTAAATTAAATTAATATTTTTAAATTATATTATTTAAATAAAGGACTCGTCGTAAAAATGATAAAGATTGCATTATGACAATGGTATATAATAATAATAATAATAATAATAATAATAATAGTAATAAAAATAATAATAATAATATAATTTTTTATGTCTGTTTTTTCTTTTTTTATTGTTTTTGTATTATTTCTAATAAATAATTAAAAAAAAAAAAAAAAAAAAAAAATAAGGTCTTAAAAAAAGCCAGTCCAACTCATAGATTAAGGTATATATTGAAATTATATTAAATTTAAAAATTACTTTTAATATTTAATTAATATTTTGTTTATATAAATAATCAAAATAAAGAGCACAAGGTGAAGAATCCTTATATATTTTAGATTCTAAAACAAATCAATGTATCCATTGTGAACCATTGGAACTTTATCCACAAAAAAATATATTTAAAGTTGATGTTGAAGCTTTTGCAAATCATCCAAAAGTACAAATTAGGAATGATTTAATTGATTGTCAAATTGATATATGTTCATTAGAAGTAAGTATTTAATAAAAGATTCTCATTATACAATACATTATTATTTAGTTACTAATGTATATAAATAATATATATATATTATTTATTTATTCTTTTTTTTTTTTTTTTTTTTTTTTTTTTTTTTTTTTTTTTTTTAAAAAAAAAAAACGAATGTATAGGTTCCAGCTTTATTTACTGAAAATTTTGATTATCAAGATATAAGAAAGGATTTCGTTCGTGGTATTCTTCAATCTGATATTCTTGGTAAAACTATTTATTGTCATATTTTAACTGACCAATATGCAGCTAGAGCTAAATCT
Source organism: Neocallimastix lanati (nom. inval.) (assembly GCA_016946835.1). NCBI lineage: Eukaryota > Fungi > Neocallimastigomycota > Neocallimastigomycetes > Neocallimastigales > Neocallimastigaceae > Neocallimastix > Neocallimastix lanati (nom. inval.). The sequence continues at coordinate 505,890 of JACVTC010000083.1, read as the reverse complement.
ACCAAGATGTATGATGCTATTAGGTAAATGAAAATATTCTATTTTATAAAAAATTCTTACTGTAAATATTATCCTATTGTATATTATAATTATTGATATGATTATTAATATTAAAATTATAAATTTTATAATTTATATATATATATTTTTTAATATATATAGTAAGGATGTTATTTCAAGATGGACATTCCCACTTACTCCAGATAGTAATATTCAACAAGGTGATAATTATAGACATAGTAGGAATCAAATTTACAAGGATCAATCAGTTATTTTAGCTAGGTAATAATAATTATATTATTAATAATAACATTAGTAATAATAGTAATTAATATTAATAATAAATTCTTTCTTTTTTTTTTTTTTTTTTTTTTTTTTTTTTTGTATTAATTATATTAATTAAAATAAACATATATTTATATTTATATTAAAAATTTTTATAAAAATTAGATCAGCTAAACTCATTGAAAAGGTTATTGTTGGTGCTAATACTGAAATTGGTGAAAATTCAAGAATTTCTAATTCTACTATTGGTCATAATTGTAAAATTGGTAAGTTATTTGTTGCATTTTTATTATATATATTTTTTTAAATAATTAAACTAAGACTATTAAACAAAATATACATACATATATCATACATATATCATACATATATAATAGGTAATAATGTTGTTATTGAAAATTCATACATTTGGGATAATGTTACTATTGAGTCAAATTGTAATATTTATAAATCATTTATTGCTGATAATGCTCATATTTGGGAAAATGTTGATGTCAAAAAGGGTTGTATGATTTCATATAATGTTGAAGTTGGTCCAGATGCTGTTATTGATGAATTTACCAAATTAACACTTCATGAACCAGATAATGATACTGATTATACTGAAATTAGTATGCTTCTTTATATATGATTTATATTATAATTATAATTATTTAATAATTAATAATAAATATCATTAAATGAACTTTTTATTATTATTATTATTATTATTATTATTGTAATATAGAACTTGGTGAAAAATGTAAAGCATACTTATGGGAAGATAAAAGTTCCGAAGATGATGAAGATGAATATGATAAGAATGAAAAATTAACTATTAAGATGTCTTATTTAGGTAGAGAAAATATTGTTCAAGAATTTAATGATCTTGATGATTCTGATTTGTCTTCATCTGAATCAGAAGCTGAATTTTTAGATGAAGATGCTATTCAACAAAGTAAATTCTATAAATTTATATATATCTATATATAATTTTTTTTTTTTTTTTTTTTTTTTCGTTTTACAATATTAATAATATTATAAATGTGTATTTAATTTATCAATTGTTTTTATTTATTTTATTTTATTTTATTTATTATTTAATAATTTAAATAGAGAATAATAGAGAAATTATGGCAACATTAGAAAGAGCATTTGCTGAAAATCATTCAATTGAGAATGCTGCTTTAGAATTAAACACCTTAAAGATGGCTTGTAACATTCAATTTAGAGATCTTCGTGTTTTAGCAATTCCAGCTGTTTTAAATCGTATTAATGCTGATAATTCAGCACAAAAAGTAAATGAAAATTATATTGTTAATTTAAATATAGTAATTACTTAATCTAACAACCACAATAATCATCTTAATAATAATTAAATAGATAATAGAAAGATGGGGTCCATTAATTGGTAAATTCATTCATTCTGATGAAGATCAAATTGATGCTATTTACTCAATACAAGTATATTTATAAATTAATATTATACAGTATAATAATTATAATGATAATAAATTATAATTATTATTATTAATTATTTTAAATAAATATATGTATATTTTATTTATTTATTTATTTATTTATTAATTTATTTATTTATAATAGAAATTCTGTGCTAAAAGTGAATATCATTCAAAGATGTTAGCTATAATATTGAAATTATTCTATGATATTGAAGTTATAGAAGAAGATGATATCATTTATTGGTATAATAATGCTTCATCTGAAGATTCCTTAACTGAAAAAGAAAAAGCTATTAGAGCTACTGTAACTAATTAAAACATTATATATTTATAATTGATGTTATTTCTATTATATTTATTACAATTAATTAAAAAAAAAAAAATTATATATATATATAATTTAACTAGGCTGAGCCATTAATTAAATGGCTTCAATCAGCTGAAGAAGAATCAGAATCTGAAGAAGAATCAGATGATGATGAAGAGGATGATGATGATGATGATGATGAAGAAGAAGAGGATGATGAAGATGATGAAGATGAAGATGATGATGAATAATCCGAAAATTAAATAAAAAATTATATTTAATCAATTTTTTCCTTTTTTATTTTGTTATAATACTTAAATATTAAAAAAAAAAAAATTACTTAGATGCCTCAGATTCTTTCTCATTATTTTGTATTCTTTTATTTTTATTTTTATTAATTTTATATTTAAAAATTGCAAATAAATAAATTTATAAATAAATCTCTTCTAATATAATTAATATAATTAATGAATAAAAAAAAAAAAAAAAAAAGATAAATATTTTTTTGTTTATTAATTTATTTTATTTTATTTTATTTTATTTTTATTTTTATTTTTATTAATTTATTATTATTATTATTATTATTATTATTCAAAAAGTCAATAAACTATTTAAAATAATGAATAAAATAAAACAAAAATCTAAACAAAAAATAATAGAAAAAAAATTAAAATAAAAACTATAAAATAATATATAAATAAATTAAAATAAAAATTTTTATAATAAATTGTATTAAATGCTTATAATTAAAATAATTAGTTTATTATGTGTTAAGAAGTAAGAATATTTTGAAAGTAAAGATAAAACTAATAAATTTTTATTCTTTTTATTTATTTTTTCTTTTCTTTCGTTTTTATCTAAAAAGTTATTTTATTTTTATATTTCCCCAAAAGAATAATTAACAATAAAAAAAAAAAAAAATATTTTTAATGATAAATATTTATTTTATGATCTTCGATACATATATATATATATATATATATATTTTTTTTTTATAATAATTATATAATCAATGAATTTTTCTTATTTTTTTTTTTTTTTTTTTTTTTTTTTTTTTTTTTTTTTTTTTTTTTTTTTTTTTTTTTTTTTATTTTGTTATAAACTTAAACAAAAGAACAAGTCAAGAAAATCTAATAACTTTAATGTTGAACTTAATCCTATGGCAAAAGATTTTTTCTCTAACCATCTAAATTCAAATTCTTCTTTCTTTAATCTCTGTGTAAGTTTGGAATATTAACGGTTGGAATACTGAAAAGTGTGATAGTATTGTATACCTCAACTCTACTTTTAAACCTATATGTATCTGTTTATAAAAAAACTGGAAAAAGTAAATATCTTCCTAAAGATGTTTCATCACCATTAATTCCATATTACAACTCAGTTTTTTCTTAGAGCTAATCCAACCGTTAATATTGATAAATTTATCAATACAGCAAATAATATCGGAAAAGATATTGAGGCTTTCATTCCAACAAATTTAAAAGGCTCTGCTTTTCATTGTCCTTATTACATTAAAAAACTGTCTCATGAAAAACATATTGCATTTCGAAATATTAAGCTCTACTTTAACTATGAAAATAGTGATAATTACCTTGAACAATTTAATAAATATGAAAAATTTTTCAAATTAATCAAGGAAACAACGAGTAAATTTCGTTCTGCTAGATATAAGGCTAATATAGTAAAAATCGGTAATTATTTTTTGAATAAAGATTTCTAAAATGGTTAGAGATGTTTAAAAAAAATGGCTATATATACAGGAGAGTTCCAGGAGTTATTTATTCAGTCGCATCACATATGGACCTATTAATTAGTGATTTATTTACTGACCATATTCATAATTAAATTTTTATAAATTAAATAAAAGATAATTACTATATATACATATAATATATAATATATAATATATATCATTGTATAAATGATATAAATGTTAAATGAATAGTAATTGAATAAATTAAAATATTTATTCGTTTTTCATATATTATAATATATTTTATTTTAAATTATTTTAATGATGATAATAGTTTTATATCAGTATTCCATTAGGATTTATTGTAATAATTACTATTATGTGTTGTTGGAATATTTACGTATAATATATACGTAAATATTCCAATAACACTAAGTTCATTTATGGAAAAATTCAAAAGAATTGATTTCATTAGAACTTTTCTTTTAATTAGTAATTATTAAAATTTATTTATTTATTATATTGTTATATATAATTAATAATAAGAATAATAAAATATTCAGCATATATAAATACATAAATTTTATTTTGATTTATATTTTTTTTCCTATATATAAATATAAATTATATTGATATCAACATATTATTAGATATATATACATATATTTATTTTTTTAAATTCTTTGTTGCATTTATATCGCTTTTACTTAGTTCTTGATTGGAGAGATGAATTATATATTTATATGATTCATAAAAAAAAGAATTAATAAACTTCAAAATTATATACATATATATATATATATATATATAATACATGATATTGCTTTTTTAAATATTATATATATACTTTTAAATTGCCATAAAATATATATAGGTTCATAATATCCATGGTTATTCCTTACAATTATAATATTATAAATAGGACTTTTTATATTAATTATATTATTTTTTATACGATGAAAAATTGCCATAGATCCAATTATATCATTATTCATATCAGTTTATTTGTAAATATTATTCTATTAAACCGCAAATTAGTACAGCTACATTACTTATACATTTTAAGTAATATTTTATGGGAGTATTATCAATATTAAGAATAATTAATATATATATGTAATTTTATTTTTATATAATTATCTTTTATATACAAATAAATAAGAAGATGGTCGTAGTTTATCCGCAGCATCACTAATTTTTATTTTAATTTTATTATTATCTGACTTTCCAGTCATTGGATACAAAAGAAATCAATATATATATATATATATATATATAAAATCAATATAACTTAAAAAATGCAATAAATTATTCAATATAAGATATTTATAAAATATAAATATTATATATATATTATTTAAAAAATCAATTTCAATGACAATAGTTTTAAAATTGTAATTATTTAGAATAGCAATTATAGATAAAAAAATTTATATATGTATGTATAAATTTAATTAATAAAAATAATGAAAATTAAAATATAATTATATTATAATTAATTTTTAAAATAGAAAAGAAAAAAAGTCTTTAATATTTTTTTCTCTTTGTTATTTTTATTGTATAATAATAAATTTATTATTGTTATTAAATTATTTTAATTATCATAACTGACTCTTTTTTAATAATTTAAAATTAGTTTTATATTATTGATATATTAATGGATTATTTTTATTTTTATTTTTATTTTTATTTTTATTTTTATTATTTAATTTTTATTTTTTATTTAATTTATTGTTAAAATTTAAATTTTTTTTTTTTTTAAAAAAAAAAAAAAAAAGGAAAATTATTAAATTTAATAATATTTAAAATCATTATTAATTTGAACAATATAAAAAATCGATTTATTAATAAATTAAGCAATCAAATATTTGATTACTCAATTTTTTTATAAAATGCCAATGAAAAGTCCTGAAGAGATGACTTTAAATTTATATATAAAATAATTTATATATTACTTGAATCTGAAATTGAGTAATATATAAACTATGTTTGTAACTATGGAATAGTCCAACAACACTACTAATAATAGAAAACAAAATAACGGATTTTCCAGAATTAAAAGTATATCATCTATATTTAAATAACTTGAACAATTATTTATAATCGTATTTGACAAAATATTGAATATGTTAATAATATTATAATAGAATGTATATGAAAATAATTAGGAATAATTTATTGTATTAAAATATAAAAGAATAGATTTAAGTACATTTAGATGGTATATAAAAAATATGATAAAACAAATCAATCATTATCCAGTTAGATCAATAGACCATTTATAACAACAACCAGACTATAATAATAATAATAATAATAATAATAATAATAATAATAATAATAATAATAATAATAATAATAATAATAATAATAATAATAATAATAATAATAATAATAATAATAATAATAATAATAATAATAATAATAATAATAATAATAATAATAATAATAATAATAATAATAATAATAATAATAATAATAATAATAATAATAATAATAATAATAATAATAATAATAATAATAATAATAATAATAATAATAATAATAATAATAATAATAATAATAATAATAATAATAATAATAATAATAATAATATATAAATAAAATTACATTAATTTATAATGAAATATTTTTCATATTCATTAATTATTTGAAATATGTATAAAAATAAATATTAGTATAAATAAAAAATGCTTAAAATATAAAATAAAAAATAAATTTTTATTTATTATATCATATTATTTGAATTAGACTACACTAATAAATAAATAATAATTGTAAATGTATGAATCAGAAATAAATAAATAAAAAAGTTTCCAAATTCAAAACATGAAAAAGAATATATAGATAAATATCCAAGCAAAAATCATTTTATATTTTTTATAGAATATATATTGTCTATATTATAAATAAATATTATATTTATTTTATTTTTAAATTATTGATTACATTAATAAATTTTATTCTATTATAATTCAAAATATATTCCATAAAAAATAAAAAAATTAATATTAATGTAAAAAAGATTTAATTATAAATTATCAAAAGAAAAAAGAATAGTTTTTAATTTAGTTAAACTACTATTATCAATATTTTATATATAATTATATATAAAAGAAAATTATTAATTATCAGCGAATATATCTCCACTGTTATCATAATCTAAAAAAAAAAAAATAAAAATATATATATATATATATATATAATTACTATATTTATTATTATATTTATATTATAGTTATTAATATCATTATTATTACCATCATATTCATCTTGTATTATATTAATATCATCAAGAGCTCCAAGTGCCTCAGAGAAAAAATCCTAATAATTTATAATTTTTTTTTTTTTGTTTTTTTTTTTAATATTAATTAATTATATTTAATAAAAAAAAAATTATATATTAATTTTATATATATATAGAAACTTACAGATGTTTTGTAATGTTTACTTTCTTGTTTTTTTGCAGGTGAACCGCTATTTCCAATAGCAACTGAACTTAATTGTTGGTTTGATATTGGTGCTTTATTCTATGAAACAAAAATAATATATATAAAATATCGATTATAAATGAATTTATATTATTAATTTATTGATATATATATATATTATTATTATTATTAATTATATCATATATTACATAATAATTATTTGCTATATTTATTTTTTCTGTGGTTTTATTTTTAATCATTTTTTTAGAATCCGAATCAGGTAAATGAAAAACTTGATCAGACAATATATCAATACTTCCTGAAACCTTTTTATTCAAAAAATAAAAAAAAAAATAAAAAGCGAAAAATTAAAAAAAAAAAAAAAAAAAAAAAAAAATTAATATATATATATATATATATAGATAATAAAATTTATATTAATATTATTTATTTAATTACTCTAGTATCAAGTGAAACATCAACTTTATTACGGAAGAATTTAAATTCATGTAATTCATCTAACATTTTTTGATGACGAGACCAACTAAATAAAAAGTGTGTTGCATCACCTTCCTGCTGATATTCCAAGAAATTTTCTGCATTTTTTATTTCTCCTAATTGTCTTCTCAGTTCAAGTTCATCTCCTAATAAAACATTCAACTAATAAATTTAGTTATGTATATATTAATATCTTAATCCTTTTTTAATTAATTAATTATTTATTTATATATTTATTTATTACTTTTGAATCTGTAATTTTTTTTAATTCATTTAATGCTTTTTTTGCAATTTCTTGAATTTGTCCTTCTAATTGAGAATTTAGCTTTTCAACTTCTTTTGATCTTGATTTTATTATTGCTATTTGATTAATAATTTCTGTTCTTCTTGATTCTAAAATTGTATCAGGCTATTAATCATTTATTAATATATATTTTATTATAATTAAGTAATAATATTTCTATATATATATATATAAGATACAGAAAAATTAAGAACTAAAATAAAAATAACTTACAACTGATGACTCTTGACAAACAGTTTGATATGCTTCAGCAACACTAACAAGCTTATGCTTTGCAGCTTCACCACTTGAATGATGGCCAACCATTTTACAATAAACACATACAGGAATATGACATTGAGAACAGAAAAATTCAATCATCTTATCTTTATGTTGACTACAAAATCCATTTATATCACCACCCTTTTATTATTATTATTATTATTATTATTATTATTGTTATTATTTAATATTTCATTTTAATAATAAAATATAAATCAAAAATTATGTATATTAATAATATCATTATAAAATATAAAAAATATACTTTTCCAATAGGTGTTCTTATGTGACGACTTGCTAATTTCGATTTATGTAATGCCGTATCACATTCCTTACAAAGATTAGCAGAATCAGATGCACAGTAAACTTTTGCTTCAGCAACTTCACAATTATCACATACAGGTTTCTTTTTAAATAAATTAATTATATTTAATTATTTGAATTAAATAAAATATTATTATAATCTTATAATTACGTACTTCTCTTGATTTTTTCTCAACATTTGGATCATATTTATAATAAACGAGATATTGTGGTAGAACCTACAATTATTTAAATTGAAATAATAAATATAAATATAAATATTAATATAAATATAAATATATAATTTAGCAATCAATTATATAATACAATAAACTTTCAAAAAAAAAAAAAAAAAAAAAAAAAAAAAGGATATAATTAAAATAAATTTACTTGATTTGAATCAGTTATGTAATATTCATGATAGTATTCATTTTCATCATCTTGCTTATCAATGTTTTCATCATCTTTTATAAATTATTATTATTATTATTATTATTATTATTATTATTATTATTATTATTATTATTATTTATTAATTATTTTCATTATTTATTAATAATTAATATTATTTTCATTATTATATTTAACTATTAATAACTATTAATCTTATTATTACTATTAGTAATTATTAATTAAAAATTTATTTTTTAATTTATTGATTTATTGATTTATTTTTAATTAAATATGTATTTTTTTTATTATGTGAAATTTATTTACCTTTAATAATATAATAACTATCATAACCATCTGGTAATTCTGATGTTAATAAAGCTGATTCCTTGGTTGCATATGCTCTTCCAACACCTATTCTACATAATAATATTTTTTTTATACTTTCTTCATTATCTTTTTATATGGCAATAAATAATTATTTATTAATTAATATTAATATATTATCATATTAAAATTTATTAGCAATATATAATTAAATAAAATATATATATATATATATATTTATGAAAATTTACCATCTTTTGACTGTGTATATTTAATTCGACCAACCGAAAATTTCATCCCTGACTCTGATGATGAAAACTTAAAGCCTTCTTTGAAAACATTATCTTCAGAATTTTTTCCTATTAAATTACATGAATCCACCCAACTATTTAAGGTAAGAATATCCTTTAAAACATTTTAATAATTAAATTTAAAATTATTTTTTAAAATAATATTTTTTTATATTATTTATTATTTATTCATTAATAATTACTCTGCATCTTCTTTCAAATTGAACACTTAAATGTGGATTTGAAACAGTAAATACATTTATGATTTGAACAGTTGACGCTTTTAATCCAAGTTGCAATAAATATTCAAGATATGAATATTGAGGTGATGATGGACTTAACTGAACTTTTTCTGATGTTGCCATTTAATTAATATAGTTTTATTACTAATATTATTTAATTCAATATTTAAATATATTTAAATCGATAGAAAAAGAGTTAGAATTATTTCATTAAATTTATAATATTTAACAAAAAAAAAAAAAAATAAAATAAAAATAAAAAAACTTTTTTTGATACTGTAAAATTTAAAATATAAAATAATAATTTTAACTATTAATATATTAATATAGTTAATTAAAATTATAATATTGAATAAAATTAAATCTGGAATATTTTAAATTAATAATTTATCCCAAATTTTACATTTTTTTATGTAAACCTAAATCAATAACATAATTTAATAAAATTCATTACACTTTATACAATAATATAAAATTATAAAAACATTTATTAATTTTATATACAAATGACAATTAATAAATCTCAATCTAAATTTTATAACTTTATTTTATTTTCTTTTATAATGTAATACAAATAATATAATTTAAAAAAAAAAAAAAAAAAAAAAAAAAATATTGTACTTTTTTTCATTAAATTATCTAATGATAATTAATAAATCCTATTTATATTTAATTAAAATCAAAAAATCATTTTTCCATAGGTATATTTATTTAATAATATATATTATACACGAAGATGTAGTATTTAAAATTATACTAATAATAAGTTCAATAGAATGTGGTATTTAAAATTATAAATATATATATATCTACTATAGAAAATACAAAATAAAATAAAAAAACATATTAATATAAATTATGGATTTTTTTTTTTTTTTTTTAATTTTTAAATTTTAATTTTTATTTTTTTTTTTTTATTAAAATAAAAGTTAAAAAATTAATAAAAAGTTAATCTTCAAAAATTTAAAAATCAAAAAACTAAATTAAATTTAATTAATATAATAGAATAATAGAATAAGATAATTATAATAAATAATAATTATAAATGAATAAATAATAATAAATAAATAAATTTTATTAATAATTATTTAATTTTATGATTATAGTTATGTATGTAATATGTATTATTTAAATATGAAATAGTATATGAGAAAAAAAAGTAATTGCTTTTTTTTTTTTTTATTAAAATTTCATTATTATTTTATGATCCATTTTAAAACAAAGAATTTTTAAAAATAATACATATTCATACATATTTTTCTGAAATTTTATATCACATTCAATAAGAATAAATAATAAACGTTATATCATATAAAAATATATGTTATTTTATATTATTAATTCAAAAAGCAATTCTTTAATATTTTCAATAATAAAAAAAAGAGCATACTTCCTTTCTTAAAATTGGAACATATATTTTTATTGAATGTAAGATTCTTCAAAACTAAAAAATAATTTAATAAAAATAAATTATTATAGTCATTACTAGATTGTAAACAGTTATCATTTATTTCATGTCATTAAATCATTTATTAAATATACAAACATTCATTCATTGTAAATGAAATAAATATCTAATATCATAATATTCAAATAAACAATGCAAAGCACCTATTAAAAATAAAAATATTTAACCAAATTGAATTAAAATGGAGACAATTATATAATGTGATAAATATATATATTGTCTGGAAAAAATAATATTTAAATTCATTTAATTTTTATTTCCTTTTTTTTTTTTAGCAATAAAATATGAAATTCGATACTAAAATTTGTTTATATAATTATAGTGTTGTTATTGTATTGTAAAAGTTATTAATATATTGTACCTATTAATTTTTCATTTTTTTTTTACCCGTGCTATTCATTTTTTAGGTTAATATTACCAGAAAAATATATATTTAGAAAGGATGAACTAATTATAAAATATATATATAAGATAAGAGCATTTTAAAATAATTGATAAAAAATTCTAAGAATAATTATTAATAAAAATGAGAAAAAATAAAGATAAGCTATATGGTAATACTCTAGATAATTTAGTAAAAAGAGCTGAAGAAGAATTAATTGAATATTATAATTGTTTATCCAATAATAGTAATATAAATTTATTAAATGAAAGTTCAAAATCTTTAAAAAAAATTAAAAAAAATGATATAACAACAAGATATGTTGTAAAGAATGTCCCACCGGAAATTCAAGAATTCATACAATTTTTTATTAAGCATGAAGGTATATAATATAAAAAATAAAAATAAAAATTATATCTTTATATCTTTATATATGTTTTTTTTAAAAAATTTCTTATTTATTTATTTATTTATTTATTTATTTATTTATTTATTTATTTGTTTATTTGTTTATTTGTTTATTTGTTTATTTATTTGTTTATTTGTTTATTTATTTGTTTATTTGTTTATTTATTTGTTTGTTTGTTTATTTGTTTGCTTGTTTGTTTGTTTACTCGTTTGTTTTGTTTTAATTGTATATTTATTTATTTATTTATTTCTAAAGGAAGATTAATTATTATTTAATTATTATTACTTTATATATTATTAAATTATAATAAATAATAAAAATAAAAAAATAATATTAATAATATATAGTTTGGACAATTGAAGGAATATTTAGAAAAAATTCGTCGTTAAAAGATTTAAAGAAAGCAAAAAAAATCATAGAAGATGGTATATAATAATTAGAAAAATTATAATAAATAAATAAAAAATTATTTGTTAGAATTATTGTTATTATTATATAATTTATTACAAGCACTTTTAATATTTTTATACATATTTTTAAATATATATAAATATTCAAATCATATTAAAATTATATAATTTAATAAAATTAAAGAAGGAAAACTAAATTTGGATAAATATGAAAAAGAAGATGCAATTTTAGTATCTGGATTATTTAAAAATTTTCTTGCTGAATTATCGGGTAGAATTATTCCTTATAATACATATTTAAAGCTCAAAGATGCAAGTAAATTTATTTATCTTCAATATTTAGTATTATAAAATGTTTATATCATTTAAAACTTTAATTGGGAAGTTAGTTTTAATAATATTGTTTTCTTTAAAATAAATTAATTAATTAAAAGAAACTGACACCGAAACAAAGGAAATACTAAAAAAATTACCTCTTAATAATTATGAAACATTAAACTATATTAGTAGATTTGTATTAATGATTAATGATCATTGTGAAACCAATTTTATGAATTTATCAAATCTAAGTATTGTATTTGGACCCAATCTCTTTGAACTAACAAATGATGAGATGATTAATTTGAATATTACAGTTGTGTCATCAGATATTTATAAAAATATTTTACGAATACAAAATGCTGAAAGAGATACTCCTGATGTATTTATGATTATAATATTATTAGTAGTTATATAAATAATCATTAATAGTTTTTTATTAATTCTTTTCAATTATCATAATAATCTGATTAATAATAATTATTGAATAAATTAGAGTACAAACATTGGCAATAATATCAATAAGTAATAATAATAATATTAATTACTTTTTTAAATATAAATAATTATAACGAATAATCATTATTCAATATATATTTATATATATTTATATATATATGTTAAATAAATAACTTAAAAATTTTAAGTAACAACAATGATAGTATGATTATAAACAATTTAGACAATTCAATAAATGTAATATCTGAGTTACCAAAATCACAAGTATGTCAAATCTACATAGTATAATTTAACAATTAAATTATTTAAATAATCTCTAAATACAATATTAATATTTTAATTATTACCATTACAATTAACATTATTATTATTATTATTATTATTATTATTATTATTATTATTATTATTATTATTATTATTATTATTATTATTATTATTATTATTATTATTAATTATTATTATTATTATTATTATTATTATTATTATTATTATTATTATTATTATTATTAATTATTATTATTATTATTATTATTATTATTATTATTATTATTAATTATTATTATTATTATTACATCAAATTTTTATAGAAAAGTATTGAGGATATATTGAATGATACTACAAATGCTAATATGCAAAGAAGAAGCAGCAAACTATCATTAATATTTATAGATCATATTAAAGTAAATATTTTATTTCAACATTATTTCATAATACTATTGATTCAAAATATTATAAATATATTTGTGTGAATAAAAAGGAAATTTTAATTTTTAATCATATTATTTTTAAATTTATATAAATATAAAAAGGAAAGAATTCATAAACGAAAAAGTATAGTAAATTTATCACAAACAAAAATTGAAAAAAGAAAAAGTGATTTAAGTGATGAATCAGGAAACGAAAAAATAGGATCAAATGAATATCATGGAACTAATAGCATATCGAATATAGAGTCAACAAATTATAAAAATACTAATAATTCTAATAATTCTAATATAAGTAATCAAGATATAGGATTTATATCTGATAATAACAATATGGTGCCAATCAATGAAGAATCATGCAATTCCTTTTCATCATTACAACGGGAATTAAATGAAAATTCTTCTGATATGATACTTCCTAACAATAATAATCAAAGTATTAATAGATAATATATTTATATTAATATGAAATTAATATTATTTACCTTTCGATATTTTATATATATATTAAAAATATAATAAATAATATAAATAATATATACATTAGGTATAAAAGAACAAAAAAAACGCCAATATAATAATTCATCAAATTCAGAAACTAAATTTCACAATGATTCTGAGATAGGAGATGTTGTAGATGAAAACATTAATTGTACAAGTTCAGCTGAAGATTCATATTCATCTATAAATAATAAAAGTAAAAGTAATAGAGAAACTTTATACTTCGATGTTAGAAGTTACAAAAGTGATGAAAGTGACGAAAATAATGAAACAATAGAAATTATTAAAAATATAAAATGTTCAAATAAAAATAGTAATGATAAAAATGATATTTTTTATAATAGCAATAAAAATCTATTAAATGATCAAGATATTGAAAATGAAAATGATTCTAATAATTTAATAGTTGAAAGCAAACGTAAAAAATATAGCATGCAAAATCCGAAAAGTAATATTAGATATAAATTTAAAAATGAAGAATCTAATTTAAATGATAAAGAATCAAAACCATCAATTCACAAGATAAATGAAGCTAATTATAACATGACATTTGTCAATAAAGCATTAGATAGTAATAATGATAATAAAAATGATGTAAATATAAAATTTATTAATAATAAATCATTCGATACACATAGTGATAATAATGAAGAACGAAGCAACGATGAAAATATAAAAGAAAATAATAATGTTACAGAATGTGAAATAAAGAAAAAGCAATTTGTTCCTTTAAAAGGTAATGAAGGTGAAGTTCAAGAAGAAGAAAATAACAAAGAAAAATATAATATACTAAAAAATAATGAAGAAAAAAATAAAGATTATGAAATTATTACTAATAAACTTGTTCAAATAGATGAAAACATATATAGCAATGATAAAGAATATACTCCAACACATGAAAAAACTTATAGTTTTCCAAATTATGTAAAATCAGTAAAAAAATATTCGAAAAGAAATCCAAAATGCATTAGTAAGAGCGATGCTGCAGTATTATCAATGTTTAATTTTGAACTTGAAAATATTAATATTGATAATTTAGATGATGATGAATTAGATAAATTAAATTTAAATAAAATTAAAAGGGAAAAAGAAAAAGAAAAAGAAAAAGAAAAAGAAAAAGAAAAAGAAAATATTGAAGAAAAGGAAAGTGTTAAAAAAAATAAAAGTTCAGAACCAAAAAAATTAAATACTGAAAATATTTTAAATACCAATAATAATATTAATAAAGAATCAAGAATAAATAAAATGGATGAAAAATCTCAGTCAAAATTAGTTATCAGTGAAAGCGATAATAATTCAAATGTATTAACTCAAATTATTCCTAAGTCATCAACAAAACAAACACCTCCACTTCTATCTTATAATAAAATAGAAAAAAAGTCATCAATTGATTTTTCAAATGGGGAAACAATGAATCCTAGTATAGAAAGAAATACAAAAGAGGTATAAATCTATAAATTTATTATTATTATTACTATTAATATTATTAATATTAATATTATTATTATATTATTATTATTATTATTAATATTATTATTAATATTATTATTATTATTATTAATATTATTATTATTATTATTATTATTAATATTAATATTATTATTATTATTATTATTATTATTATTATTATTATTATTATTATTATTATTATTATTATTATTATTATTATTATTATTATTATTATTATTATTATTATTATTATTATTATTATTATTATTATTATTATTATTATTATTATTATTATTATTATTATTATTATTATTATTATTATTATTTTTATTTTTATTATTTTTATTATTTTTATTATTTTTATTATTGATTTATTGATTGATTTATTTACTACTTACATGGTTGATTCTAATAATGCATTTCATTTGACTATTTGCTAATATTATTATTTATATTTTATACTATATATTTATAATTTATATTTATATATTAATAATACAACTTAAATATTTTGAAATTTTAAATTAGGAAAAAATAATTAATAATAATGATATTTCAATATCGGATGAAATTAAAAAAAGACTTGAATATAAAAGAAAAAAAGATAACCGTCCTGATGATCTAAACAAAATGACATTTAATGAAATATTAAAAGAAAAAAAGTCCATAAAACAGGAACTTTTATTATTAAAATCAATATATAATAGTCGTTCAAATAGTATTTGTTCAACCCCCGTATCCTGTAGTAGTAACAATGACCTTGTTCGAAAATCTCTATTAAAAACTGTGGATTCACCATTAGAAATTAATAATACCAACTTAAAAATAAATAAAAATGAACAGAATATGCTTTCACCATTAAATTCTGAAAATAATAGTAAAATTAAATCTAAAAAGGTATAAATAAATAATAAATATATATATATATATATATTAAATTATTAATAATAAAATAATGTAAAATAATATATACAATAATTCTTTTTTAATATTTTTAAATTAAATATTATTAGTTACAAAATTCTGATATAAAATACATGAGAGAATTAAATCAAAGGTATGCTGAAATAAAATTCATAATTGCAAAAAAGGTATTAAAATCAATATAAAATATTTATATGATATTAAACAAATCATGTTAATTATATTATTAATAACTATTATTTTTATTATTTATATAGAAAACTGAAATGGATAATGAAACTGAGAATAATTCTTTAAGAGAGTAAATATATATAATTATCCATTTTATTATATTAAATTCTTCTATAATATAATAGAAATACATTATTAATTATATATATTAATATAAAAAAAAAAAAAAAAAAAAAAAAAAAGACTTGAAAAATTAAAACACGAAAAATTAGCATTACAAATAAAATTAAAAAATTACCAAGAAGAATTTGTTGAAAAAAATGGTAGACCTATCAAAACACTAGAAGACCAAAAACCTATTCGTAAAGACTATCTAAGATATAAAGTACTATTACTATTGTTATTATTGATTAGATAATTAATTATGTTTTAAAATTATTGTTGTTGTTGGTTAATTAAGTTTTAAAGAAACAATTTAATAATAATACTTATTATTTTCATTATTTAATATTAAATAATTTATAGGAATTGAAAAAGATTTTAAAATCATTATCACCAAGTTGAAAATATTAATAAAAATATTGACATAAGAAATCACACTAAATGCTTCCTAAAAATATCAATCATATACCCATGTTTTAATATTATATCTATATATACAATTTTTAATATAAAAAAAAAAAAAAAAATTAAAAAATATATATATATAATTTAATTAAAAAAAAAAAATAGAAAAAAAATTATATATATATATATATATATATAATTAAAATTAATATATTAAATTAATATTTATTTATTTTTATTTTATTATGCAATATTTATTATTCATTTTTAAATTGTTATTTATTTTTTATTCATTTATTTATTGATTTATTTATTGATTTATTTATTGATTTATTTATTGATTTATTTATTGATTTATTGATATAATTTTTTTTTACTTTTTTTCTTTAATAAGATTTTTCTTTATTTTTGCCTTATTTTAAAAAATTTATCAATATTAATCACAATAATTTTTAACTTATAAAAGATTTCTTAATTTATAACCTAATATATATTTATTTTTTCTTTTTTCACTTTTTTTAAAAGTTTTAACATTAACACTAAAAAAAAAAATAAAAGTGAAAATAAGTATTATAAATTAAAAATTAAAAATTAAACTATAATTAATTTTTTAAAAAAAAAATTGTAAATCTTTTATGTGTTGATAAAATCTTATATAAAATTCTCTTTGAAAATATAAGAAAAAATATATATATATATTGCTTTTAAAATATTGAATCTTATTAAATTAAATATCAATCTAATAGCATTCTTCTTGATAAACTTCTTTATCTTCTAAATCTTGAATAGCCTTAGTGGCTTGATCTAAAGAATAATTACCCTCTTTCATGTATATATCTCTTAAGGCAGTTTTAACTGAACTTGGTAATGTATTAATATTACTAAATTATTTAATTGAAATATTATTAAATTTCAATTAGATTATAAATTATCATTAAAGAGCTTAAATTTTTATTATATAAAATAAAAATTAAAATTAAAATTACCCAGAAACAATAATATGAGCATTCTTTTGAGAAATTAATTCATAAACAAGTTTAGAATTTTCCTCTAATTTATGATTAACATATACCTTTTCAGCCTTTTACAGACAATATTATAAATAATATATATATATTTAATTTTATTAAATGGTAAAACTCTGGTTAAACGTATTTATTTACTAGTTTATTTATTAATTTAAAACTTACTTGATCTCTTGAAGCGGCTAGGTATAATTCAACATTTCCTTCATTTGCATATTTCTTTAATTCATCAATGAAGTAATCATCACTATTAGTATTTCTGAAACCAAAGAATAAGTAGTTTTCTGTAATTATTTAGACAAAAACAAAAATAAATTAATAGCAATGATATGTAAAATAAACATAAAATTAATATTATATAAAATAATAATAATAATAAAAAGTAATAATAATATAAATAAAAAATTATTACCTTTTTGACCCTGAGAAACGCGTTCTTGTAAGCAAGATCTAATAGAGGCAATACCAGTACCAGTACAAATCATAATAACTGGTTGTTCAGCAAATGAACTAAATTTCATAACACCTTCTTTAACTTCACCATAAACTATTAAATTTTATTTATTTAATAAATATATTAATATATATACATAAATTTAAAAATAAAAAAAAATATTAATATATTAAAAAAATAAATGAAATAAACAAAAACCTTTTTCAGTTGGTTTAAGAGTGGAAATCCACTTAGTAGCAATACCAAATCTTTGTTCATTATTAGCAGTAGTATAATCATTTATACCAATAATTAATTCAATAATATTATCACCACTAACCTTTCTAGATGAAGCAATAGAATATGATCTAGCCTTAATAACTGGAATAATTTCTATAATTTCTTCAATCTTTAAATCTTTAGTTGGGAATTCACATAATACATCAAGAATTGATTTTTTATCATTTACGCAGTTTTTAATATAACTTTCCTAATTATTAAAAATATAAAATATTATTTTAATACATAAAATTAACTACTGAATATTATAAAAATAAAAAATAGTATTTAATATTTACGATATCGGAAATCTTTGTTTTTTCAGTATCACTTAATTTATTCTTAAGAATAGAGAATAATGAACGTGCCATTTTTAAATTTGGAATACCAAAAATATCTAATGAGTTTTCTAAAAGTTTTCTTAAAGTTTGGGTAGATTTCCAATCTTCTGATAATTCAGTATTACCATTGGCCTTAATGGTAAATGGTTTATCAGCAAGTTCTTCCCAATGAAGTTTTGTAATAGCTTCAGCAACTTCAGATTTGATGTTAACTGGAATAATATCAATAATATCACCTGGATTATAACTGATATGTTACAACATTTATAATAAAATTATATGTAAATTAATATTTAATGTTATAAAATAACAATAATTATTTTTAATAATACTAATAATAACAATAATAATATATTCTAACATAATAATTAAAAATAAATATGAAAAATAAAATATAAATAAAAAAAAAAAATTAAAGAAAAAAATAAAAAAAAAAAATAAAAATTAAAATTAAAAAAAAAAAAATAAAAAAAAAAAAATAAAAAATAAAAATAAAAATAAAAAATAAAAAAAATAAGAAAATAAAAAAAATAAAAAAATAAAGAATATAAAGAATTAAAGAAAATAAAGAGAAAAAAAAAAATAAAAAAAAAAAAAATAAAATAAAATAAAATAAAATAAAATATATAGTAGAAATATAAATATAAAGTACAGATTGAATAAAATAAAATAAAATAAAATAATTATTTGAAATATAAATATAAAGTACAGATTGAATAAAATAAAATAAAATAAAATAAAATAAAATAATTATTTGAAATATAAATATAAAGTACAGATTGAATAAAATAAAATAAAATAAAATAAAGAAAATAAATTAAAGAAATAAATAAAGAAAGAAAATAAAGAAAATAAAGAAAATAAAGAAAATAAAGAAAATAAGGAAAATAAAGAAAATAAAGAAAATAAAGAAAATAAAGAAAATAAAGAAATAAAGAAAATAAAAAATAAAAAATAAAAATACCTTAAATTATTAGAATTCTTTAAATCAACACGTCTAGTATCACGGAAATAATCACTAGGAGTAATTCTATCATTTTTTATCACTTCAAAAATATCACCATTCTTATTATTTCTAACCGAAGAGTCTGCATTAGATAAATCAGCATTATCTAAAAATTCAATACTGTAATTTGGTACACTTTGTACATCATGAGCAGATCCAACTAAACCCTTTTCTTCCAGGTTTTTCTTTAAATCTTCAATCCAGGGATATAAAGTTTGATAATGACTTTTATTAAAAATGAAATTAATAAATGATAAAATTAAAATTAAAATTAAAATTATATATTAAATATATAAATTAATTATATAGTATGAATTATAAATACAACCTATAGAATAATATTAAATATAATTCTTACCCATTTTCATTACTAGCATCACCAATACCACGTTCATTGATTGAATTAGCACCTAATTGTAATAATCTTCTATATAATCTCTTAGATGGAGCATTAAACCTATATAGAATTATTATATAATTATTTTAAATATATATATTATTATTATTAAAACAGTATAAAAAATAAAAAATAAAAAATAGAAAATTATAATATTAATATAATGATATAATGATGATATTACAATTTAAATCTTGAATCACCACAACCAAAAACAGCAAAATGAATAGTTGATAAAATATAACCTGGTAAATCTTCTCTTAATAAATAATTCCAAAATTCCTATATAATATTAATCATTTAATGTATATATGAAATTAATATTTAAAATATTACTTCCTTTTTTTTATTATTAGCACTATAAAATTTACTTTCATCACTTTAGGTTCATTTCCATTTCCAATAGTAGATACAACAAAAATAACAATATCTTCATCAATTAATTTTTCCTTTATAATTTAGGAATAATTCAATTAATAATTATATTTAATTTTTTATAATAAATAAGAATAATATCAAAAAATAATTACCTTTTCATATTGATTTATTGCCATAATTCTTTTATCGTCAAATTTATAACAATCCAAGCTTTGAGAAATAGCTTCGGCAACACCCTTACTGTTACCCATGGTAGTAGCATATAAAATAACTAATTTCATTTTTCTTGACTATCAATTACAAAGCTAATATAATATTTATAATAAATAAGAATAAAATTAAAATAATTATTACACTGTGTTTAGAATAACAAAATATACTATTAAAATTTAAAAAATATATATATATAAAAACAAAAAGTATATTTAATACTTTTAAAATACTTTTAAAAAAATATAATTTTTAATGTAAAAATTCTTAATACAAAAATAAATAATATTACTTAATATTTAATAGATTTAATAATACTTCTATCTTTTAAAAAAAAATTGTAAAATAAAAATAAATAATAAAATTAATAAATTTCAGAATAAAACTTATTATGATTAAACTTTTTTATAAATAATATATAAATAAATAAATAAATATAATAGGCTAAAAATTTGTGTGTTAAATCTCAAAATTTGATTTAATAATATTTAATTATAATATATAATATAATATAATATAATATATAAATTTAATTCATTTTAATAATATGTTCTTCATTAGTAATTAAAAATTTTCTGTTTAAACACAAAATCAATAAAATTAAAATATATAATTATATGTATATTATATGAGAAGATAAAGAATTAAATTTATATATTTACATATTTACATTTAATTATCAATTCTTGAAGTATTCTTTTATATTTTTCGGATTGGAATTATTAATATAAAAGTTTTAATGTTACACTAATTTAATTATTTTAAAAGATTAGATTAATAATAATAATAATATTAATAATTTTTGAAAAGAAAAAAATAAAAAATAAAAAATTAATATTAATAATAATAATAATAATAATAATAATAATAATAATAATAATAATAATAATAATAATAATAATAATAATAATAATAATAATAATAATAATAATAATAATAATAATAATAATAATAATAATAATTTTTGAAAAGAAAAAAAACAAAAGTGTTTGAAAAGAAAATAATATTAATATTTGATAATAAAACTTCTTTACTTTTTTTTTTTGTAATATTATTTTTAGTTCTTATTATGATTTACTATATAATTTAATGTAAACAATTTTTTAATATAGTAAGATTAAATGACTAGATTATTCTTAATACCATATGAAATACATTTAATTTTTAATTTTTTATGTAAAGTTAACATAAAATTACTTATATATTTCCATTCATTTATTCATATTTAAAAAATTCAAAAAAAAAAAAAAAAAAAAAAAAAAAAAAACCGGAAATTTTTAAAAAAAAATGGTAAAGTTAAAAAAAAGTATAATTTAATGAAATCAATTATTATATTATAATTATAGTTAATTTTAAATAATAATTTTTAAGATATAAAACTTTATTAACTTATTATATAATTTGTAAAATTTAAAGTTTATTATTTGATTCATCGAATATAATAATGATTTTTTTCTTCGTAAAAATTAAAGCATAGTATTTTTTATTTTTTATTTTTTTTTTTTATTTATCATTAATAAAGGAAAATTTAAAAAGGATAATAATAATATATATAAAAAAAAAAAAAAAAAGAATATAGATGTATCACATAATCAAATAATTAAATAATTAAATAAATATAAATATATATATTAACAAAAAATAAATAAAAGTAAATAATTAAGTAAAGTGCTATTTTTTTTTTAATTTTTTTTTTTTTTTTTTATTTTTTTTTTTTTTTTTAGAAGTATTAAAAGTAAATAAAATAAAATAAAATAAAATAAAATAAAAATGGCCTATACAACAGAATGTGCATCAAGAGAATATTTTGATAGGACTCATATTCCGGAAATATTGCAGGTATAAATAAATTTAATATTTTTTAATTAATATAGCTATTTGTAAAAATAAAAATAATAATAGTAATAATAACACAATTAAAAAATATAAAGATATTAGAAATATTTAATAATATTAATACTCTAAATATATAAATATATATTTATTTATTTTGATATTTAATATTTTCTAATAATGTTTCTTAATGAAATTTAAATCTTAAAAATATTGATACATTATATTAATTATTATATAAATTTGTCAATCCATGAACAAATATTTAATTAATAAAAATTAATTATATGAAATGTATATAATAATAATAAATGCGATTAATAGGCCATTAGTTGTGGTCTTGCATATTGTAAACCAGATGATGTTTTGGATTTTATGGAAGATTGTATAAAACAAATTCGTGAGAAAAAAATGCTAGAAACTCATATTCCATGGGATGCATTTATTCCTATAGGTGTTCTAAGACCAGTGTTTGGGTTAGGGAAATTTTCAAGTCTACTTCCTCCTATACAGAATATTAAAACGATAACTCCAATACCGTTACTTTCATCAGTTCAAAAAAGTCAAGATCTTCCAATTCAAGATGATATATTTTTTACGACTGATTGCTTAAAATTAAAGAGTTATCTTGATCCTATATCACAAACTATACAACAAAAAAGTGATCGCAAAGGTGGAAGATGGGAAAATGTCTTATTTATTGTTGGTGGTCCATGTAGTGGTAAATAAATGAAAAATTTGAAAAAGATATATATATTTTTATATTATACTGTATATTTAATATATATATAAATATATATAAAATATCTTATTTTTATATATAAATATAATTGAATAAATGAATATAATAATAAATAAATAAATATATAAATAAATAAATATATAAATAAATAACTATATATATATATATATATATATATATATAATAACATGATAAATATAAAGGTGTATCATCACTATGCAAACAATTATGTGAAAATTTAGATTACGAACATATATCAGTAGCAAATATTGTAAATAATTTTTCTCAATCTAAAAATCCAAGGGCTAAATTAATTAAAGATTTATACGATCAGGCTAATTTCTTACCAATTGTAAGTGTTTTTTTTTTTTTTTTTTGTTATGCTTAATTATTGAAATATAACTTTATAGATTTACTAAAATTAAATAATATAAATAAAAAGAATTATTTTTATTATAAGAAAAATTAATATATTTTAAAATATTTAATATTGTAAAATAAAACTTTTTAATTAAGAATTTTATTGTTGAAGAAATAAAACATGAAATGGATAAAACCGATGAAAGTAAAAAAGGCTTCTTAGTTGATGGATTTCCACAATACTTGGATCAAGCTATTTTATTTGAAAAAAATGTAGTTGAGTGCAAGAAGGTTTTATATTTGGAATGTTCAGGTATTTAATTAATTAAATAGATTATAATAATTAAAAATTTTTATAAATAATATGTTATAATTATAATCTAATTTACTAAATTTGTTTAAATATATAATTCATGATGAAATGAAATTTTCACATTAACTGTTTAATTTAATAATACATTATTATTGCAATTACAAAATTTATAAAAATTAATATTAATAAAAAAAAAATAATAAAAATTAATAATTAAATGTATATAATATTAATAAAAAAAAAAAAAAATAAAAATTAATAATTAAATATATATAATATTAATAAAATAATATATAGATCAGACATTAGATAAAAGAGTTAAAGAAACATATCCTGACTTATCAATTGATGTTTATAATAAGAAATTCTATACATTCTATGTTAAAACAATGCCTGTTATTGATTTTTATGAAAAACAAGGAAAACTTATTAGACTCAATGGAAATGATGAATTCCAAAATGTTTATCCAACTTTATATAAAACAATTTTAGATTTACAAAAAGAGAGATTTAATAGTGCAAAAAAAACTCCAACATATAATACTATAAAAAGAACCAGTTCTCGTAGTAGTAGTACTTCTAGTAAAATTTCATCAAGAGGTCATAGCGTTAAAAATTCAAGAGGATCACTTTCCAAAAGAAGATCTTCGAAGAGTTTATTACGTTCAAAATCAAAACTTAATAATGGAAAAGAAGAATTTAAAAATGTTTTCTTTGTTATAGGTATATCTATATATTATTTATAATATATAACAATATTTTAATGAAATGATTATTATAATATTATAGTAAAATAACTAATATAATCATTTTAAAATAATTATAATTATAATATATTATATTATATTATATTGATAATATAATATAAAAAGGTGGTCCTGGATCAGGAAAAGGAACACAATGTGATAAAATTGTTAATGATTATGGTTTAGTTCATTTATCAACTGGTGATATGCTAAGAGCGGAAGTCGAGAAACAATCAGAAATTGGAAAAAGAGTAGATGATATTATGAAAGCAGGACAAATGGTTCCAGAGGTAAATAATATAAATATATGTATATACCACAAAATTATAAGTAAAATAATATAAATATAAATATGTGATAAAATAATAATATGAATATATATGTGATAAAATAATAAATAATATGAATATATATATATATGATAAAATAGTAGAATTAATATATATTAGTACAAAAAGAATAAAATATTATAAACAAATATAGATTATAATTATAGAAATAGAAATATATATTTATCTATTCTAAATTAAATATTTAATTATCATAGGAAATTATATATGAATTAATTAAAGACAATATGAAGAAAAATAAAGATGCAAAAGGTTTTCTTATTGATGGATTCCCAAGAAATGTTCAACAAGCTAAAGAATTTGAAGAAAAGGTAATAATTAAAAAAATAAATAAATAAATAAATATAATATACTAATTAATATAAATATAAATTAATTTATTAGATTTGTAGACCAAAGGCAGTATTATATTTCAATTGTGATGATGAAACATTAAAGAATCGTCTCCTTGAACGTGGTAAAACATCTGGAAGAGCTGATGATAATATCAGTACTATTCTAAAGCGTTTGGAAACTTACAAAAACATAAGTTTACCAGTTGTTGATATGTATAAAAATAATGATAAAAGCGTATTAGAAGAAGTTAGTATTAAATAATAAAAAAATAAATTTGCTTTATATATTATATATTATATATAAGATAATTAGAATTTGATATTAAAATTATTAAAAAAAATTAATAAATATATTTAAAATAGTTCGATTCCAGTAAATCGATAGATGATGTTTATGAAGATGTTAAAGAGGTACTTGATCGAATATTTAAGAGAAGTAAAAGTAAAAGTGGAAATAATGATAGCAAAAGTGATGAAAAAATAAATAAAAAGGACTTTAATAACCTTATATTTGTATTAGGTACTTTTTGATATGATATTTACTTTAAAAAATGCTATAAAATATAATTATTAATATTTTATAATTAAAATAAAAATAAAACAAAAAAAAAAAAAAAAAAAAAAAAAAAAAAAAAAAAAAAAAAAAAAAAAAAAAAAAAAAAAAAAAAAAAAAATAGGCGGTCCAGGTTCTGGTAAAGGAACTCAATGTGATAGAATTATTGAAGATTACAAATTCGCACACTTCTCAGTAGGTGATCTTTTAAGAGATGAAGTTAAAAAGGGATCTGAGATTGGTAAACAAGTAGATGAATTAATGAAAGAAGGGAAGATTGTACCAACTGTATGTATATATATATGTTAATAATTAATCATTATTGAAAGAAAAGAAAACATTTAATATTAAATTTAAATAAAAATTTTATATTGACTATAATATTTACTTATTATTAGGAAATTACATTTAAGTTATTAAAGAAGGCTTTATTAAATAATAAAGGTGCACCAGGTTATTTAATTGATGGATTCCCAAGATCATTAGAACAAGCTATTGAATTTGAAAATTCAGTAATTAAAATAAATCATATAAAATAATTTTTTATTTTTATTTTTATTTTTATTTTTATTTTTATTTTAAATTTATATATATATAAATTATTATAGATTTATTAATTTTTAATAATTATATATAAATACAAAAAAGGTATGCAAAAGTGATGCCACTTTATTCTTTAACTGTCCATTAGATATTCTTGAACAACGTCTTTTAGAAAGAGGAAAAACATCAGGTAGAGCTGATGATAATCTTGAAACAATTAAAAAGAGATTTAAGACATTTGAAGAAACCAGTATGCCCGTTATTGATTACTTTAAGCAAAAGAATATGGTTGAAGAAGTAATAAATAATTTTAAAAAATTTATATATTGTAATGATATAAATAAAATATTAATGAATCTAAATATTTAATTTCATATTAAATTATAAAAAGATTGATTCAACAGACACAATTGATAATGTTTATGAAAAAGTTAAAGAATTTTTGGACAAATTATTACATAGAACTAAAAATAAGACAAATAGTGAAACTAATCTAAATGATGAAGTTATTGATAAGAAGGACTTTAAAAATATTATTTATGTACTTGGTAAATATTGATAATATAAAAAAGATAATTGAATTGATTTGTTTTAAAAATTTATATAACTTCATTATTTATTATAAAGTTGTTAAATTAATATATAATTAATTATTTAAAATAAAATTTACTATTTTTTTATTTTTTATTTAAGGTGGACCTGGCTCTGGAAAAGGAACTCAATGTGATAAAATTATTGAAGATTACAATTTCGCACACTTTTCAGTAGGTGATCTTTTAAGAGATGAAGTTAAAAAGGGATCTGAGATAGGACAACAAGTTAATGAATTAATGAAAGAAGGAAAAATTGTTCCAACTGTATGTATTTATATAATATATATATATATATATATATATGATAACAATTAATCATTCTTAAAGGAAAAGAAAACATTCAATATTAATTAAATTTAAATATAAATTATATATTGATGACAATATTTGTTTATTATTAGGAAATTACATTCAAGTTATTAAAGAAGGCTTTATTAAATAATAAAGGTGCACCAGGTTATTTAATTGATGGATTCCCAAGATCATTAGAACAAGCTATTGAATTTGAAAATTCAGTAATTAAAATAAATCATAAAAAATAATTTTTTATTTTTATTTTTATTTTTATTTTTATTTTTATTTTAAATTTATATATATATAAATTATTATAGATTTATTAATTTTTAATAATTATATATAAATACAAAAAAGGTATGCAAAAGTGATGCCACTTTATTCTTTAACTGTCCATTAGATATTCTTGAACAACGTCTTTTAGAAAGAGGAAAAACATCAGGTAGAGCTGATGATAATCTTGAAACAATTAAAAAGAGATTTAAGACATTTGAAGAAACCAGTATGCCAGTTATTGATTACTTTAAGCAAAAGAATATGGTTGAAGAAGTAATAAATTATTATAAATAAATTTATATATTGTAATGATATAAATAAAATTATTAATGAATTTAAATATTTAATTTCATATTAAACTATAAAAAGATTGATTCAACAGACACAATTGATAATGTTTATGAAAAAGTTAAAGAATTTTTGGACAAATTATTAAATAAAACTAAATCTCAATATTCTAATACAAATACAACAATTACAAATACTACAAATACTACAAATACTACAAATACTGTAACTAATACTACTATTACTACAACTACTACAAATAGTACAATAAATTCCATCAATAATCCGGACTCAAATTCAGATCCTAATATGGAACATAAAAAAAGCATTATTTGTGTAGTTGGTAATTATCATTAATTAATTTATATATATATATTACATGCACATAAATAAATGAAAAAATTGAATTAAAAATATTGAATATTTTTTTTATTGTTTGAAAAATTTAAAAAATAAAAAAGGAAAACCTGGTTCAGGAAAAACAAAAATATGTGAAAATGTTTCATTAGATTTCCCAGTTTCAACTATTAATATTGATGAAGCTATTAATAACGAAATTAATAATAATACTAATTTAGGAAAAGAATTAGAGGAGTATAAGAATAATAATTCGGAAATACCAAATGTTAATATGAATTAAATTTATTAAATATATATATTTTGTTTAAATAATCATAATATTTTAACATATATATGTTATATTTTTTTTGTGTTTAGGACTTACTTGTTGAAGTAATTAAACAAAACATTGAAAATGCTGAAAAAGAAAATGATAAGCAAGGCATAGTTGTTGATGGATTTCCAGAATCTTTAGGTCATACTTTAGAACTTGAAAATGCGGTAATATATATATATAATATATAAAATTAAAAATACTTGATTAATTTTTTTTATATTTAAAAAATGTATTAGTTAAATAATACAATTAATTTAATTAATTTGAACATTTCTGACGAAAAAGGCAAAGAAAATTATATAAATGATATTGCAAATTCAAGTAACCCAAACGCAGTAGAAGAATTTAAAGAAAAGATGGAAAATTTTAATACTAAAGTAGTACCTGTTATTGATTATTATGAAGAGAAAAACCCAGAATTTTATAATAAGGTATATTTATTTATTTTTATTAATTTTTTTTCTTCATATTAATAAATATTATTAACAAATGTTATATTGTATAATATAACTATCATTTAATTAATTAAATTTAATATATATATAATTTTTTTTTTTTATTAAAGGTGGATGCCAATAAACCATTTAATAGTTTATATAATGATGTTAAAGAAATTATTCCAGAAATTTTATCTAAATCAAGGAGAAATTCAGGTAAAACAACTGATTTAAGATCAGATTTACCTGAGAAGTTAGAAAATAATAATGCTAATAATAATAATGGAACTAATGTTAATAGTAATAAGGAAAATAAAAATAAATTATTAAATGATAATAGTAATATTATTTTCGTATTAGGTAAATAAGATATTTTGTTTTTATAAAATATATGTATATTTATATTAAAAAATATATCAATTTTACTTCATATAATATATTATTTAATAAAATAATAATATATATTATGTTGTATATATATAAATATATATATTACTTATAATATAATGAAATAGGCGGACCTGGTTCTGGAAAGGGTACTCAATGTGATAAGATTGTTGATGAATTTGGATTGAAACATTTATCTACTGGTGACATGTTAAGAGAAGAAGTTAACAAGGGTACTGAATTAGGTAAGGAATTAAATGAAATCATGAAAGAAGGAAAGATGGTCCCACAGGTATAAAAAAATTATTTAATTATTAATAATATTATAATTATTATTATTGTTATTAAATATAATTTATATCATAATATATAATAATTAATTATATCAATATATTTATTTTATATTAATAATTCAATCATTAATATAGGATCTTGTTTTAAAATTAGTAAAACAAGAGATTGATGATAATAAGAATGCCAAAGGTTTCTTAATTGATGGTTTTCCAAGAACTCTTGATCAAGCTAAATCATTTGAAGAAAATGTAATTATGCTAATAATATTTAATTTTAATTTGATAATCTGTTTTCTACTGATATTAATTTATAAAATTCATATTTTTTTTATTTTTATATAATATATAATGAAGGTTGGACCTGTTAAATCAGTTTTATACTTTGATTGTCCTCCAGAAGTTTTAGAAGAACGTCTATTGGAAAGAGGAAAGACATCAGGAAGAGCCGATGATAATATCGATACTATTAAAAAGAGATTAGAGACATATGAGAATATGAGTAAACCTGCTATTGATTATTACAGAAAGAAAGGAAACATTAATGAAGTAAGAATTTTTTATTTTTAATATCTATATTTCAAATTTTTTTTTTAAATATAAAAATAATGGATTATTATTATTATTATTATTATTATTATTATTATTATTATTATTATTATTATTATTATTATTATTATTATTATTATTATTTTTATTATTATTATTATTTATAATATTATTATATATATGTTATATAAAATTAATTTTTATTGATTAAATATTTATATTATTTTTTATATAGTTTGATGCTACATTACCACCCGATGATGTATACAAAGATGTTAGGGAGACAATTAAAAATATATTAGGTGTATCATCTAATTCAAATATAAATAATAATACTAATAGTAATAATGAGAATAATTCGTTTAATGCTAATAATGAAAATAACACTAATTCAATAAATAATACTATAAATAATATAAGCAACACAAAAAGTGATGAGAATAATATAAACAATAATACTTCTAACACCAATAATGTTAATACTACGAATAATACAAATACTACAACAAATACTACTAATAATACAAATACTACAACAAATACTACTAATAATACAAATACTACAACAAATACTACTAATATAACTAATACAAAAAATAATATTGAGAACAGAAGTTCATTTAGCACATCTAATAATGATAATGGATTGAATGTCAATAATGTTGATAATATTAATGGTAACAACAACAGTAATAAAGAGAGTAATAGTTCAAATAATATTATAAATACTGAAAATTCTGAAAATAATAATCCAGTGAACACATCAAATAGTGATAACACTAATGCCAATAACAATATGAATAGTAATATTAGTAATACAATAAACACTGAAAATAAAGATAATGTAGCTAACATTACAAACAATGATAATAGTAATACAAGTAATACAATTAATACAGAAAATAAAGATAATAATGTGACTAACATTACAAATACAGATAATAGTAATGGTAATAATAATACAATTAATACTACAAATAATGATAATAATAATACAGTTAATTCTTTAAATAATGATAATAATAAAGATAATAATGTGGTAAACACTACAAATAATAGCGATAATAGTATAGTTAATACAAATAATGATAATACAATTGTAACTACAAATGGTAATAATAATAATGTAAATATTACCAATACTGTTAGTACTGTAAATACTAGCAATAAGACAACTACTTCAACTACAACCACAACTACTAATAGCACAAGTAATGGAAATACTACTAATATCACAGAAACTACAACTAGTAATTATAATGCAACAAATTCCATTAATTATACTAATACAACAACAACTACTACTACAAATAAAAATAATAATGAGCAAGTTAATACAACAACAACAACCACCAAATTTGAAACATCAGCAACGGCAACAGCAACTGTCACAACAACAAAAACTACAACAACTAATGGGGATAATAATAATGGCAATAATAATAGCATAACTACAGAAAACAATAGTGCAGTCAATAGTATTAAAGATAGTAATGAGAAAGATGGTAATAATGATCCTATTTTAGATGATACATTAACTAATGAAATTAATACGAAAGTTGATACTACAGAAAGTAATGAAAATATTAGATCAGAAAATCCAATATTTCATGACAAAGATATGATGGATTCCGATGAAAATTTAGGACCAGAAACCATTAAAAATAAGAAAAGATATAAAATCGTATTTGCACTAGGTAATTATTTTATTTTAACTAATTCATAAAAAATAAACTATATATAATCATAATTAAAAATTGACAATGTATTATAATAAATTATATTCATTCTCAAATTTAATTTTTAAATAAATTAAAACAAATTAGGTGGTCCTGGATCAGGAAAAAGTAGATTATTTATTATAATTTTTATATTAATAATAAATTACGAAAAAATTAATAATAACAATAATAATAATATTAATATGAAATATGAATAATATTAAAAATAACAGCATAAATTAAAAAAAATATATATTATTATAAAAATAATAATTACTAATAAGATAATAATAAATATATATTATATAAAAAATATCAGAGAAACAAAGTAAAAAATTATCGGAATTATTTGAATATGAATTAATTTGTACTGGTGATGTATTAAGAAAAGAAGTGGAAGACAAAGGTCCATATGCAGATATTATTTCTAATCATATTACTGTTGGTGAATTAGTTCCAGATGTAAGTGGTTTAATAATAAAATAAAAATAAATTAAAATCCGGAAAAAGAAAATAAAAAATATATATATATAAAATTAGTATAATAAAATAATATTATTAAAATTTTTTTTATTTAAAAATAGGATATAGTAAATGAAGTAATAATGAAAACTATTTCAAATGATTTATCACATTATAAATTCTTAATTGAAGGCTATCCAAGAACAGTTAAGCAAGCAGAATACTTTGAGAAGAATGTAAGGATTTATTTCAAATTATTAAACTATTTTTAATATATATATTAATTTTTTTTTGTTTAATATTATATGTCAGATTTCACCATTTAAATTTATATTATACTTTAAATGCTCTGGTAGGAAATAAATAAATATTTTATTTCTAATAATAATATTTGAATATAATAATAAACTTAATATTAATATATATATATAATAGAAACATTATTAACTACAAGATTCCATCATCAAATGTCAGAATCCCAAATTAACATCGGTGAAGATATTATTGAAAAGAGAATGGAAGAATATACAAATAATACTCAAAAAACTATTGATTACTTCACAAGTCAAAACAGAGTTAAAGAGGTATATTATAAATATTTAAATTAGAGGAATCAACAAAAAAACGTATTTAAATACAAAAAAAGGAAAAAGTTTAATAATTAATATAAATAATAATAATAATATATATTTTATATTATATAGGTATCACTTGAAAGAACAGAAGAAGAAATTGCTAATCGTGCCAAAGAAATTTTCGTTGAATATGATAATTCTGGTTCATATGAAGAATATCATAAAAAATAATAGTTTAGTTATTAATAACTTAAAAAAAAAAGTTATCATTAAAATTTTAATTTTACTAAAAACAACAAACAAAAAAATAAAAAAACAAAAAAAAAAAAACAAATGTAATAAGTTATCATTTATTACTATTATATTTTATTTTATTATCTATAATTAATTCTATGCATTTTACTATAATCATAAAATTTAAAATTATTAAACATTTTGATGTATTATTTTTTTATAATTAAATTATTATTTATTAATATATATTTTATTTTATTTTTCATTTTGAAAATAAAAAAAAAAAAAAAAAAAAACCTTTTTTTTTCCTTTATTTTCACTGTATAATAAACTAATCATTTTTTTTTTTTTTTTATTATAAAATATTTTAATTTACTTTTTAAATTAATATAAAATGTATTTGTTTTTATATATATTTTTTATATTTAAATAAAATTTTTTAAATAAATTAATATATATTATCAACCATATTTTCATGTTAGTATATATAAAAATTTTTTTTGTTTAAAATTAGAAATTTAGAGATAATGAAAATTTTTTATTTATCAACAAGATTGAATATAAAAAATATATTATTATTATATATATTATATGTATAATACAATAAGTATTTTTTAATAAATTTTAATTAAATATTAATAAATTAACTTTATGTTTATTAACAGGAATTTAGAAGGCGAAATTTCTAACCTAACTAAATCTTGGTTACAGAAATCTTCTAAACTCTATAAAATATAGTAAATATCATGAATATTTACTTTGGTCCGTATAAAAAAAAATTAAATATATTAAATTACATCATTATTTAATAATAAAAATTTGCAATATTATTAATAGTATAAAGTCTATAATAACAGTATAGTAATATAATATATTAAGAGGATTTTTTTTTCTTTTAAAAAGTAAAATTAAACCAAATCTATTAATAAAATAAGTATAATGAAACATGAGAAAATTAAGTTTGTAGATTGTAGATATGTATTATCGATATATACTTAATTTTTTAAAGCCAAAATTTTTTTGTGTAATTAAAAAAAAATAATAATTAGGTTTATTTATCTATTAATCATGATAATTCTAATTATATTTTTTTTAAGGAAATGATATAATGATATGAAATACAGAATTTTGGTAATAAATATTACATATGCTTTTTTTGATAAAATATTTTAATTGGAAAATATTTATAAATAATCATTTCTTAGAAATTTTATAAAACATATGTTGTTTATATTTAAATAATACATATTAATAAATATCACTTTTTTATTATTATTATTATTATTATAAGTATTATTATTATTATTTTTAAAGATAGTATTATAAGTAATATTTATGTTTTATATTAAGTCCTTTTATTTATATACTAAAAACCATATAATATAAATAATATAATATATTTTTAATTAACAATTATTTTTACTTTTTTAATAATTAGAAATAAAATAATTTTTTTATATTTATACATATTCATTTAAATAGAAAACCCTTACAGTTAAAGTGTAGGGTAAAAACATATATGTATATTTTTTTTTACCCTACACTTTAATAGAGTAAAAGAAGCATAAAAAATATATTAATACATATTTATAATTTAATAGCAGATATATAGTATAAATATACATTTAATATTTTGGAGTAAATAGTGAATTAATATAGTTTTAAATTTGATATATATTAATCCTATATTTACTCTAAAAATATATTAAGCAATAAAATATAATATATATTTTATATATAATAATCTAAAATTTTGATTTTTTTTTTTTTTTTTTTTTTTTTTTCGTTTGATACTTTTAATTTTTATTAAAAAAGAAATCTTTCCTATTATATTATAATTAAAAATTTTTTTTTTATCAAACTAATTAAATATTTATTTTTTTTATTATAATTATCTTTATTTAATTTTTCAAAATATTTATTTAAAATATATATATTAATAAATATTATTAATATAATTCAATATATTAAATTGCAAATATTTAAAAATTAAAATTTTAATACTTATAAAAAATATTACTTTAATTAGAATTTTTTTATATAAATAATTTTTAATATTATGGGAAAAATAAATAAATTTAATTCAACATTTTCGTATTACATAATATTAATATAATTTTAATTATTAAATAAACAAAAGAAATAGAATCTTCAAAAATGTTAAAGAATATAATAAAGCAAAAAATATATATATATATATATATATTTAAATTCATAAATAAACTATAATTACTAGGCAATATAAATAATTAAAAATTATTATTTTGAAAATTTTGAAACTAATCATTTCTAATGAGAATTTAAATATATTATTTATATATAATAATTTTTTATTCAATTTTTTATTCATTATTTTAATTATGAAATTTTAAATGTTATTGAAACAAAAGTTAGTGGCGTTAGAAAGAAAATTTAATTATTTCAGAATTATAAAATAATTTTATATTTTATTAAAATTCTAGCATACTTATAAATTAATCATAAAAAAAATTACGTAATGTCACCGAAGTTCTTCTAATAATAAATATAAATATGAGATTGGCTTTTTTAGTTTGTAAATACTTCATACATTTCATTTATATTGATCGTAATATGAAAGTTTATATCCTTTTTTTTTTGTTTTTTTTTTTTTGTTTTTTGTTGTTTTATATATAATTTATAATATATTACATATTATTATATAAAATGCATATTAATTGCAATGTATATCATTTTATTAAATAATATATTGAAGGGTAATAATTATCTTCATTCCGTAATATTTATGAAATAGTACAAATTTATTTAAAGAATATTATTTAAGTATATAAATAATGGATTATTATATATTTGTGTATATTATTAATTTAATTAATTATTTTGTGGTTATTTTTCTATCAATTTTCAAAAAAAAAAAAAAAAATCTAAATTTGCTTTATTAATAATATGTGTAATTTCTACAAAAAAAAAATTTTTTAAAAATTTTGAATATATAAAGACTATGATTTTACCCTTATATTTTTTTCACTACATACAATTAATATTTTTATAACAACATTAATTTTTTAAAATAGTAGATAAGAATTACTTAATTCTTAATATATCATATTTTTTTTTTTTAGATTTTTAAATAAAGTATTTTTTATTTATTAATAAAATAAAAAAAAAAAAATGGAAAGTTTAACTTTATGTGAAGTTAACAATGCTCTTGCTAAGAGTGCTTCTATCAATGCTGTTGCTGCTACCAAGATCGCTGGTGTTAGAATTAATAAACCAACCCGTACCCTTCATACATCTACTATGGTATATACTAAAATAATATTTTAATAAATTAATTTTTTTATAACCAACACAAATAAATGAGTTAAAAAAAAAAAAAAAAAAAAAAAAAAAAAAATTTTTTTATTTTTATTTAATTAGTTTTAATACTTATTAATGCTTATTACTATTAATTATTTAATTAAAATTAGATGACTACTTCTAGTTTAAAGGTTTCTAAGAAGTCTTCCTTACCATGCCAATCAAAAACATATGCTACTCAAGCTCCATGTATTACTAATGATGCTGCTGCAAAGTCTGAAATTGATGTTGAAGGTTGGATTAAGAAGCACTATACTCCATACGAAGGTGATGCTTCTTTCCTTGCCGGTCCAACTGAAAAGACCAAAAAGCTTTTTGCTAAGGCTGAAGAATATTTAGCTAAGGAACGTGCTAATGGTGGTTTATATGATGTTGATCCACACACACCTTCTACCATTACCTCTCATAAGCCAGGTTATCTTGACAAAGAAAATGAAGTTATCTACGGTTACCAAACTGATGTTCCACTTAAGAGAGCTATCAAGCCATTTGGTGGTGTTAACATGGTTAAAAATGCACTTAAGGCTGTTAATGTTCCAATGGACCCAGAAGTTGAACACATTTTCTCTGACTTCCGTAAGACTCACAACACTGCTGTCTTCGATATTTACTCAAAGGAAATGAGAGCTGGTCGTTCTAATGCTATCATGACTGGTTTACCAGATGGTTATGGTCGTGGTCGTATTATTGGTGACTACCGTCGTGTTGCTCTTTATGGTATTGATCGTCTTATTGCTCAAAAGGAAAAGGATAAAGTTGAACTCCAAAAGAACGATATGGATGAACAACACATGAGATTAATTGGTGAAGTTGCCGATCAAATCAAGGCTCTTAAGCAACTTAAGGAAATGGCAAAGTCCTACGGTATTGATATCTCTAAACCAGCCAAGAACGCTAAAGAAGCAACTCAATTCGTTTACTTCGGTTATTTAGGTTCTATTAAAGAACAAGATGGTGCTGCCATGTCTATGGGTCGTATTGATGCTTTCTTAGATTGCTTCTTTGAAAACGATTTAAAGAATGGTGTTATTACTGAGGCTGAAGCACAAGAAATCATTGATAACCTTATCTTAAAATTACGTTTTGCTCGTCACTTACGTACTCCAGAATATAACGATTTATTCGCTGGTGATCCAACCTGGGTTACTATGTCCATTGGTGGTATGGCTGATGATGGTCGTACCTTAGTAACTAAGACTTCCTACCGTGTTCTTAACACTCTTATTAACTTAGGTCCAGCTCCAGAACCAAACATTACTGTCCTTTGGAACAAATTATTACCAAAGAATTTCAAGGATTTCGCCACCAAGATCTCTATTGAAACTTCTTCCATTCAATATGAATCAGATGCTCTTATGTCCGCCAGATTCGGTGATGACTATGGAATTGCTTGTTGTGTATCTGCCATGAGAATTGGTAAGGATATGCAATTCTTTGGTGCTCGTTGTAACCTCGCTAAGCTTATGCTTTACGTTCTTAACCATGGTAAGGATGAAAGAACTGGTAAACAAGTTGGTCCAGATTTCGGTCCAGTTCCAGAAGGTCCAATTCCATTTGATTGGATGTGGGAAACCTATGATAAGGCTATGGATTGGATTGCTAATCTTTACGTTAACACTATGAATGTCATTCACTTCTGTCATGACCGTTACTGTTACGAATCTCTTCAAATGGCTCTTCACGACACCAACCTTCGTCGTCTTATGGCTTTCGGTGTTGCTGGTCTTTCTGTTGTTGCTGATTCCTTCTCAGCCATTAAGTATGCTAAGGTTACTCCAATTCGTGATCCAAAGACCGGTTTAACTGTTGATTTCAAGGTTGAAGGTGAATTCCCAAAATTTGGTAATGATGATGATCGTGTTGATTTCTTCGCTCGTACTGTTACTGATAAGCTTATCACTAAGCTTAGAAAGACTCCAACCTACCGTAACGCTATTCACACTCTTTCTATTCTTACTATCACCTCTAACGTCGTTTATGGTAAGA
Source organism: Neocallimastix lanati (nom. inval.) (assembly GCA_016946835.1). Taxonomy (NCBI): domain Eukaryota; kingdom Fungi; phylum Neocallimastigomycota; class Neocallimastigomycetes; order Neocallimastigales; family Neocallimastigaceae; genus Neocallimastix; species Neocallimastix lanati (nom. inval.). The sequence continues at coordinate 466,404 of JACVTC010000083.1, read as the reverse complement.
AGACTGGTTCTACTCCAGATGGTCGTAAGGCTGGTCAACCATTTGCTCCAGGTTGTAATCCAATGCACGGTCGTGAATTCTCTGGTGCCGTTTCTTCACTTACTTCTGTTGCCAAGGTTAATTACGATTCTTGTATGGATGGTATCTCCAATACTTTCTCCATTGTTCCAACCACTATTGGTAAGACCTTAAAGGAACGTGAAGGTAACCTTGCCGGTCTTTTAGATGGTTACTTCGCCAAGGGTGCTCACCATCTTAACGTTAACGTTCTCAACCGTGAAACTTTAGAAGATGCCATGGCTCACCCAGAAAACTATCCAAATCTTACTATTCGTGTCTCTGGTTATGCCGTTAACTTTGTTAAATTAACTCCAGATCAACAAAGAGAAGTTATTGCTCGTACTTTCCATGAAAAGATGTAATAAGATATATAACCTTTTCATTGAAAATAAATAATATAATAATTATAATAATAATAACAACATCTATAATTAAATTAATTTATTAAATTATTGATAAAAATTAAAATTAATTATTATTATTATTTTTTTTACAAAAAAAAAAAAAAAAAAAAAAAAAAAGGAAAAAGGAAAAATAAATAAAACAAAGATAGATAAAAAAATTTATAGATAAAAACTAATAATAATAATGATAAATAATAAATAATAATAATAAAAAATAATAATAAGTAATAATAATAAATAATAAAGGATAAAAAAATAAAAAGAAGTTAAAAATAATACTATAAGATTTATAGAAAGTAAATGATTTGCTTTTAAAAATAAATTATTTTTTTTCTCTAATCTTCAAAAAAAAAAAAAAAAAAAAAAAAAAAAAAAAAAAAAAAAAAAAAAAAAAAAAATAATAATAATAATAATAATAGAAATTTAAACCTCTATTCGAAAATAAAACAAATAAGTGAATTAGTAATTTAATTAATATTAAAATATTATAAAAAAAAAAAAAGAAAAATAAAATTATTTAATAATATTAATTTCATAAAATATAATAAAAGAATAAAAAATAAATTGATAAATTAACCAAAAAAAAAAAAAAAAAAAAAAAAAAAAAAAAAGATGATCGTTTTAATTTTTATTAGTTTCTTTTTTTTTTTTTTTTTTTTTTTTTTATTATTATTATTTTATTTTGAACTTGGAAGAGAATCACTTCCATCACCTTATTTGTTAATTATTAATTATTAAAAAATATTAATATATTGTGTACATTAAAGTGTAAAAATACATTAAAAATAAAAATATATGTAATAAAATAATGTATCAAAAAAATATTTAAACACTAAGATTGAAGAAAGGGAATTAGAGAAAAAATCTTGAATCATAGGAATGAGAAAGATATTTCAAAGTTTGAAATTATTTTCAAAAAAATTTTTTTTTTTTTAATTAGAATATACTGAGTTTTTTAGGATATAACGAATTTTTTTTAAGAAACAATGTTTTCAACTAATTTTCGATGCTATAGGGAGTCTTTCAATACTTTTAAAAATGAAACTAATTAATGTGTGTTAATTAGGAGCATTAAAACTAATAACAAAATAGGAGCCATGAAATAGCGAATATTTTTTTACTAATAGAAAAGAGAAGGTCAAATTAAGATTTATTATTTAAATTTATTACATTATAAAGTTATTTATTATCCTATCTTTGAGATAATGAATGAATATCATGTAATAATTTTTTTTTTTTTTTTTTTTTTTATAATATTGTAAAAGTAGCGTGAGCCACAAAAAAATTCAATAATATTTGGATAAGTTCATATTGATTATTTTAAATTAGTGATAGATGATTAATTAAGAATCTAACTTCACTGAATATAATTGATAATAGATGATAACAAGTTGTTGTTAAAATATCTTACAATATATTAAAATCCCCTTAGAATTCTATGAAGGATGTTTGTATTCTGGATTGTAATTAATAGGAAAAAGATAAAAATATAAATATTAGAAAGAGTAAAGTGAACAAAACATTAGTACAAATTAGTAAATGGAAAAAAAAAATAGTTATAATATATAAGCATATAAAAAATATACTATATTTTAATTTTTTTTTTTTTTTTTTTATTGTCAATTTTATCATAAAAAAATAAATTATTAATACCCTCATACCTTAAAAAATATATATATATAAAATAAATTAAAATAACTAAAATAAAAAAGATAACAAAGAAGATGGTGATATTAATAAACAGAGACATAGAAAAAAATAAAATAAGAAATAAAAATAAATAAATATATATATATATATATATATATATATGAAAAAAGGAAAATGAAACAAAAATATATATATATACACTTATAACTGAAATATATCAAAACATTTATCTCATAAAAACTTAATATATATATATATATATATATATATTACAATTAAGTAAAATAAATATATATATAAAGAAATATATGAAAGATATACAAAAATATAGTTAGTACTGAGTAAAACAAATAACCAGCTTCAATATTTATATGAAAGATATACAAAAATATAGTTAGTACTGAGTAAAACAAATAACCAGCTTCAATATTTATATGAAAGATATACAAAAATATAGTTAGTACTGAGTAAAACAAATAACCAGCTTCAATATTTATATGAAAGATATACAAAAATATAGTTAGTACTGAGTAAAACAAATAACCAGCTTCAATATTTATATGAAAGATATACAAAAATATAGTTAGTACTGAGTAAAACAAATAACCAGCTTCAATATTAACTTAAAGTTAACAAATAAAAGAAAAAAAAAAAATGAAAATCAGTTTTAGAAAAGTAATTAAATAATATTAATTTCAAAATATAACAAAAATAGAATTATATTAAAGTTTAAAAAAAAAAAAAAAAAAAAAAAAAAAAAAAAAAAATTTAAAAGATGAAAAAAGAGAAGACAAAAAAATAAATAACTAAATCCTTTGAAACCATTAAAACAACAATTATTAATAAAATATTCATTTATTAACATTCAGGAAATTGTACCAAAACACCTATTGAGCAATGCTTGTGTTTTTGCCATCACTCTCGGTACCATGAAAATTTAGATGGTCTTCCCTCATTGAACACCAAAAGAAGGTGGTACGTTCCTGAGAGGAATTCTTAGTGGTTATTATGCTTCATGTTAATGGAATATTAAATAAAAAATTTTATATTCATCTTATCTAATAATTATGAATTTTATTTTCTCATAAATATATATATATCAATAATTAATACATAATAATAAATATATTATTCCATTTTTTTTTAGATTAAGAATAAATTTTATTTAATAATATTTATTAAAAAAAAAAAAAAAAAAAAAAAAAAAAAAAAAAAAAAAAAAAAAAAAAAAAAAAATACATGAAAATATAAATACATGAAAGAATTTTTTTTTTTCTATTAATATTATCATTAATATCATCATCTTTTCCATCGGGAATGTTTAATGATTTCCCATAAATAAAACAATCAGAGAAAAATTAATAAAAATTTCATCAACATATTGAATGAATTGTTGCCAAAATTCTTCAAATTTAGGACATAAAAGTACTATATTGTTTAAAACTTGGTAACTTATACCACATCCAGGTCAACATGTTGTGCATACTTCTGATACCAGTTTGCTTTTTACATAAGATTTCACGTCAAATATATAATTCTAAAATAATGATAAAGATAATGAACTACATCATTTAATAAATTTTTAACTCCCAAATATAAACATCATATATAACAAATATTTAATATTAATTAGATTTTATTATTTAATAAAAATTCTGGTATTAACTTATATGGTATTATAATTTTACTTATAAATGATCATGATAAATATATCTAAATAAGAATCATTAATAATTATTTTTATGATTATACATAATTAGACATTTTTTTTAAATAACATTTTGTAAGTTTCTAATTTTCATCATTCATTTCAAAATAAATAAAGGACCAGGTTTTAAAATTATTAAATAAAAGTAATATGTTCATGAATACAATAAAAAATACAACATTTTCTATCAATAATTATTTTTACTATAATTCAATTCGGATATTTAAAATAAAACATTAAAATTATTATATTTTATATTTTAGAATAGTTATTAAATTATACTTCATGAATATTATGTTACATATTTATAAAATAATAAAAAAGAAATAAATCATAAATATTTAATATAAATTCATAAAAAAAAGAAAAACCATAAGATAGAAAAAAATAATGTTATTTCAACAGTTATAACAATATATATAATTTTTAAATTTAAATAATAATAATAATATTATTATTATTATTATTATTATGATTACTATAATGTCGAGGAAATTGGAGACCCTGAGATGGTAATTTTTTATATTTCATAAAAAAATGAAAATATAAAAAGAATCTCAATGTACTATGATACCTCAATTTTTTAATATTGCAAACCTTTCATACTTTTTTTTTCATTACAAAAAAAAAAGTCAATGAATTTACTGTAGATTTTGAACACAAGATCAAAGAGATAAAACATCTCTAAAAAATCTCTGATTGATTAGTAAAAATCGATTTTAAAATAATTTAAAACCTTATCAAACATTCAAAACCTACAATTTGCGTATATACTTTTATTTATTTTATATTTTCTTTTTTCTTTTTATTACTTTTAACATAAAATTTAAATAGAATTAATTTTAAATGTTACAAAATTTCCATAACATTTTTTATTCTATTTATTAAATTCCTTTTTTCTCTTTTATCTCTATTATTTTAATCCTTTCAAACTAATTTTTAAAGATTTTATTAAATGTTAAAATAAAAATAGAAACAAAAATAAAAAAAAAAAAAAAGTAATAATTATGATTGGCTAAAATCAACCAATGATTATAATATTTTGATAAAATTGATACATATGTTGTTTTAGGGAGAGTTGCATTTCCCCAGATTGCATTTCGCCAAGTGGCGTATTATTAAAATGTTGCATTTCCCTAAGTTGCATTTCGACAAATGGCTTATTGATATAAGTAAATGAATGAATAAATAAATAAAAATTCAAAATAATTTTTTTAAACTTGTTTTTATTATATTTTATAATTACTTTTATTTTAAAAAATATCTATAATTAATTAATTATAGATATTTTTTAAAATAAAAGTAATTATTAATAATATTTAATTATAAAAATAAATTTAATTATAAAGATATATTTTAATATTTTGTAAAAAAATAATATTATAACAATACTTTAATTATAAAAATATATTTTTAAAATAATAAAATTTTATCATAAAAATATATTTTAATGTTCTTAAGCTAACCTAAACTAATAAAGATTAATAATACTTTAATAATTATTGTATTTATTCATTTATTCTCTTTTTAAAATAATTTTTACTATTAAAAAAATTATTATTATATATTTTAATATTTCGTAAAATAGTAATAAAATTATAAATTATTTTTTTTTATTTATTATTTATCAATTTATTATTTATTAAACAGATATTTGTAAAGCTATTTATATATGAAAAAAAATTTTTTAATATTTAAATATTTTCTTCAAAAATATAAATCAATCAATATTAAAAATATTTAATTTTATTTATTTATTTATTTATTTATTTATTTATTTATTTATTTATTTATTTAATAATTCTCAATTTGGCGAAATGCCCCACACCCGTTGTTTTATAACAAATTATATAAAATTTAAAATAATATTTTTATATATTAATATTATTAATTTATTATTTAAATGAATCAATAAATATTAATTATTAATATTTATTTGGGGAGATCGCGTTTCGGAACCTCACGTGAATAGATTTAAGCCACATGTTTTTGAGATGGCGTATTATATATAAATTTTTTTATATAAATAAATAATTAAATAATAATTAAATATATATTTGATAATAAAAAATAAAAAAATAAAAAAATAAAAAAATAAAAAAATTAAAAAAATAAAAAAATAAAAAAAATAAAAAAATAAAAAAATAAAAAAAATAAAAAAATAAAAAAAATAAAAAATATTAAAAATAAAAAAAAAATAAAAAAAAAAAAAAGATTAAAAAAATAAAATACAAAAAAAATAAAATAAAATATTTTCATTTTTATTTATATTTATAACTGTAATTTTTTATTATATAAATAAATAAATAAATAATAATTAAATAAATAATTTATTTTATAATAAAAAAATAAAATAAAAAAAAGAAAAGATAAATATTTTTTTAGTAATTTTCTTGAAATAAAATAAAATATTTTCATATTTATTTATATTTATAACTGTAATTTTTAAAAAAATTGAAAATACATATTAAATAAAAAATAAAAAATAAATATTTCATATTTATTAATATTTATATTAAAAATTTTGATGGAGGGAAATCTAAAAATTGATATAAGTGAAACAAATCGAGGAAAAGAGCAAATAATTATAGATCGAAAATTTAAATATAATTTATCAAAATTAAAAAAAGATAATACAAAAATATATAGATGTACAGAATATAAAACATTAAATAAATGTAAGTCTTTTATTATTTTAAATGATAATAAAGAAGTTTTAAATTATGATTCTTCACATAATCATCCTGGTAATGAAATTAATGCATCCAAATCATTAATAAAACATAAAATTAAAGATGAAATAAAAAAAAGTTTGATTCCTTCTGGTATAAAATCAAAACGCATATTTGATAAAATTTCTCAAGAAATAGGATATATATGCCCTGAATATAAAACAATTAAATCCCAAATAACAAGATATAAAAACAAACAATTATTTCCTAATGTAAAAACATTTGATGAAGTTCCTAATGTATCTGAATATTATAAAACAATAAGAGGTGAATACTTTATGATATTCAAAAATTCTAATATAATAATTTTTCAATCACCATTCCAAGCAAAATTATTTATGGAGAATAAACATATATTTGCTGATGGTACATTTTTAATAGCTCCAACTAATAGTTATCAAGTATTCATTACCAGAACTTATGTTACAGAATTAAATTGTTTTTACACTACTTCCATGTCAATATTAAAAAACAAAGAACAAACAACTTATGAAATATTATTTAATGAAATAAAAAAAAATATAATTAAATATAATGCAAATATTAATTTCTCAGAAAAAATTTTTCATTGTGATTTTGAAAAAGGAATATCTAATGCAGTGGAAAATATTTTTCCCAATATAAATATTAAATATTGTTTTTGGCATTATAAAAGATTATTAATGACAAAAAAAAATAAATTATGTTTCAAGGAAGTGAAAGATCATAATATTTTAAATACTTATTATAAAGCGATTTCTAATTTATGTTTTATTAATATTGAATACATACCTGATATTTTTAATAAAATTAAAAATACATGCATGAGATATAAATCTACCTGTTCCCAATTTTTGAATTTTTTAGATTATTTTGAGAAAACATTTCTAAATATCTATAATATAAAATATTGGAATTATTACAATAATATAGACCACATAACAAATAATGCTTCAGAATCTTATAACAGTTATTTAAAAAATTTATTTGTAAAAAAGCCTTCATTTTATAAATTAATATATACAATACAATTTGAAGAATCCAAATCTTACTATGATTACCATATGAGAATTAAAGGAATTTGGAGAAAAAAGAGCAGAATATCAGAAAGGGTCGATGACATTAATATTTTAGTTGAATATTATAAAAATATGGAAGCCGAATTAAAAAATATTGGATGTTGTAAAAATGATATCATCGAAAATTGGTTTAATTGTTTAATTAGATTGAATAATGAAATCATTAATTTTAATAAAACAAAATAAAAATAATTATTAAAATCCTTTCAAAATCATAATTACAATTAATTGAAAATTAAATTTTTTTATTTAATAAGAAATTCAATATTGAAATTTATTTAATATTTATTGATAGGGTTAGCTTAAAAATATTAAAAAAAAATTTTTTTTATAAATTTATTTTAAATATTTTTTTACTTTATTAAATATTATTAAATAAAATTAAAAGATGTCTTTATTATTATATATTAGTATTATAAAATATTAAAAATATGAATGTATTGCATTTCGCATTATTTTTATTTTATATTGTAGTAAATTAATAAATAAATAAATAATTTTTATAAAATAAACCAATTATTAAATTAATATATTTTTTAAAAATATATTTAATGTATATTTCATATTTTTAATAAATATTCAAATATACATTTTAAATATATATAATGATATTTAAGTATTATAATACTTATAAAAGAAAATAATTAATATTTTAAATTATTTCTATCAGGCTTTCTAAAAAAACTTTACTATTTGTAAAAATAGTAATGCTCTTTTTGTTAGTTTATTAGATTTGTATAATATAAATATCTAAAATAATTTATTTATTATTTAATAGAAATTTATGTTTAAAAATGTTATTGTTATTATTACTATTACTAAAAAAAGTTTTAATTTAATATTTATAATTAAAATTTCAAATAATCTTTCCTTATCAAGTTAAATATAATGCTCCTGAGTAAAAAGGATTTTTGTATTATATAAAATTTATTTAAAATATTAGATAAAAAAATATTAAAAAGGAAATAAGAATTTTAAAAAGAATATTTAAAAATAAAATGAAAAAAATATAGAATGTAATAATATAGAAGTACAAGTATATATAATAAAATAAAATAAATAGTTGAAATATAAATATGAAGTATAGATTGAATAAAATAAAATAAATAGTTGAAATATAAATATGAAGTACAGAATGAAAAAAATAAAATAATAGTTTAAATATAAATATGAAGTACAGATTGAATAAAATAAAATAAATAGTTGAAATATAAATATGAAGTACAGAATGAATAAAATAAAATAAAATAAAATAAAATAAATAGTTGAAATATAAATATGAAGTACAGATTGAATAAAATAAAATAAAATAAAATAAATAGTTGAAATATAAATATGAAGTACAGATTGAATAAAATAAAATAAAATAAAATAAAATAAATAGTTGAAATATAAATATGAAGTACAGATTGAATAAAATAAAATAAAATAAAATAAATAGTTGAAATATAAATATGAAGTACAGATTGAATAAAATAAAATAAAATAAAATAAAATAAAATAAATAGTAGAATATTAAATATAAAGTACAGATTTAATAAAATAAAATAAAATAAAATAAAATAAAATAAAATAAAATAAAATAAAATAAAATAAAATAAAATAAAATAAAATAAAATAAAATAAAATAAAATAAAATAAAATAAAATAAAATAAAATAAAATAAAATAAAATAAAATAAAATAAAATAAAATAAAATAAAATAAAATAAAATAAAATAAAATAAAATAAAATAAATAGTAGAATATTAATTAAGAAAGTACAGATTGAATAAAATAAAATAAAATAAAATAAAATAAAATAAAATAAAATAAAATAAAATAAAATAAAATAAAATAAAATAAAAAAATTATTTGAATTACAAGTATAAATAAATATAAAATAAAATAAAATAAATATTTGAATTATAATAAAAATACAAGTACTAATAAAATAAAATAAATAAAATAAATATGTGAATTATAATAAATTGCAAGTATCAATCGAAATAAAATAAAATAATATAAAATAAATAAATATGCAGTGAAATAATAATATATAATATGATAAAATAAAATAAATAAGATATTGATAAGAAATTAATATAAAAACTGAATTTAGCAACAAATAAATTACATAATAAAGTAAATGATATAGAATATTCATATATATTAACATGAATTTTATTATAATTTTTACAGTATTTTAAATTAATGTAAATTATTATATTTCCATATAATAAACAAACTTTATAATTAGAAAATAGTATAAAAAAAAATATTATTAAATATTATTATTAAATAATTAAATGAATAAATTAATAAATAAATAAAAATTTTCAGAATATGGCGAATGTAAATCATCATTTTTTTTGAAATATATCACATTTTAAATATTTTTAATAATTATTTTTTCAAAGAAATTATATGTGCCATTTTATTTTAATGTTTAAATATTATATTCATAAATAAAAATTTATAAAAAATAATATAAGCCACATTCCGAAACGCACCACCCTCTATTTATTTAATTATTAAAACAAACAAGCCAAATAGGAAAATACGCCACATTGCGAAATGCACTTTATTCGAAAGTTTATGGTTAGGTTATAGTGACCTCCCTTCAAAGGGAAGTTAGGAACTGGAGAAGCAGTACTAGAAAAATTCTCTGCAATAATATTACATATCAGAGCGCTAATGCACTCAGTAAGGTCGTCCAATAGGGATAACTCTGCCTTTATGGAAGTGTGTGACTATCTCAATATTCCCACATGTAAAATATTAAATTTTATTTTATTATATGTAAAAGTTTATCATATTTATTATTTCTTTTATTTCATATATAATAAATTTTAAGTTTTTTTTTTTTTTTTTTTTTTTTTTTATTTTTTCATATATTTATTATTTGACAATAGTATAAAACTGTATAGAAATTGTATAGAAAATTTATTTATTTATTATTTGACAAAAGTATAAAACTGTATAGAAATTGTATAGAAAATTTATTTATTTATTATTTGACAATAGTATAAAACTGTATAGAAATTGTATAGAAAATTTATTTATTTATTATTTGACAATAGTATAAAACTGTATAGAAATTGTATAGAAAATTTATTTATTTATTATTTGACAATAGTATAAAACTGTATAGAAATTGTATAGAAAATTTATTTATTTATTATTTGACAAAAGTATAAAATTGTATAAAAATTGAACAGAAGTTTTTCAACATTTATAACTATTTTAAAAAAAATATGCCAACCAATATTATGTAAAAAATTCATATTTTAAAAAAAAAGTATTTAGCATCTGCAAAAAAAACTCTCCCATGTAGTTACTTTAACTGTATTTTTCTTTAATTCTTTATTATCGGGAGCATTATTTTGATAAATTAAATGAACAACATCAAAAGTTGGAAAATCTAAAGGAATTCATTCATTTTTGATTGAAATACTAGAAATAGTAATAAATTTACTTAAATTAACATTTATAAGTTCCACTGGTTCAGCAATGCCAGAATCAAATAAATAATCATTTAGTGATTTTTTTTTTCCTTTATTTTTTTGTATCTACTCTTGTTTACGTCCATAAAATTTAAACTATATGTTGGACATGAATTAAGTTTTTATGTACAAGTTTTTCGTAAGCACATTAAATTTTATCTCTTAAAATATCTTCTACAAGTATTCATTTTTCACTTCCATCTAAATCATAAGCATCTTGGGTACTATAAGTATTATCCATTATGACTGGATTACATGTTAAATCTCTACAACTTCTCATATTATTTATTAGTAGCTAAATATTAAAATCATCATTTGCTTTTGTAGATTTAGCCGATATTGTTTCATATGTACGAGTAGTAATATTTATTTTTCCTCTAACAGTTCCAAGATTCGGAATACATTTTCTCCAATAAAATAATTCATAACATTTTTTTTTTTTTTTTGGATCAGTAAAAGGTACTGTGATTGTATTGTAATATATATATATTGTGAAAGTAATTCATTAATATTAATTGATAATGAAAGCTTTTCTTCAGTTAAATGTATAATAATTGTTTCAATATCATAATTTATTAATAAATTAACACATTCTTCCATCACATTGCTAAATTAAAGATAAGTATATCTATGTATGGAATTGTATCATACCTATGGAAAATTACCATGAGAAAGATGTTGCAAATTATGGTGTTTATCATCAGTTGCAAGTCTAACATCAGTAAATCTAATTCTATGTTCTCATTGGTTTGTAATATCTAATGACTGTGTTTGTTCGAACGTAGTTCTAATTCCACATAACGGACTATATGATATTGCATTATGTATTTTGTAGTTTGTAACTTGTCCTATATTATATGATCCACTATCATGAGTACCTGGAATACTGATTTGATTAAGGGGGTTTATCATATGATATGTACTTCGTTCAATTAGCATTAATTCCCATACTAGCATTAATTAATAATATTAAAACACATGAAAATATTATTTTATTATAATAGATTCATTCTGTTAATAAATAATTTATATTTCTTACTATATAATTATGATAAAATCAGTTATAAAATTTGTTTAACGTTATTATGAATTACTATTAATTAATATTATTTTAGAAATGATATTTAAATTATCTTATAATAATATCTGGTTCTATTATGATTTATATTACTAAATGTGCGATTCCTCGAAATAATTTTCCAATTTATTCTTTTAACAAGTAAGTGTCTTGTAATCACATAAATAACTTTTAAAAATAATACATTTTATTATTATAATTAATTCTATGGATGAATGAGAATTAAAACAAAACAAAACAAAAAAAAAAAAAAAAAAAAAAAATTTTATGGTCAGGACCAAAACATCTCAGACCATTAAGTATAAACGGACTATATGATATTGCATTATGTATTTTGTAGTTTGTAACTTGTCCTATATTATATGATCCACTATCATGAGTACCTGGAATACTGATTTGATTAAGGGGGTTTATCATATGATATGTACTTCGTCCAATTAGCATTAATTCCCATACTAGCATTAATTAATAATATTAAAACACATGAAAATATTATTTTATTATAATAGATTCATTCTGTTAATAAATAATTTATATTTCTTACTATATAATTATGATAAAATCAGTTATAAAATTTGTTTAACGTTATTATGAATTACTATTAATTAATATTATTTTAAAAATGATATTTAAATTATCTTATAATAATATCTGGTTCTATTATGATTTATATTACTAAATGTACGATTCCTCGAAATAATTTTCCAATTTATTCTTTTAACAAGTAAGTGTCTTGTAATCACATAAATAACTTTTAAAAATAAAATACATTTTATTATTATAATTAATTTTATGGATGAATGAGAATTAAAACAAAAAAAAAAAAAAAAAAAAATTTCATGGTCAGGACCAAAACATCTCAGACCATTAAGTATAGTCTAAATTTCAAAATAAAAGTTAAGCTATATTAATAAAAAAAATTATTATGAAATAAATAAAAAAAAAAAAAAAAAAAATAAAATAAAATAAAAGTAAAGTTAAAAATTAAAAAATAAAGAACTTTGCTGTGGCCTTTTCTTTCTAGATATATATATATATATATTGTATTTATTTCACCTAGAATTGCAACTTAATGAAAAAAAAAAATTGTTAATAAATAGTTTTTAATTGTGGAATTTAGTATAAAATTGTGTTTAATTTTTTACGGTTCGCTTTTGATATCTAAAAATACTTTATCATATAATTATTGATGAAAAAATGAAAATATTAATAAAAAAAAATTAGCTTTTATAAAAAAAAGTTGTAAAAGGATATTAAATATCAAAAATATATTAATAAATTGAAAAAATACATGAGGTGGAACGAATCAATTCTTGCAGGAATATAAAAAAGTATCATAATTCCATAATCATCCAAAAAAAAAAAAAAAAAAAAAAAAATACATGATAAATATATGAATGATACATAAATGAAGAAATAGTAAATAAATAGTTAATACATGAAAAAGATGAAAATATGGGAAAAAGAAAAATATATATATGAATGAAAAATGATACTATTTCTTAAAATTAATTAAATAACTTTCATAAATAATATCTATTACAAATTATAGAAATAAGTAATTGTACCAAAAAAACATTCATTGCACAATGTTTGAGTTTTTTTTTTTACCATCACTTGTACTACGAGAATTATGATGATCTTTCCTTGGTGAACCCCATAGAAGGTGATACATTCAAATTAAACAAAAAATAATAAATATTAAAAATAAACAAATTTTAATTAATCATAGAAAATTTAATACAATAAAGAATAAAAATAAGTTCAAAAGTTAAATAAAAAAAAAAAAAAAAAAAAAAAAAAAAAAAAATTTATATTGGACAATATTTAGAAATAATATAAAATTTTTTATAAAGAATTTCAATATCCTTAAAATATTTCATTCGAAATCATAATTTTAAGATTCAAAAATTATGATCTTCATTGGTTGCGCTAGCTCTACTGGCCTGTCTTACTGTTTCTGCAGCATTGACGCTCTTGGTAGTAGTTGTACGATTCGATTTGAACCTATTGAACAAAGACCATTGCTGGCCAACAGCAATAGATATAATTGATTGAAGAATTTTTTTTTTTTTTATTTTTTTTTTTTTTTTTTTTTTTTTTTTAGATAGGGAAGAAAATACACTTCCAAAAATTTATTAATCTTATTATAAAAAATACATGTAGGTGAAATGTGCATTATAAATTAAAAATAAAAATAAAAGTTAAAAAATAAAAAAAATAAAAAAGCTCGAAAATACTATGTATTTCGGCAAGTTGTACTATGCGGGAATTTTTCCCTTCCTAACAAATAAAAAAGAAATAAAACCTAGAAGTAACATCTTTAAAATAGATAGTGTGGTGTCCACTAAACTCTTCCCGGATTCATCATTTATTGAACTACTAGGGCGAGATTCATCCTTCGTAGAAATAGATGCTGATCCTGTATTATCATTATGCCTTATCAGTACGACGTCGACGCTCTTGGATAAGTTTGGTATTTTGAAATACCTATCAAATAATAGCTCAAACGAACTACTTATGATAGGTATTGCACTTGTTAAGAATTCCGCCAAGCCCACAATTTTTGGAACAGGTGACTCAGATGAACCTTTGAAAAGTAGTTCATTTAATTGTCTCTGTTCCCCACTATCGAAATGTAGCTCATTTAAAACTAAAGTCCCACCAAGAAGGAACAAGTATATATAATGATTGATATAATCTTCAAAATTAGAAATAGAGTCATAGGAAGAAAGAGGATTAAACACTCTAATCTTCCTAAGGAATAATCCTCTTGGTTAAGATTGATATTTTGTATTTTTTTTTTTTTTTTTTTTTTTTAACGGCTGCTAACTTGTTTCATCTTTGATATATTGTAATACCTATTTATTTTAATTCATACTTTTTTTTTTTTTTTTTTTTTTTTTTTTTAGACTAGGAATAAACTTTATTTAATAATATTTTTTTTTTTTAAAAAAATACATGAAGTTTAAATACATGAAATTTTTTTTTTTATATTAATATTAAAAAACTACGTTATGAGATTCGAGGACGAAAAGGCCTCTAACTCTTCCCATTCATCGAAGATAACTCCATGTGGATGAAAATTATCATTCGAATCTGTATCAGAATTTCTTCTTTGCCTTATCGTTACGACGTCGACGCTCTTGACAACGGTAGGTCTAACACTATACAAATCGATCATGGTGTAGAAATCACCAATCACAATAGGCATAACGTTAGTAAGGAATTCCGCAAGCCCCACAAAATATGAAATCGGGAAAGAAGACTCGTTCGAAGGTGATTGAAAAATATTATTAATATATCGCCTTCTTTCCCCCGAGCCGATCTTTAAGATTTCAAATACTGCATTTCCGCCAATTTTTTTTTTTTTTTTTTTTTTTTTTTTTTTTTTTAGACTAGGAATAAACTTTATTTAATAATATTTTTTTTTTAAAAAAATACATGAAGTTTAAATACATGAAATTTTTTTTTTTTATATTAATATTAAAAAACTACGTTATGAGATTCGAGGACGAAAAGGCCTCTAACTCTTCCCATTCATCGAAGATAACTCCATGTGGATGAAAATTATCATTCGAATCTGTATCAGAATTTCTTCTTTGCCTTATCGTTACGACGTCGACGCTCTTGACAACGGTAGGTCTAACACTATACAAATCGATCATGGTGTAGAAATCACCAATCACAATAGGCATAACGTTAGTAAGGAATTCCGCAAGCCCCACAAAATATGAAATCGGGAAAGAAGACTCGTTCGAAGGTGATTGAAAAATATTATTAATATATCGCCTTCTTTCCCCCGAGCCGATCTTTAAGATTTCAAATACTGCATTTCCGCCAAGAAGGAGACACAGCACGTAAAAATTGATATTATCATCAAAATCTTCCTCTTTATCATCAGGAATGTTCAATGATTTCTCATGTTTTTTTAGACTAGGAATAAACTTTATTTAATAAAATACATGAAGTTTAAATACATGAAATTTTTTTAATTCATACTAATTTAAATAATAATAAAAAAATAAAAAAAAAAAAAAAAAAAAAAATTTTACTTTTTTTATTTTTAAAAGTTCTTTATTTTATTTTATTAATATTATTTAATTATATATTAATATTATATTATATTTATGATTTTATATTTTTTATATTTGTTATATATATATATATAATTTCCTTTTAGAAAAAAATTAACCATTATTTATTTATTATTTTTATTAACTATATTTTCTTAATATAGATGAATAGGGAAATTTTTTGTGTATAAATTATATATAAAGATTTTTATAAATCTTCATATTTTAACAAAATATTTTTATTTTTATTTTTATTATTATTATTATTTTTTTTTTTTTATTTTTTTTTCTTTTTAATTATTATTATTATTATTATTTTTTTTTATAATTAATAATTAAACTAAATATATATATATCTCATATATTTTTTTTTAAAAAAAAAAAAAAAAAAAAAAAAAAAAAAAAATAAAACAAAAATAAAAATATAATTTATATTTATTAAAAAAAAAAAAAAAAAAAGTGTGTTATATTCTATCCCTCTTTTATTTTTTTTTTTTTTTTAATTTTTTTCTAAATATAATAATTTTACTTTCAAATAATTATTTATTTATTTAAATATTTAAAGTAAATATTATTATAAATTTATTTTATTTTGTTTATACATAAATTTACCATTATTATAAAAAAATAAAAAGAATAATTAATTATAAATAATTATTCTTTTATAATGGAAACTATTAAATCTGTTTATATTAATAATTATCTATTAAAAAGTTTATATAATGAATTTCAATAATAAATATATAAATTATTATTATATATCAATTATAGGCTTCATTACTATCAATATATTTTAATATATTTTAATTTAATTTTAATTTTGATTATTATTATTATTATTATTTAATTTTTTTTAGTTTTAATTTTTTTTTTTTTTTTGACGCTTTTTAAATATAAAGGTATTAAAATTTAATTAATATTTTATTCATGTTGTATTTTTTTTTATTTCATTTAAATGAACCATTTTATGAGTATTTTTATTTATTACAGCGACCAAAAGCGCTTTGACAACCGGTTCCACAGTAAGCAGATGAAGTACCACAGTAACCATATTGAGAACAACATTTGCTACCTGGACAAACACCATATGAAGAACCGCACTTTCCATTAGTAGAAGTTTTAGTGGCCTTTTTACCTGAAGTAGTAGTTTTTTTAGTAGTTTTAGTAGTCTTCTTTGTAGTTTTTTTAGTAGTTTTAGTAGTCTTCTTTGTAGTTTTTTTAGTAGTTTTAGTGGTCTTCTTAGTGGAAGCACTTGTACCATTACATCTACCGAATCCAGATTGACAACCTGCACCACAGTAAGCAGATGAAGTACCACAGTAACCATATTGTGAACAGCATTGATTATTTGGACAAATACCATTACTACCACCACATTTACCATTAGTACTAACTTTTCCGGCTTGAGTTGAACCACTTTTAGTAGTAGTAGTTCTACGAGTAGTAGTAGTAGTTCTACGAGTAGTTGTGCCTCCATTAGAAGAGCCATTACATTTTCCAAATTCAGATTGACATCCAGCTCCACAATATTCACTAGTAGTACCACAGTAACCATATTTAGAACAACATTCACCATTTGGACACTTCTTCTTATTAGAACCACAGCGACCATCATCACTAATATTACTGTCATCATTATCTCCATAGTGTCTCCTGTTTCCATCCTTATCGACATAACTATCATCAATATCAATATTTAAACCAAATTCATCCTTAATAGCTTTAGAACGGAGGTAAACAAATTGTTTAATACCGTAACTAGCACCATGACTAGCTCTTTCATAAATATTTCTTTCGAAATCATCCAAAGTCCAGTATTTTCCACCCTTACTTGAATCAGTACCAGCACGAAGTGGATGATTCTTAATAACATCATAGTTCCATTCAATTTCTTCACGGTGACGTTCAAGTAATGCATCTAAACGCTTACCAATGACTTCTGGATTGAAAACTTCAGTAACAATAGTCTTAAGAATTTTTTCAAAACGAGATCTAAGAGTTGAGTTTGATAAGAACTTATCGAAAGGATAACGATGTGGAGCATCACTGTCAGAGGCTCCCCATTTAGCATTAACGTAATCCTTGTAGGAGTGTTTAATATAATCTTTGAAATGTAAATATTTTTCGCCAGCATTTAAACCAAAAGTACCATCCCAATCTTGACAAATGAAGTAGAACTTGTATGTGCTACTAGTATTTTCCTTTGGATTATTATATAAAGCATAGTTAGTAGAGTAGAATAAGTAGGAATCCCAGTGAGCGGTAAGATATTCCATAGCAACAGCCTTAAAGAATACATCAATATCGAACCATTTCTTTTCGAAATTCTTAACATCACTACTATTGTTAACGTTTAAGTCTTTAATAGCCTTAGCAAGTGACTTAACTCTAGAATTGTTATAACTATCAGAGTATGGTTCGAAAGAAGAATACTTGTTTCTATCGTAATCAAGATCAGCTCCAGTACTACAATCAAAGGATTGTCCAACTTCGCTCTTATCAATTAAATAGTTACCATTACCATCACCATGGAAAGCAGCACGAGCAAAGGAATCACTGGCAGCTTCTTCTTGTAAAATATAGTAACCAACACCTCTTCCATTGACATAAACTCTAGTTTTGACAGATTGGATAGCTGGATAACCAAGAGCATTCAAGATATCACCATAAAGATCTTGACGCATGAAAGTAGGATCTTCATTATTATCACGGAACTTTAAGACGAAACGACCTTCAACACCTTTCTTTCCTAAAGTAACCTTGAATTGCATCTTATTCCAAATCTTATTCTTTGGATAACATGGAACACTCTATTTATTGAAACATTTATTTATTTAATGTCAAATATTTTTTAATTAGTATTTAATTTTATTTATTATATAATTTGTATTTTAAATTTATTTATCTCTTATAATAAAAAAAAAAAACATTTAAATTTGATTATTACCTTGAAAGAATAAACACTATCCTTTAAGATGAAAACAATTTTTTCTAAGTAATCAGCAGAAGATTTAGTAGTAGTAAAAAGTTTTTCACTTTTGCTACCAGAAATGTGTACAGTTGGAATGTATGAATCATCAAATAATTCACCCTTACCAACAGATTTATCCCATTTATAAACAGATGGTAATTGTGGTAACTTCTTAATAGTATATTTTCTACCAAAGAATTCATTATGAGTAGTAGTGGCACCTTTTTCTAATTTACGATTAAAGTCTTCAGAAACACCATCAACTACATACTTGTATCTAATATATTATTATATATATTAATGTTAATTTATTAAATTTATTTTTTTAAATATTAATAAACCAATTGTCATAACTACTTTATATGTATATTTTCTTTTTAATCTGTTTTTAACAATTATTAATTATAATCTATTATTTTTATTATCTTTTATTTATCATAATATTATTTATTATTTTATTATATTTTATTAATCATCATATATTTATTCTATTCTATTATACATATAACTATTATTTATAATTTATTCAATTAAATTATTTATTTATATATATGTATAAAAACTACTTTCATTTTTTATTAATTAATTAACTTTTCCAAAATTTTGTACAATAAAAAAATTTTTTTTCTATATCAAACCATTTCTATAATAAATTAACTTTTTAAATGAACACTAAATAAAAAAATTTTTTCTATTAAATTATTTGCTTTACCACATATATTTATTATAATTATACAGTTTCATAATACTAAATGGATTATTCTAAAAATTTTAATATTACAATATATTCCAAAAAATAGAACCTTATTTTTCTATTTTATGATTTCTATTCATTAAATATTAAATAATTTAATACAATTTATAAATATATTTACTATATATTATAATATATACTGCTTAATATAACTTTTAAATAGTATTTTTACTATTATCTTTCATATCATAATATATATTTACTACAGCCCTCATATATATCCATTTGCAAATAAAAAAAATTCTATTTACATGTATAATAAAAAATCTATTAAATTAATGATTATTTATAACTTACGAAACTTCACCATCGTTAACATTAATAGTGGCTTGATATAATGGAGTATCATCATCATATTTAGTTAATGAATAACTACTAGATCCAATTTTAACCTTAACAGTTTTACCAAAACCAACAACAGAAAATTTTACCTTTCTAGCTGAGGTTGCTGATAATAATAAGGTAAATACTAATATTATTTGTTTAAAATATGTATTAATGAGATTCATTTTTTTTTTTTATTATTTATTTCTATATATAATATATATTATAAATATATTATATTTTTTTATTTTTTTATTTTTTTTTTTTTATTTTTTTATAAACTTTTAATTAAGGAATTTTGCATTCTTTTATACTAATTTTAATTCATTAGAATTACAAATATATTTATATATTTATCATCAAATCTTTTTTTGTTTTTGTTCTATATTTTTCTTTTCCACCATGTATTAAAATTATAAATAATTACTATATAAAAAATCTTTATTAATTAAAAAAAAAAAAAAAAAGAATATTCAATATAATACTTTTTCTTTTAATTAATTTTTTTTTGTTCAAGTTTCACAAAAAAATTAAATTTATTTCTCAATAAACTTTATATTTTATATATGGTTAATTTATTATAATAAATGGAATTTTTAAATTAATTTATATGAGTTTATATGGTATATATATATTTACAACTATTAAATTGTTAGTTACAATTATATATTCTATTTTTTTTTCTAAAGAAATTAAACCTAATTCTTATTATTATTATTATTATTATTTTTTTTTTTTTTAACAAATTTTTGTACAAACTATGTACTATAAATTATAATTATATAATTTTATTATAATATAAAGTTTTCTATAACGTAATGTGATATTTGAAATATATATATTAAAGCATTTATTTTATTTTTGTTAATAGAATTTCCAATATGTCCATAAAATATTTAAAATAAAATTAAATCATAAAATAAGATTCAAACATAAAAAATTTTAAATGGTGGTTTAATTTCTTAATCAATTTATTTGAACAAACATATTATAAAGGTTTTAGATATATATAAATACATATTACATATGTATTTATATATATCTATAATAAATTAATATATATATTTAAAACAAACATTTTAGATAAACTTCAAGCATAAAAAAATTTTTAAGATAAAAAACATTAAATTTAATATTTTTATATAAACTTTTATATATCATTAAATTTTTAATTTCCTTTTTTTTTTTTTTTTATTATTAATATGAAGTTTATTATTTTTTTGTAATATATATATATATAATAAATTAATAAATCTTTAATTATTTTCATTTATAAAATTATAAAATAGTTAATGAAATATTGTTAATGTTTAATATATATATAAAAAAATGAAAATAAAACTTTATATTATATTATTTCATATTTAATATAATAAAAGATAAAAAAATTTAATACAATTATATGATACACACACCAAAATAATTATAACCACTTAAAAAGAAAAAATTTATATTTATTTTTTTGACATCAATATCTATTTATATATTTATTTAAAATATGTATATATTCAAAATATTTATATATTCAAATTAATATATGTATTCAAAATATATATATAGGCATTCAAAATATATATATAGGCATTCAAAATATTTATATAGGTATTCAAAATATTAATATAGGTATTCAAAACATTAATATATATATTCAAATTAATATATGTATTATAAATATTAATATATATACTCAAAATATTCGAATAAAATTAAGATGTAAATTTTAAAATTTATTTTTGTTTTATAATTTTTAATTTTTAATAAATACTTTTTTGATTTAATTTATTATAAATATATTTAGTAAATATTAATTAATAAATATTTTATATAGATTCGTTTTTATTGTATTGAATATATAAATACTTCAATAAATTTATAAACTTTTAATTATAACAAATAAGAATTATATATTAACAATGTTGAAAAATATTGAATAAAAAAAATTATATATAGTAATAAAATTATACATATAAAACAAATATAAATTGAATAGAAAAAAAAAAAAAAAAAAAAAAAAAAAAAAAAAAGGGAAAAGAAAGAAAAGATGTATTTCTTAATTAAAAATTAAAATATTAGAATATATTAATATTAAATATAAATGTAAATATAATTTTTTATTAATAATTTGTTTTATCATATATTTATATTTATTCATATATTTATTTAATGTTTCTTAATAAATTCTAAATTTTATTTATTTTTATTTTATAATTTTTAATAAACACTTTTTTTTTTTTTTTTTTTGATCTTGTTTTGCTACTTTAGGAATATGATAATTGTTATAAACAAAAATAAATGACAGAAGTAATAAAAAATAAAATAAAAATAAAAATTAATGGGAGCTTCCTTTTTTCATAATTATTGTTTTTTTTTTTTTTTTTTTTTTTAATTTTTTTTCAACTTTTAATTTATTATATATATAATTATTTTTTTTTTTGAAGAATTATTTACCTTCTTAAAAAAAAATTTATTTTTTGTTACAAAATGAGAGTAAAACTTATTATTGGTTCTATTTTATATTTAACTTTAAGTATATTAAAACAAAAAAATAATGATTATCAATTTTTTTTTCTTTTTTTGAAACATATTTAACTAATAAAAATAAAAGTTATTAAAAAAAGGAAAAAAAAAAAAGTAGATTTTACTATAAAAGCATATTTAAAATTAAATATAGGTATTTGATTTTTAAGTATGTATATTATTCATGCTTAATGCTTAGTGTATACTTTTAAAATTATTTATTAAAATATTATGCTATTGTTTTTTTTTATTATTATTATTATTATTATTCTATTTAGAATAATATCGAGATAAAAATTATTATATATATTATTATTATTATTTTAACTTTTAATATTCTTATAATAATTAATCGCTGTGTATGTTTTTTATTCTTTTTTTTTTTTTAAGGTTTACAATTACATAAAATATACTTTTTTTTGGTAATCTAATAAGAATACATTTACCATTAAAAAAAATATAAAAGAGTAATCCTATTTTAATGGTACTATAAAACCAAAATATCAATTATTATTATATAAATTACATTTTAAAATATTATATTTTAAGTTAAAAGTGTTATTATAATTTTTAACTTTATATATACATTTATATAATAATATTAAATAATTATTTTTAAAGAAAATCTACGACAATCTACTAAAATATATATATATATATATATATTTTTTTCATATCATATAATAATAATGGTTAAAATTTAATTAATTATTATTCATTTAATTATGATGATGACATTATAATGACATTTTATAAACTAAATAAATTAATAAAATTAATCTACTTCAATATTTCTCTTTCAAATAAATAAGTAATTTGGAGGTGAGGTTCATTGTATATGTCCTTCTTTCTGAATTTATTTATACACTTTATATCTTGAATATCACTTTTTATTTCATGTTACTATTTTAAATATTATTATGTTCAAATAGGAAAAATAATATTTTTTATTCTATTTTTCTTTTTTTTTTAAAAAAAAAAAAAAAAAAAAAAAAATTCATGTAATTAATAAACGAATAAATAAATAAAGATTAAAGTTATTAATAATTGCGGCTTTAAAAAAAAAAAAAAAAAAAAAATTTTTAGAAAAGGGATATATATATAAGAAAATGTTATATTTATATTAAGTAATTTCATCTAACAGTTTACTTAATTCTCTAGAATAATTGTTGTTATCATTAATAGTTTCAATACTTAATACCATTATTATTTTTATTTTTGATTTTCTCTAATTTATAACCATATATAATTAATTGCTTTCAAAAATATATTATGTAAAATTTAAATGTATTTATTATTATTATTATTATTATTATTATTATTATTATTATTATTACACATAAATATTGATAGTTAAAAATAAAAAAAAATAATATATTGGAAACATTAAAATAATAAAAATAGGTTTAATTTTTAATATAATTATTACTTTTTATGTAGTAAAAAAATTTAAAATTTTTATGAATATTTTATATAGAAATTTAATAAAAAGAGGCTTTATAAATAAACAAATGAATTATTAAATAAATAAATAAATAAAATAAGAGATTTTTAAAGAAGTAGATAAATAAATATATAAAACAAAGAATTTATTATATAAATGTTTATAGGATTAGGATAGTACCTTTTAAACTCCTAAAATATATATAATTAATAAAAAAAGATAAGAATATAAAATATTTGCATTATAAATTTATATATATATATATATATATTATTTTTTTTTTATAATAACAGCTAATATATAAAATTTTATTATTAGAAAATTGGTTATATTATTCAATATCAAATAGTGTTGTAAGCACTATGGATAGAAATATTAATTCAAAATCAAATACTGATTCCGATAGTAGTAACGAAGTGTATAATAGCAATAATGTTAGTAATAATAGTAATAGTATAAATAGTAAAAATAGGAATAATAATATTAGTGATAGTGATAATAATAGTATCGTTTATTACTAATAATGTAGTGAATAGGTTAAATGGTGATAATCGTGTTAATACTAGTAATTTTCTGAATAATAAATGTGTAAATATATATGTGACGAAGTATCGATTATATAACTTCCTTCTTGGTAGAAGATTTGAAAGCATTATAAATTTTGAATATAAAAAGGAATGGGATTTATTGTTTAATAGTCAAATCATTTTTGGTGATCATTCCAAAAATGCCGTTCTTGATGCGATCTGCGTCTCTCTTTACAGAAATCATATCTTGGGCTAGTATTCGACAAGGATTACTATTCCGACGGTATAAACGCAAACTCACCAGGAGTATCAACTTTGAAAATGTAGTAAGATAGGCTAAGCAGAACCAATACCTCTGAAAAAGACCATAATTTCTTTCAGATTGTCATTTCAAACCCTAATCTTGAATAAGAATTTCCTTTAAACTAATCTGGAAATGAGATTTGTTACATACAAATTTTTTTCTGAATTTATTTTTATACACTTTTGTATTTTGAATATTAATTTTATTTCACATTACAGTTTTAAAAAAAATTATTATGTTCAATATGAACAAATAATTTTTTTTTTATATTAATTTTATGTTTTTTTTTAAAAAAATATATATGTACTTAATAAATGAGTAAATAAATAGAAATAAAGTTCACAATAGTTACGGCTATAATTACGGCTTCAAAAAAAAAAGCAAAAAAAAATATTTAAATAATTTTTTTATTATTATTTAATTAGATTTAAAATTTACTTTTTTACTTTTAAATAAAATTATATAAACATTCTTTCTATTATAATTAGTAATAAAAATATTATTATTATTATTACTATTACTATTATTTTTAGAATTTTCGATTTTTCTTTTTTTTTAAAATTTATCTATAATAGAAATTTAAATATTTTTTTTTTTTAAAATTTAATATTAATAATAATCAATAAAGCACTCCTTTTTTTTTTTTTTTTTTTTTTTTTTTTTTTTTTTAAAAAAAAAAATAGAAGGTTCGTGCTCTAAAAATAACTTTTACAATAATATTTAAAATTTTATAATTACTTAATTATTACATTTGAAATATTAAAAAAAATAAAAATCTATTTTTCCTGATTCATATTGTTATAATGAATAATAATTATTTTCATAATCTTACTTTGTTAAATATATAAATATATTTTCCTTCAATAATACTTTTAACCTTTACTATTTTCTCTATATAAATATGAAATCATATATATATATTTAATTAATAATAATCAATAAAGCATCTTTTTATTATTATTATTATTATTATTATTATTATTATTATTATTATTATTATTATTTTGTTTTGTTTTTTATTTTTAGGTTTTTTTTTAGATTATGTCAAAAAAATATTATGATTAGAATAATATTATGATTTATATATTTAATCAATATATTATTATTATTATTATTTTTTTATAATATAAATTAATAATTTTTATTAAATAAATAGTGATCTTGTTGGGAGAAGTTTTATTTATGATTTATATTTTATTTAGTAATAATTTTATTAATTATAATTTATTCAATGCATGGATTTAATTATTGTTTAATTGAAAGTATAAAAAAAAACTATTAAATTTGGTATAAAACTTTTGCAAAAGAATAATTATAAAGAATTATTCTTATTTTTATATTCTTATAATTCATTATTCATAAACTATTTAATTAATTTTTATGATAACTATTAAGTATTTAAAGTATTTAATACAAAAGTATAAAATATAAAAAAAAATATATTATTCATAAAATATTATTCATAAAATATTAATAATATTAAGAAATTTATTATAAATAATAAAATAGATTAATAATAATTATTTAAATAATTAAAATATATATATATATATATATATAAATTAAAACAAATAACAATATAAAAAATAATAATAATAATAAAAAAAGAAGAAAATTTTTATAAATTATTTTCAATTTTACATGTAAAAATCTAAAAAAAAAAAAAAAAATTATGTTAAATTTTTTATGTTTACCTTTAATTTTATTATGGTCTTGTATAATTTTATTTTTTTTTTTTTTCATGTTAGGATTAAATCACGTTTAATTGATATCACGTCGTTTCAAAATGATTTATTAATTTTTATTTTTTCTATAATTATTAATAAATAAATAAAATTTATTAGTAATTAAGGTTTTTTTTTGGTCACTTTAGATACCAGAAAAATTTGAAAAATTAACATTTAATCTTGGGAATATTTTTTTTATAAATACTACAAAAAAAAAAAAAAATAAAAATAAAATAAAATAAAAAAAAAAAAAAATAAATAAATAAATAATTATAAATATTTTTTAATGTTTATGTTTTTATTATAAAAATTATGAAATATTTTTTTTTAATGTTTTTATTATAAATATTATAAAATAATAATAATGAAAAACAAAATAAATAAATAAATAAATAAATAAATAAATAAATAAACAATTAATTAAAAGAACACAAATTAATGATGTAATCATTACTTATATTATCTGAAGCTTTATCTATGTATTAATTAATTTTTTTCTTTTTTTTCTTTTTTTTTTTTAATTAATTTTTAATTTATTTTTACTTTTATTTATTTTTATTTTTTTATTTTTATTTTTATTTATTTATTTATTTATTATTACTAATACTACTATCATTATTAAAAGAAAGAAAATTTTAAATTTATAATAAATTTTGATACAATATAATATAATTATCATAAATTTTGAAATATATAAGGAAAAAAAAAATATATATATATTATATATAAACTTTATTATATAAAACTTAAATTTGTATATACTTTTTATATATTAATTTTTTTTTTTATTTAAATTATTTTAATTTGTATATATATATATATATATAATTCTAATTTGAACTACTCGATGATAACTCCATTGAATTTAATGTTTCTGGTAAATTTGTTGAGTTACTATTTGATTTTGATTCCTCAACTTTAGTTGGCTTACTTCTTCTATCACGTTGTGTATTAACTGCTGGAATATTTAACGGTATTCTTTTATAAATATTAATATAAACATTAAATATAAAAATTAATATAAATATAAATATAAACATAATAAAATAACAAAAAAAAAAAAAAAAATATATATATATATTTAATACAATAAAATAACAAATATATATATATATATTTAATACAATAAAATATCAAAAAAAAAAAAAATATATATATATATATATATATATATATTTAACATAATAAAATATCAAAAAAAAAAAAAAAAAAAATATATATATATATATATATATATATAATACAATAAAATAATAAAATAGAGAGAAAAAAAAATATATTTTATATAAATGCTTCTTACAATTCAACATCACAATTATATGCTTTTGGCGTAACCTTAATTAAAGTATGAAGAGGAATCTTAACATATGGTAATTCTTCATGATTATAATTCATAAAGTAAGAATATATACAACGAATGACAGCTTGATGACCAATAATAACAATGGTATGATCTGGATCATGGAAACGTTCTAATTCCATAATAATAGGTTCTAATCTTTGAACTAAATCTCTATAACTTTCACCACCCTTATATCTATAATTAAACTTATCCTTATCTCTTTCTGCATAATCTTGTGGATATTGCTGTTCAATTTGTTCATACGTAAATCCATCACATACACCAGAATTTAATTCATCTAAACATTTAAATTGAATCTTTGGATATGGCATATATTGGGAAGTTTGAATAGTACGTTTGAGTGTAGAAGTCCAAATAGTGACTTTTTGATTTTCTGGTATTTGTTCTGCAAAGACACTTGGTAATTTCTTAGCAAACAATTCTCCTCTTGGACTAAGATAAGCATCACCACCAATTCTTCCTTGTACATTAAATTGACTTTCACCATGTCTTGTGAAGTAAATGGTTCTTTTAATAAATAAAATAATAGTTATAATATTAATAATAATAATATAAATAAAATAATATTTATAATAATAATAATATAAATAAAATAATAGTTTTAATAATAATAATAATAATAATAATAATAATAATAATAATAATAATAAATTTCATTAATGAAATAGTTATTTTAATAATCAATAAAAATAATTGATTTAATTATTAATTCATTATATATAATTATATTAAAAATAAAAAAAAAATCTTTTTATTAATAGATATAAGCTATAAAATATTATAGCTTATATCTATTGTATGAAATATACCTTGGAGCCGCATGTAAGTTCATTAAGAAATATACAATTCTTGTTTGTATATAACCATCAACACGGTTAACAATAATTCTTGTACGAATATTAGATGATTTAATAAACGATAATTTTTCTTCTTCATCTAAATCTAAGGGCTCATATACCTTTTCATAATGAGCAATTCTGAGATTAAAGTCTTCTTCCGCTTTATCTGGATCCATTCCTTTGTAATCTGGACTAGATACTTTAATATCACTTATATTATTTTTAATGATTTCTGGATCATTACATACAATTTCAATAAAAATAACATCGATATCTTCTGGTGTTAATATATCTAATACTAATCTTCTTCTTTTCTTCGTAATATTTGTTGCATCATAAATTGCAACAGTATTTTTATTATCACTTTCAAACCATCTATAAATAATATTATAAAAAAAAAAAAAAAAAAAGTATATATTATTATTATTATTATTATTATTATTATTATTTGATCAAAAATATATTAAATTATTTATCAATCATTAATAAAGATATATGTTCCTAAAAGTTTATATGAATTAACAAAAATAATAAATAAATAAATAAAAAAAGAAATATATAAATAAAAAATAAATAAACTTATTAAACAAAAAGAGTAAATAAATAAATGCTAAATAAATACGAAATAAATAAAAAATAAGTAAATATAATAAATAAATAATAAATAACAAATAAATAATTAATGAAATAAAAAACAAACATATTAATAAATAAAATATTTAATGTTAAAAATTTTTACCTAATTATATCTTTTAAGGCATGTTTTGCTGCTTCTTTTCTTAATCCTTTAGCTTCTAAATTTGCAGGATCAAAAAAGTTATGTGATTCTAAACCCAATGTACCAACTGTTTTTTGTCTATAATTAGCAACATTAAATACCTTTGAAGAATAACCCAACCAATTTAGGTAATGAGAAAGTTTATTTGCTGTATACGTTTTACCACGACCTATATTCATTTTTTATAATAAAACAAATTATAATAATTATTTTTATTAATATAAATAATATCTGATATTTTACTATTTATTAAAAAAAAAAAAAAAAAAAAAAAAATATTTCTTTACCTGGAAGACCAACAAAAGCACAAACTATTCTGTTTTGGGCTTTTTCTGAATTTAAAAGGCCGTTAAGATTACCTATTGAACCACCACATTTAATAACAGTATCAACTCTTGCAGCATTAGTAAATGGATTTTTATAATCCGGTAGAGAAGCATGACCGACTAATGAAGTAGAAGAAGAAAATTGTTTTCTTAAATCATATTCATTATTAAATTTACCTTTTGCACCATTTATTATGGTGAAATCTTGTTCATCATATGATTTTTTATTCATTATATATATATATTATGAGTTATATAAAAAGTGTTTTGCTGTTAAAATTTAATGCTTTAAATATATGTCGAATCTCTGTAACAAGAACGGAAAAATGAAATAATTAATAAAAAATTAAAGAGTTCAATATGAACTCTTTTTTAATCAAGTTAAAAATAAATAAAAAATAATAATATTATTATTTAATCTTTTTAAATTAATATAGTATTTTATTTAATATTTTATTTTAGTAAATTTTTTAAAAATGCTATTTATATATATAACAATATAAAAATTATACAAAATAATTAAATATTAATTTTATTATTTTTATTTTATTTTATATATAATTATTTATACGATATTATCATAGTACCTTACCTTTATAAGTTATTTTTAATTTTTAATTTTGATTTCTATTTTTATTAAACAATTTAGTATATAAATTTTTGTTACAATAAAATATTTATAGAATTAAATAAAAAATTAGTATTATTTTATTATATTTAATAAGTATTATTTACATTAAAATATATCTGTATATATACATTTTAATATTATATTATTTATATTATAATTAATAAATATACGTAAAATGATTATTTATATTATATAAAAAATACTAATTCTTTTATTTAAAAAAGCAATATAAATTCCAATGGAAAATTCATAATATTTATTATATAATAATTATAATATAAAAAATGAATAAATATATTTACTTTTAATTATTATAAATTTAATTAATATACAATAACCCGATTATTATTATATTGATTAAACTTATAGTTCATTTACAAAACTTTATTAGAAAGTATTATTTTCTTACTTATTTTTTTATGTATTAATAATAAAAAGTTCTTATAAAAACTTTTACTTAAATATTTGCTAAATTAGATTATATATTTACTTTAAAATTATTATTAAATATTTTATTTATTAATATATACAAAATTTTAAATAAAAAAATAAAAAAGATAAAAAATAAATAAAATATGGATTAAATATGGATTAAATATTTATTAAAAATCAATTTCTATTTTAATTTTATTAAATAATATATTATTAATAATATATTATTAATATATTGTAGATTTATTAGTTATAAATATTTTATTACAAATAAAATTTAATATTTAATATTTAAAAAAGATAATATTTTATAAAATATGTTATTAACCCTTCTGGTAAAAATACATTTGTTATCTAGTATTTTCATTTTATTTTTTTAATAACAAAACATAAATAATAATAATAAATAATAATAATAAATAATAATAATAATAAATAATAATAATAATAAATAATAGTAATAATAAATTATAGTAATAATAAATTATAGTAATAATAAATAATAATAATAATAAATAATAATAATAATAAATAATAGTAATAAATAATAGTAATAAATAATAGTAATAATAAATAATAATAATAAATAATAATAGTTGCAATTATAATATTAATACAACTACTACTATTACTATTACTACTTCTAATAATAATAATAATTTTAATAAGAATTTTAAGAATTTTAATAATAATAATAATAATAATAATAATAAAGATTTAAAAAAAATTTAATAAAAAAAATAAATATTTAATTTTTTAACAACTAAAGGAGGAAGTATTTTATATTATTTTATTATACTTTGACTTCTCCTATATTAAAAAAAATTGATTATTTCTATATAAAGTATTAAAAATTAAATATTTTTATTTAAATATAAAATATATATATATAATAAATATGGTATATAAGAGAATTTCATAATATAGTCTTTAATTAATAAAATACAACCGAACTTTAAATTTACTATAAATAATAATAATACAATATATTGTGTAATTTATATATTTATTTTAATTAATTAATTTCATATGTTATTATTATTAATTTAATTATGAATTTAATAATACTATATTTATCTTTCTTTGAGAATTATTAATATATGAGAGAAAGAATTAATAAATATATATATATGATTAATTATTAATATTTATCTACATATAATAATTTAAAGTCTTTTTGAAATATCATTATTAAATATAATGATCTTATAATATGTAATAATTACTGAATTTTTTTATAATTTATTTATATAATTATTTATTTATACATTAATTTTTTTTCTTAATGAATCATTTAGTAAATTTAATTCTTACTTTATAATATATATTTTTCTTTATTTTTTAAATACCATATAAAATATTTGTAAAACTAATTTTTTCATATTTACCAGTTTGAACTTTTATTATTATTATTATTATTTTATTCCATATATTATAGCATGTATTTTAATTAAATTACGTAATAAAGAAGTATATTTAATATATATTCCATTATAAATAAGAGTATTAATTGAAATTAAAATTATAAATATATTTGTTGTTTTAACATTTATTTTTTTTTTTTAATTTACTTAGTTTATATATTAATAATTTATTTTATTATTTATATTTTTTTAAGTTTATACTATTTAACATTAATAATAATTGAATTTCTATCAGTATAGCTCTAATATTTTTTGCTTTAATAAAATATAAATGTATATTTTAATATATAAAAAATAAAATGAATTTTGAGCCACATAAACATTATTGTACCAATAAACTTAAAATTATTTTATTATTCAACACAAAATACATAAATTTAGTTAATTATGGATAATACATATTTAAATTTTATCAAAAAATTGATAAATTAATAAATATTAGTTTTTTTTTTTTTTTTTTCTCTCTCATTATTAAAATATTATTTGTCATACTATGTTATTTGAAATTATTCATTTAATTATTAATAAAATCTATTACACTGTTTTAATTATAATAATTTATTTATCTATCTTTTTTTTATTATTATTTCGAATGTCATACTAAAAAAATTCAATTAAATATATAGAGACATATTTTTGACAAAATTTATTTGAAGGAAAAAAAAAATTATAAACTTATTAAAAATATATGTTATTATTATTTTTTAAAGATTTTTTTTTACTCTAATTTACCTTTTATTAAATTTAAGGAGTTATTATATTATAAATCTATTAGCAAAAACAAATTTATAATATAATAGAACCATTTAAAATAGTTTTAATAATTATAATAAATATTAT
The DNA here is from genome assembly GCA_016946835.1 of Neocallimastix lanati (nom. inval.). Taxonomy (NCBI): domain Eukaryota; kingdom Fungi; phylum Neocallimastigomycota; class Neocallimastigomycetes; order Neocallimastigales; family Neocallimastigaceae; genus Neocallimastix; species Neocallimastix lanati (nom. inval.). The sequence continues at coordinate 432,953 of JACVTC010000083.1, read as the reverse complement.
TATATTTGATTTTTCATTTCTGTTGTCATATATTAAATAGTTTATTTATAAAATTTAATTATATAAGGCTCCTGATTCGATTCCGTCTTATGACCATTTTGCAGTTTTTCCTTATAAGAGGTTTTTACGGGGAGGTGTGCGTTTCGCAACTGTGTGTTTTTCGCAAAATGTGGCTTAAAATTTTTTTAAAAAATAAACATATAAATAAATAAATAAAATTAATAAATAAATAAAAAAATTAAAAAAGGTATTTATTATTTATTTATTATTCAATTATTTATTATTTATTATTTATTTATTATGTATTATTTATTATTTACTATTTATTATTAATTATTAATTAATTATTTAATATTTAGTATTTAATATTTAATATTTATTATTTATTATTTATTATTTATTATATTTATTATTTGTTATTTATTATTTATTATTTATTATTTATTATTAATTATTAATTAATTATTTAATATTTAATAATATTTATAATTTATTAATTATTTAATATTTAATATTTAATATTTAATATTTATTATTTATTTATTATTTATAAATTATTTATTATATTTATTAATTATATTTATTATTTATTATATTAATTATTTGTTATTATTTATTATTTGTTATTATTTATTATTTATTATTTAGAAATGCAACTCTCCCATACTGTCCTAACTGTGGGTTACGCAAGTACTTCATTTAAGGGGATCATGCATTTCGCAATCGTGGCGTATAGTATTTATTAAATAAAGCCATGCATTTTTAAGATATTCTATACAATCATATATAAATATATATAAATAATAATTTATTCTATTAAAAAAGAATTATAATTGAATATTAATAAATTATATATATATAAAAAAAGAATATTTATTATTTATTTAATTACTATTTATTTAATTATTATTTATTTAATTATTTATTTAATTATTAAAAACAAGCCACATAATAAATACGCCACATAATTAAATGCGCTAGATTCGTTATTTAATATATTTTCATGGGAATTAACGTTTGGGTACATGATTTAATGTGTCCGTGTAGATGTAGATATTCTACTAAATTGCTTTTTTTATGACATTTATATAATTACCAAGCGAGCTAGTGAATATATCTGTGGGATAGTTTATATTATTCTCACTTTAAATGGAAGTTAGTAATTGGAGAAGCGCTCCCAGAAAAAGTGTACTAGAAAATTCTCAACAATAATATGAATGTCAGAGCGTCAATGCTGAATACGTATGGCTGTCCAGCAGGGACATTTCTGTCTATATGGAAGTGTCGTGACTATTTAAATATTCCCGCATAGGGCGATACAAACCGAAAATAAAAAAAAAATAATAATAAAAAATAAAATTTAATAATTATAAATATTTTTTTATGAATTATTAAATAATCCAAAAAATTAAAAAAAAAAAAATTAATAATAATAAAATAAATGAATAAATAAATAAATAAATAAATAAATAAATAAATAAATAAATAGATTAGATAGGAAAAAAAGAAAAATACTTTTTCCTATTTGTAAAACACAACTTCAAAAATGAAAAAGTTTATTTAATTTTTTTTTTCTTTTCTTTTCTTTTAATGGAAAACAGTAAAAATTAAACAAACGTAAAAATCAATAATTTTATTAAATAAAGATTATTAATTATAATATAATGTTTAATTCATTCTAACATCATTACCATTCAAAATAAATAATTTCCATTGTGATTATTATTATTATTATTATTATTATTATTATTATTATTGAAATCATCATTATTAAAGCAATTACTTTTATTGTTTCATTCCAAATAATCATCTAAAAGAGCAAGACATTTATTAAATGAATTTTCATTATTTTAAAGTTTTCTGATTTAAATCGGATAAATGAGTCTAAAATGATATATTCGGGAATCATAAAAATTTTGAAAATTCATTGAAGCATAGGAAAAAATTAATCATTAAAAAATTTGAAAGAATAAAAAAATGTATCATATAGTAGTAATTTAATTATCAATTGAGCATGGAAATTAAAATAAAAAAAAAAAATAATGAAATAATATTTTCTTTTTTATATATTCATTTTTCATTTTTATTAATAATATTTAATGCATTTAAATTTTATATACATATATTTTTATGTAGAATTTTATTAAAATTTTTTTATTAAAAAGCTATATATAAAAACAAATATAAATATTAATTTTTATCACTTTTTATTAGATATATAAAACAGTTAAAAAAATGAAGTAAAATTGATTTTAATTAGTTTTTGATTTTATAGTATTAATACGATTACTTGGAAAAGCCAAAACATAATTTGACATTCTTCCTTTAATTTTAATTCCTTCTTTTGGTTTTTCTGCTATAGTATAATTAAATTCAGTGTGACATGCATTACTTTTATTACTTAACTTTTTCCCCATTGTATAATTTGGTGATGAATTATATTTATATTCTTTATTAATAGTATATGAAGCTGGACCAGGTGTTGGGGATACTTTTTTTGATTCCTCTGTAATATTAATTAATTATTAGTATATAATTAATAAATTTTATATTTAAAATTTTTCTAGTTTTATGTTTAATAATTACTTCTTCCAGAACCAAAATAATTCTGAGCCTTAGATGTTTTTCTACTTTTTTCTAATTTTATAGGTATATTCAAAATATCTTTAAAATAATCAGATGGGCCTGGAGTTTTTTCTATTTTTACTTTTATTTTGCCTTTTATTGTAATTTTTGGAATTGTATTACATGAAACATTTTCATATGTTACATTATGTATTGGTCCTGGTTTACTACTTATAACTTTATAATTAAAAGTACCGTAATAATAATAAATTTGAATAATTATATGTTTAAAATATTTTAATAAAAAAAAAAAGGTAAAAATTAATATAAAATATATATTTACTTAATTTATTTGATCTAACGGCTTTTCCAAAGGAATAATTTGGACTTTTTTCCAAAATTTCATCATAATTAGGACTATAGTTTACTGGGCCTGGATCATTTGCTTTAGATTCATATTCTTAATGAAAATAATAATTAGAATAATTAAAGATAAAATCATTTAATAATGTTTATTTAATAATTAAAACACAACACAATTTAATAATCTTTCTTACCATTTAAAGGCTTTCCCGTAAATGAAAAATTGTTTTGATTATTTATTGTTGATGGAATTTCAAAGTTATTTGGTGCTGGTATACCATTCCCTTTAACATCTTTATATTTTCCTTTAATTGAAGCATATATATTTGATGGTTTTGTTTTTAAATCGTAATTATTGGCTCCAGGTGTACCATCTTTAATATATATATATAAATACATTAGAATAGATAATTTATTATATATTAAAATAGATAATTTAATATTCTATATATATATAATATATAAATATAATCAATTTAATGTTTTTCTAAATTTACTATCTAACGCTTTTTTGTCAAAAAGTCCAATTCCTGGTTTTGAATGAAATGAATATTCTGGGCTTCTTTTCAAGGTTGATAAATAATCATATAATACATTATATCCTCCTGCTCCTGGATTATCTTGAACTATAAAAATTAAATTAAATTAAATAATATATTAAATTATGTCCTATTCAATTTATTAATATCAAAATTAAAATTTACTTATTTCATCATATTTTCTTCCAAAAGAATACATTGGACCGTCAGGCTTCTCTTTTCTACAATTATAATCTGATGGACTGGGGAAAATTTCAACTATAATATTTTTTTTAAATAAATATATCAACTTGATTAATAACTATAATTACATATTTAATGATTACCTTTTGAATAATGCCTTGATTTCATAGTTATATTTCCTTTGTCATATTGATTATTGGGTAATGAATAACATGGACCAGGTACTCCATTGTCATATGGATCTTTTATTAATTTATATAATTATTTATTTTAGGTATATTAATAATTTTTATTTTATATTTTATTTTAATTTTTTTTTTTTTTTTTTTTTTTTTTTTTTATTTTCTTATTAATTATTTATTTCTGTATTAATAAAAATTAAATTAAATACTTTTTGGATAATCTAATTTCTTTCGAATTGTCCAATATGGATACTTTTCTTTTAATCTAGTATTTACTGATGCAGGTCCAGGTCCAATTCCATTAACTTTGTCTTGTGGACGTCCTAACATTGTATATTCATATCCTGATCTTCCCGGGTCATAATAATAATCTGAGGGTCCAGGACTTGGAATAGCTAAGTTTGTTAGTGGTAATGTATGATTTGTTGGAATATATTCACCCATTCCTGTTCTATAACCACTTATTTCTCTTTTATTATATGTATATAATGGTTTTTTCATTTTTTGTTTTGCTTTAACCGATTTACCATTATTATTAGTTTCTTCATTTTCATCAAATTTGTTATCTTTAATAGATAACTTTGACATTGAATCATTTAATTTATTAACCAAACCATTGCTATCTTCATTACCGTTATTATTTATTGCCTTAACTGACATTTTATACTATAATTTAAAAAAAAAAAATTGTTCAATCTGAAAAATAGCATTTATTAATGTAGCAAAAATTATATTTTAATATATACACTTTTTAATTAAATGCATAAATAAATAGCAATGCTCTATTAAAATTTATATTTTCATATATATATATATATTGTTAGAATAAAGTTTAATATGGTAATATATTTTAAAAAATATAGTTATAATATAAATTTTGAATTTTTTTATCATATAGTTTCTAAAATTAAAATTGAGTAGATTTTAATTTTAATAGAAAAAAGTTAAAATATATATATAAAATAGATTTCTCATATATAATCTACGTTTTATAAAATTGTAATTAAAATTATTTTTAATAGATCAATCTTTAATAGAATTTAATTAATTTTGTTGCTAACAAATAATAAATATTAAAATTAATAATATTCTATTAAAAAAAAAAATTATATATAATAGTATTCACTATATATAATTTTTTTTTTTCTATTTATATATATAAATATATATATATATATATTTTATTTTTTTATTATATTTTATTTTATTTTATTTTTTTATTTTTATTTTTTGTTGTTATTGTTTTATTGTTCTATAAATATATATATAGTTTTTTTTTTTTTTTTTTTTTTTTTTTTTTTTTTTTTTTTTTTATATATATATATTTTTATTTTTGTATTTATATATTTATATATATATATATATATATATATATTTTTTTTTTTTTTTTTTTTTTCTTTCTTTCATTTATTTGTTCTTTTTTTCTTTTAAATATATATAAATATATAAAGTTATTTAAATAAATGTTATAATAAAATATAGAAGAAGAAGTTAAATTTGAAGTTATGATGCTATAAGAATGAAGATACTTGAAAATTTTTTATTACCAAGATTTTCCTAAATTCATTTCCTACATAATATGACTTGAAGATTAGATTTTTTTATTCAAAAAAAAAAAAAAAAAAAAAAAAAAAATAATATATAAGAATTGAAAATTTAATATGAATCACTTCTTAAATATTCTTTAAATACTTTTTCTTTAAAATATGATATAGCTCAAATATTAAAATTTTTTGGGGGGAGGTAATGATGGACATATAATTTTATTTAGCAACTCGAAATCTTCAAAATTTATAAAAATAATTAGATATTGCCAATAAAATATTATCTTTAATCAAACAGTAATAGAAATGACAATAACAATAAAAGCATATTAATAAAAAAATAATAAGAATGAATATATAGGAAAGGAAATAAAGGAATTAATATTATCATTCTTTAAAAAATATACGTATTTACATATTAATATATATTAACCATTATATTCATTATATATATAGTTGATTTATATCATATATTATGCATAACATAAAATGTATTAACAATTTATTACATAATTAATTATATAGATAATATATCATCTTACATTAATAGTTTTAATAATGTATTTTTGTAGATTAGTTTTAATGCTTATTGGAATTTCAAGTAACAGAAAGCAATTAGATTTAAGGATTCAAAAATACTATTTTTTAATTGATAAAATTAAAATACTATTATAAATCAATTATTAAATATTTATTTCTAAATATAATAAATATTTTTTCAAATTTAAGTTTATCGAATATACAAGAAAGAAATTAAAAATTTGATTTTTCAAAAGAAATTCTATTTTTAATATCATAAATTATTTCTTAAAATCATATAGGTATTAAAATCAAACTTATTTATTTATTTTTTTTTTTTTTTTATTATTAAATTTTATTGTAAAATACTATTTTGTTATAAATAATATCTTATTTTATTTTATTAATTATGTGAAATATTTCACATAATTAATAAAATTATTAACATAAATGGACTTTTTTTGTTAATTTAATGTATATATATTACTATTATTATTTAGTAATAATAATAAAGTAATAAAGAAAAAATAAAATAATTATTTAGGGAATATGTGAAATATGAAATATTTATTATGAATGTGCTTTATAGGATAATCATGAAGAATTTATCCAATCAGGAACAGTAGTACAGTCTTTTTTATTAATGTTTTGATATTTATTATTCATAAAATATTGTACTTGTTCATAATATTCTCTCTTTTTTAATAAACTTATATGGTGCTTTACTAGAATAAATTGATTATTTTCAAATTTTAATGGTATATCTTGAACAACACCAAATATTATTTGAGAAAATAAATAATTTATGGCTTGTTCACTAACTTCTTCACTAATTTTTTTAATATTATATTAATTTTATTTATAATATTAATTAAAAAATAAAGTTAGTATTATGTAAAAAGAATTAATTTTATAATATTAAAATATATATAATTTGAAATTAATTTAGAATAAACATTTACTGATATTCTAAATATTCAGCCTGTATAGATTTTGCTAATTTATATCCTTCATTATATTGAACATTCCTGGTATCACCAAATGTTTTCAAATTGCATAGTATTACTTTGAAAACATTTGTATTATTTGAATTATTCTTTTCATATTCATTTATCCAATTTTTTAGTGATACAAATGAATTAATATTAGTTCCTAATAGTTTAAAAATATATTATAATTTATTATTATTAACGATATAAAAAATTATATTGTTAATGCGTAATTTGTACTTCATTAAAAAAAAATTTAAAATTAAAAAATAAAAAATAAAAAATAAATATATAAATAAATAAATAAATAAAAAAAAAAAAAAAAAAAAATACCATCATAAATAAAAACTACACCGGCCATATTTGAACAAAGATGTATAGTATCAACTAAATATTCATTATCACCTGGAGTATCCCAATATGTAACTATGCATGCTCTATCATTTAAAGTATATGCTTTTTTCTTTTAGTATATCAATAGATATTTGATAATTTCATTATTTAATATGATATTATGATATATTATATATTAGTTACTTTGGATTATTTTATTAATATTATTATTTATATTTTTTCTTACATAGAATTTTATAATTTTTTGGTTTTTACTTAAATTATCATTTTGATCAATTCCTGTTTAAATATATTTTGTATATAACATTTACATTAATTTTATATGATAAAAATATAAATGGTATAAATTTTAATAATTTTAAAAATGATATTACGGCATTCTTTTTGAAGTAGTTCACTTTTACCAACATTAGAGTCACCAATAAATGCAATATTAAATTGATAATCACCAATTGAAGATGAATTTTCATTTATTGAATCCAAGCCTGATCTTGATGTATTTCCTTTGGATAGTGGCCATTTTTTATTTTCATTATTGTTTTGATTATTTTCATTATCTTTTTTATGTAAACTTGACATTGAAAATATATTCTTACTACTAGAAATGCTTGATTTATATAAACTACAATTATCGTATGATCCATTATATCTTTTTATATCTCTTATTTTTAATATATCTTTATAATAAATTATATTTTCTTTATTATTTTTTGAACTTATCATTTCATCAAATAGTTTTAATTTTTCGATACTTTCCTTATATAAATTTCTTTTAATATTATTATCATCGAAAATTCTATTTTCTTGTATTGAAGGATTTATGAGATTTAAATTTGCAAATTTTTCAGCAAAATCACCTTTATTTATTAAATTATCAATTTCTTCATCATTATTAATATTAATATTAAATTCATCTTTTAGAGGCATTTTTAATATTACTACGTATCTAATTTCAATTTTTATATACTATTCTATATATATATATAGTTTTTTTTTTTTTTTTTTTTTCTTTTTATAAAATTATAATCTTTCAACTGTTGATAGTTTCAAAGAAAGTTTAATAAATATTAATTAAAACTCCTATAATGATAAAAAATAATAAAAAAAATTAACAAATTATATTTGATATTTAATTTAATATATGAATTTATTTATAAATATTTATTATTATTATATAAACAATAAAATTTTTAATTTTTAATTTTATTTATATATAAATTAAATTTATTATATAAAAATTGTATTTTAACTTTTCATTATTGATATATTATAAAATATTTTTCTAACGAATACTTTTATTAAAATTAAATATAATTGTGTATATCATTATTTATTTCGAGATGAGAATATTTTAATTATATAAATAAAAATTTTATTGTAAATTGGAAAAAAAAAAAAAAATAGTAAATCTATAACCAAGGAAATAAGTAAATTAATAGTAATTAAAATCATTAATAATAATAATAATAAACAATTTAAAACTTAAATAATAAGAATTATTAATTTTATTAAAAAATTTAAGGTATAATAAAGATTAAAAGTTTATGTTTTGTATATAGAAAATATTTGTTATTATTTTATTTTATTTTTTATATATTTATTATTATTTTTAATTTTTTAATTTTTTTTTTTTTTTTTATTTTTATTTTTATTTATTATTTATTCTTCTTCTTCTTCTTCTTCTTATTATTATTTTCAATTAAAAAAAAAAATAATAATAAATATCAAATAATGATGAATCACTAAATATTTTTAAATTATATAATTTATATGTATTTAGAAAATAAAATAATAAACTAAAATCTTAGAGCTTATAATATTATATAAAATATATTTAATGAACAGAGAAGAAAAACTTCGTGTTGCTAAACAGAGGGTTTGTTTTTGCTTAAATTTATATACTATTTTAATTTTTTTTTTTTTTTTTTTTTTTTTATTATTATTATTATTAATTTTAATAATTAAAATTGAATTTAGTTAAATTATATTTTATTATTATTATTATTTATAAAAAAGAAAAACTAAATATTTTTTTATTTATTTATTTTATAATATATATATGTAATAATTTATATATGTGTATATACAATAGTTTAAGCAATATCAATATCAAAGAAAAACAACAGCTGGATCACCAAAAACAACAAAAGTATTTATTTTAATTTATTAATATATATATATATATATCAATTAATTTTATAATAATGTAAATATAAATATATAATAATAGGTTACTCCAAGAAATCATAGTATAAGCAGTAATAATGGTATTGATGATAAAAAAAGTGTTCAAGATGATAACGTGGTTATAAAAAGAAGTGCAGAAAAGTCAAATATAAATAATAATACAAATATATTACATGATAATATAAATTCTTCGGGTAATTCTTCTATTAATGAATATCAAAAATTGTTATTTGAAAAAACAGAGCAATTTAATTTGATAAATAATCAATTAAATGAAAAAATTAATGAAATACAGCAACTAAATGAATTATTAAAGAATAAAGAGGCATATATTAGTTCTCAACAAAATGAACTTAAGAAAATGGAAATCAATTTCCAAGAAAATTCAAAAAAATTAGAAGAATTAAAAAATAATTTTAATGAAAAAGAATTAGAATATGAAAATAAAAATAAGAGTATTATTGAATTGCAGGAAAAACTTAGAGAGTTGGAAGCTAATAAAAGTAATCAAATTACATTTAATGAAAAATTAAATGAAAAAGATTTAGAGTTAAATAATTTAAATAAAATATTAAAAGAGAAGGAAGATATTATACAAGAAAAAATTAAAGAAATAAATGAAATATCTGAAAAAATTTATGAAAAAGAAGAAATTGAAAAAATAAATGAGGAATTAAAAGTTCAAATTAAAGAGCGCGAATTAAAAATTCAACAATATGAAAAACAAAATAAAGATAATTTTGATATGAATCAAGAAATTGAGAATAGAATAAAAGATAAAGATAGTTCAATTAATGAATTAAATAAACAGCTTATCATATCAAAATCTTCATTGGATCAAAAAGAACAAGAATTAAATGAATTAAAACAGAAAATATCTGAATTGGAAAATGAACGAAGTCAAAATGTAATTATATATATATATATATATTATTTATTAAATAAGTAAGAATTTTTATTAATTAATTATTTATTTATTATTAATTTAATATTTTATTAGATTGAACAAAGCGAAAATGATAAAATTAAATATGAAAATGCATTAAATAATTTATCAAATAATATTGAAGATGAAAAAATTCAATATGAACAAAAAATTAATTCTCTAACGAGTGACTTGGAAAATATGAAATTAAAAAATAGTGAACAAATTCAAAGTTATCAAGAAATTAATGAAATTATAAAAGAAAAAGATAAAGAAATTCAACAGTTAAAGTCGGATTTAAGTAATAAAATGGATGAAATTCAACAAATAAATAATCAATATAGTGAATTACAACAATTATTAGATAAAACATCAAATGAATATAATGCAGTATTATCAACTAATCAAGATTCTCAGAAATTATTAGAAGAAAGAATACAGGAATGCGAAAGAATTAATGAGCAATATAAAGCAACACAATTATCTTTAAATGAATTGACAAATGAATGTCAGTTGGTTAATAATAAATTTAAGGAATCACAATCTAATTTAGATCAGTTAACATCTGAGTATCAAGAAATAAGTGAAAAGTATCAATCAGTTCAGTCTTCATTAGAACAAAAGACAAAAGAATATGATGATTTAAATAATTCATTATTAAATAATAGAAATATGTTTGATATTAAATCAAAAGAGTATGATGAACTAAATGCTAAATATAATGAATCAGTGAATAAACTTAATCAATTAACTGAACAATTTAAACAACTAAAAGATAATTATGAAAAAACTATGAATGAAAAGGTATCTAATTTTGAAGAAAATCAAAAAGTGCAGAAATTATTAAATGATAAAATACAAGAATGTAACTTTATGAATGAAAAATTGAATGAAATGAAAGAAAGATTAAATGATATTGAAAAACAAAATAATGATGCTTTAAATTTAATTAACATGAAAGATAATCAAATTTTAGAATTAAATAATAATAAAAATAATTTACAAGAAGAAAACCAAAAGTTGAATACGATGTATCAAAATATTTTAATGCAATATGAAAATAGTAAAAAACAGATTGAAGATTTAAATAATGATTTTAATAGAAATTTTGAAAATTTACAAAAGGAAAATAGTGATCTTATATCAAAAAAAGAAAATGAACTTAATTTAGAAATTAATAAAAGAACAGAATTGTGTAATCAATATAAATTAGATATAGATAATCTTCAAAAGAAATTAATTGAAAACGAAAATAAGTATTTAGCTGAAATTAGTAATAAAGAAAAAGAAATTGAATCAATGAAATTAAGTGGAAATCAAAAGGAAGACGATAGTGTTGAAATTGAAAGATTAAATAATGAGATAAATTCATTAAAAAAAGAAAATGAATTATTATTAAACAACCAAACTCAATCAGTTGCTTCTTTAAATGATACCAATAGTATTCCATTAGATTTATTAAAAAAATTCATACCTAATCCAACTGTTGAATCTGCATTACGATTTTTAACTCATTTGGATGATATTAATATTAATTTATCAACAAGAGAAACAATACTTCAAGAGAGAGAAATGTCAATTGAGAAGAAAGAAGCTGATGTTAGCCAACGTGAATTATTTATCATTGAAACAGAAAAAAGAATTGAAAAAGAAAAAATGGATTTACGTTCTGTAGAACATAAACTAAATACTCGAGAACAAGTTATCAGAGATTGTGAAACAGATATAAAATTAAGAAATATGGAAACAGAAAGATACAAAATGGAAATTGATGAACAGATTAAAGCTGAATGGAATAATTTAAATATTCGAGCCAAGCAATTAACCGATATTGATAATCAACAAAAACAATTAACAACAAAACTAGAGGCCGATCTTATGACTATTACTCTAGAACGTCAAAAAATGTATGATCAAGAAACAAAGGTTTCAAGACTTTTAAATCAGTTATCTGCTAAAGAAAATGAACTTAAAAGTCTATATGGAGAGAAATCATTATTGCCATCAAATTCTGTAATAAATCTAGATCAAGAAGTTAAAAATGTATTGGATATGGAGAAACCAAATATTGTTAAAGAAAATGAAGCAAGCAATGCCTTATTAAATAATATAAAATCATCAGAAGCAAATTCAAATATTAATATTGAACCAATACCAAAAACCACATTCGATAATAATAAAAAAGAAGGTGAATTCTTAAATCTAGAATCATCAAAAGTTGAGGAACTTAATACAAAAATTGAAAACAATAAAGAAAATAATAATAATAATAATAGTACTAATAATAGTAACATTACAGCTACTAATAATAATACAACTAATATTAATAATAATAATAATGAATCTCTGTCTGCATCAGTTGAATCTGGAAAAGAAGAAAATCCTACTGATCAACAACATTTATTGAAAATTATTGCAAAGTTAACAAGGTATGAATATTTTATTTATATTGATTATATTAAAGAAATATATTCATTATTTTTTAAAATTCATTATTTTATAAATTATTTATAATTAATTATATTTATAAATATATATATATATATTTTTTTTTTAAATAAATAAATAAATAAATAAATAAATAAATAAATAAATAAATAAATAAATAAATAAATAAATAAATAAATAAATAAATAAATAAATAAAATAAAATAAAATAAAAAATAAAAATATAAAATATTAATTAGTACAAATCGCTCATTGAATAATGAAGTACGTGATCTACATCAGAAAGTTCAATCATTTTCAAAATCACCACTTCATACATATGCTCAGTCTCCTCAGCTATCATATGCTGGTAATTCTTCTATTCATCCTCCAACAATTTCCTCTTTAAGATATACATCAGCAAGTAGTACTGTAGGAGAAAACTTAGATGAAATAGATTCTCAATATGGTTATTTACCACAAACTACTTCTAATTTATATTCAAAAAGATTATCATTAAGCCAAAATATAAAATCAAATGAAGGAAGGTCGTTAGCAAGTGCATATGAATTTAGTAGACGAAATGGTACCAGGTCTGTTCAACCTGATATGTTAGCTCCAAATTATTTGTCATCAAGAATGACAAGACCTTTATTAAATATAGGAAATATGGCATCACCAACATTAGAAAACCTAATTCAAAATTCAAATCATTCTCCAATAACATCAAATAATAACTATCTTTATCAAAAATCTCCAATTCAAAATAATATTAGTATGGTTCATCAATCCCCATCACTTTCAAATATGCCAATGCCGTCTCAGTTACAATCAAATAGATCGCAATTAATGAGACGTGTTGAAGATGTTGCCAGAGGAACAGAAGAACGTAATCGTGCATATAGTATTAGTAGTCGTATGTCAAGACAAAGTAAAACTGGAGCAGATCTACGTTTTTCTTCATATTCTCAACAAGGGACATATTATTAATTAAGGTTACTTATCAAATTATAATAAATATGAAAAAAATTAATTTTTTCTTTATATATATATATATAATATATGTTTTCTTTTTTAATTTAAAAAAAATATTAATCAAATAAATAAATAAATAAATAAATAATAAAAGAGATTAAATAAATAAATAAATAATAATAAATTTTAAGAATTTAATATACAACTAGAATGTTAAATATTTTCACTAAAAATATTTTGAATAGAAATATCTAAATACATAAATTATTGATGAAAATTTTTATTAAATTAAAATTTCACAAATATAAGACAGAATAATATAAAAAGTAAAAGAAAAAGAAAAATAAATATAAAATAAAAATAAATAATTTTATTAAAAATAAATAAATAAATAAAAATAAATAAAAATAAATAAATAAATAATCAAAAATAAATAAATTATTTACAATAAATAATTAAAAAAAAAAACGATATTGAATTTTAATAAAACAAAGAAAAATTAAAATTAAATAACAAGAAAGTAAATCAAAAAGTAGATTATATTTAAATTATAATAATATAAAATAATTAAAAAAAAAAAAAAATAAAATAGTAATAATACTATAAATATAGTTTTTAACATATTTTTATTAAATTTAAAAGATTCTTGTTGTCGCCATAAGTAAGGAAAAAAGAGAAAAAAGAAAATAATCTTATTTATATTTTATATTATATAAAAGTTACGAATAAAAATCTTTTTTTTTTTTTTATCTTATGGTAAAAATATTTCTAATAATAAAATTACTTTTTTATTTATTTAAAATAATAAGAAAGACTAAAATATTAATTAAAATTATTTTGATTATTATTAAATTATTGTTATTTTTAATAATATTATTATTATTAAATATAATTAAAGTTTACAAAAAAAAAAAAAAAAAAAAAAATATATATATATATATATATTATTAGAATTTTATTTTTCTTCATTTGTTATTTCTAATTTTAATTAAAATTATTTATTTGAATATTTATTCATTCATTCATTCATTAATAAATTAACTTTATTATTATTATTATTATTATTATTATTATTATTATTATTATTATAGTTTTTTAAAAAATTGTAAAATATTTTTTCCCTTAATAACTCATTTATTTATTTTTACGTATTATATTTAAATACTATTTATAATTATTTAATGTTATATTTTTAAAATTTGTTATAAATCTATAATAGAAGAATGGAACAAAAATGTCGATCTATAAATAGCATATATATGATATTAATAAAACTTTATATATTATATGAATTTTTTAATTTCTCCCGTATTTACTCCCAAATTGATTAAGGGTTAAATATTTTTCAACTAATTCAATTTTAAAAGTATACTATCTTAACTGATGTTAAATTATTAATAAAGAGTCAATAATTATTTTATTATAATTTTTATAAATTTTTAATAAACAATTTTTAAAAAGAATAAATAATTAATAATCCAACTATTATATATATATATATTATGTCAAATCAAAATTATCTATCTTATATTCATTCATACAAATATAATGAAGTTACAACTGAACCGAAATGGAAAAAGAAGGATAGACTTTCATATAAAAATGGTCCCCATGCAACTGTATATATGATGAATGGTGATACATATTTTGGTGAATGGAAAGATAATTTAAAACATGGTATATTTCAATTATAAAAAAATTAATATTAATGAAATTAGCTATTTTTTTTTTTTTTTAAAAAAAAAAATTATTAAAATTTTATAATAATAAAATATTATTTTTTATAATAGGTCATGGAACATATAATTATTATAAAACAAAAAGAGTATATGATGGAGAATGGGCATTTGATAAAAGAAATGGTGAAGGAATGCTTTCAATTAGAGAGGATGATCCATTATATGATCCAAAATTAAACGAACCGAAAGATGATATAAAAAAAAAGAATATTATGGATGGCTATTATGATATATTAAAACATGGAATTCAAGATGAAATGAAATCAAAATCAATTAATAACTTAAGTCCTAGAAATTTAAAAAATAATAGTAAAATGAAATATCGAAAATTATATGTAGGACAATGGATAGACGATAAATTTAATGGTTACGGTACATATTATTATAATGATGGAATAAAAGAGTATTATGAAGGATACTGGGAAGATGGAATGAATGAAGGATGGGGTGTTATGCATTACAAAGATGGAAGCTATTATGAAGGAGAATGGCATAAGAAATTAAGACATGGAAAAGGATTATTAATGCTAAGTATGATATTATAATTATATGATTCTTTCAACATATATAATTGACTTTAAATCACTAATAAATAATAATAATAATAATAATAATAACATATTAAATAGTAATAATAAAATAAAATAAAATAAAATAATAATATCAAATATATAATAGTTATTAATAATAATTTAAATAATAATATCAAATATATAATAGTCGTAAATAATAATTATTAATAATTTAAATAATACTTTAAATAATTATATCAAATGTATAATTGTTATAAATAATAATTAATAATAATATAAGGTAATAATAAATAAATAGTATTAATATATAAGAATGTGAATTAGAATGAAATTAGAATAAATATATAAAAGAATATAACAATAATGAAAAAAAAAATATTATTCTATTTTAATTTTATTTATATTAAGTATTTAATCACTTATATATATATATATATATTTATTAATGAATGTTTATTACATTTAAAAATTAGAAAATGGTGATTGCTATGAAGGTATGTGGATGAATGGTGAAAAAGAAGGACCAGGAAAATTCATATATAAATCTAAAAGACAGATGTATGAGGGTCAATGGAGTAATGGTATACCAAAATGTGGTACTATTGTTGATATATCCGAATTACCAATATACCCAAGAAGAAAATATCCAATTCCACCTGTAAGTTTATATATTATTATTCTTATAATATTATTTATATAATATTAATAACAAAAAATTATTTATTTAATATAAAACAGTGTGAATTGAAAAATCCTGACAGAGTATTACAAAAAGAATATAAAGCATTAACTTTGGCCAGACTCAAAAAAATATACGGTGATGATTTTGATTATAAAGAGTATATTTATAATGATGATGATATAAATAATAATGATAATGAACAAAACATCGAAGAACAAAGTAAAGATAAATATGTTGTTAATTCTCTTAAAAATTTGTATATCAATGTATTAGTTGAATCAAATCAAGAAAATTCTAGTTCTGCTATATAAAATTTTCATATTAACATATTAAAAAAAAAAAAAAAAAAAAAAAAAAAAAAAAAAAATTGTTGTATTTATTAAAATTTTATCATCAAATTTTATTTTATTTTATTTTTTTTTTTTTTATAGATGTTTAATGTTTTGTAAATAAATCTCTATATATTAATATATATAGTGACTAATTCAATATATAAGTATATATATATCATTAAATGATTAAAAAAGAAAGAATGAATAGTAATATTCAATTAAAAATTTAATATATATATATATATATTTTTTTTTTCAAAATTAAAAATTATTTTAATAATAATATATTTTTTAAAATAATAGTATTAAAAATTAAAAAAATTAAGATTTTCATGTATAAACAAATAATAAAAATATAATAAATTAAAATTAATTAAATAAAATTAATATATAATTATAAAAATATGTATTAGTTTAAATTTAAATATATATATTTAAAGTTTTATACTGAAAAGTTTTTTATAACAAAATTTAGTGTTAAATTTTAAACTTCATATCAACAATTAAAAAAAAAAATAAAAAAATAAAAAAAAAAACAGAATTATTTATAATTACTTTTTTTTTTTTTTTTTTTTTTTTTTCTCTATTTATTTATATATATCTAAATTATTTTTTATATAAAAATTTTAAATTAATTATATTCATTAGAGAAAAAAAAAATATTTTTTTTATATAATTTTTTAAGAAATAATGCCAAAGCAATTAACTATTGATTCCCCATATTCTGAAATTATAACATGGGATAATGCTCGCTTTAAAGATATCTTTACAAGAGTTCAAATTGATCAAATTAAAGATAATTTCAGAAAATATGATCAAGATCAAGATGGTTTTTTAAATAACATGGATGTTAAATTTATGATGGAAAGTTTAGGTGAACCAAAAACGCATCAAGAAATTCTTAGTATTATTGGTGAAGTCGATATGGATAATGATGGGTATATTTAATTATGTAATTATATTAAATTTTAATGTAAAAAAAAAAAAAAAAAAAAAAAAAAAAAAATAGAAAATATTAAACATATTTTATATTTAAACATTTTTAAAAATATTAATAGGAAAGTCAGCTTTTCTGAATTCTTAGTTGTAAGCATTAGTTAAACTGATATCATAATATTTAAATAGAATTAAATAAAAAAAAATTTTTTTTATAAATATTAATTATAAATAATATATATATAAAATTAAAAATAAATTGATTAATAGATGTTAATTCCACCACCTGTTCAAGGTCCAGAAATGGATCCAGGTTGTCCAGCTCTTCAACAGCCAGTTTTAAGTCGTATTTATAATTCAGGTCTTGCCTCAAAAGCAAAGTTTTTTGAAGAAGCCATTTACAATAGCAGGGATAAGACAAATGAAAACTATGAGGCTGTTCAAAGTAAAATTAGAGAAAAGAAGAAGATCGAACAAATGAGAAAAGATGAAGAAGAGAAAGAAAGACAAGAAAAAGAAAGAGCTTTAAAAGAAAAACAAGAAAGCAAAGCTAGACTAGCCGCTAGAGCTGCTATGTTTTCACAATAATTGAAAAAACATAAAAAAAAATTTTTTTTGTTAATAATTTATAAATTATAAAATGTTACAATATATAATAATTTAATTTTTGTTTTATAATTTATTTTATATAAAACAATATTTTAAAAAATATATATATAAATACAAATATGTATATATAAAAAAAAATAGACAAAGAAAAATATTTTAAATAAAATTTTTATATAAATTTATTTAACTTATTTTTATATAAAATTTATTTAATAATTAAAAGATTTATATATGCATTTTTATTATTTTAATTAATATTATTATTATTTATTTATTAAACTATAAATGTTAATAACTAATCATAATATTAATATATATATTATTTATATAATGCGAAATTCATTAAAAAATGATATATTTAACAAATTTTTTAAAAAATAAAAAAATTTTAATCATTTTGATTATATTTCCATTATTTCTATTTTTCATATATTAATTAATATTGTTAAATTAATAATAAGTAATGTATCTTTAAAACAAAAGAAAACAAAATAAAACAAAACAAAACAAAACAAAAAAAAAAAAAAAAAAAAAAAAAATATATATATATATATAGTGTTACTAATAGCAATATTTAATTGATTTATTATTTTAATTTTGTTAAATTTATTGATATATATTTGTTTTATTATCTTATTTTAAAATAAAAAAAAAAAAAAAATGAAATCTATTAAATAATATTATAAAAATAAATAACATAACATAAAATAAATATAAAATAAAAATTAAAATAAAAATTAAAATAAAAATATAAAAATAAAAATAAAAATAAAAACAATAATATTATTAATAGTAATTATTATAGAACAGCTACTATTTCCTTTTTATTTTTATTTTTATTTTTTTATGTGTATGTGTTTATTTGTGTTTTTTCAATTAATTAAAAAAGATTAAAAAAAATTTTTTTTTTCTTTTTAAATAATAATAAATTAAAGAATTTTATTTAAATATTTATAATATAAAATATATTCTATAAAGCTTGTTGCATTTCTATTTGAAGTTTAGCTTTTTCAACGATTACTTCACAAATATCATCATGAAGTAAATCTGATATTTTATATGGAAGTGAAGCTTCATAAGCATAAATAATAATTGAATCATTAATATACATATAATGTTTAGCGAGAGCTTTTATACAATTACAAACTCTTGCTATAGTAGATCTTTGATAAAATGATATTTCCTAAAATAATTATATTAATAAAATTAAATAATATAAATATTAATTTTATTTAGAATAATATAAAAGTACAAATATATAAAATAAAATAAAATAATAATAAAATAAAATAAAATAATAATAAAATAAAATAATAATAAAATAAAATAATAATAATAAATAATAATAATAATAATAATAATAATAATAAATAATAATAATAATAATAATAATAATAATAATAATAATAATAATAATAATAATAATAATAATAAAACTAATGATAAAACAATATTTACTTCATTTTTATTTGAATATAATTCTTCTGGACTTAATTCCTCCGCTTTCTTATCTGGATGTTTACTAACAAATATGTATCCATTTAAACCTAAAATTAAATCAACACCACATGGTAAGGTATAAAAATGTGATTTACATCTTCTAACAAGAGCTGGTGGAACAACAACTAATGAACCATTACGAAGCTTTATTTGAATATATAATATATATTATGATTATGATTATGATTATAAAAAATAAAATAAAATAAAATAAAATAAAATAAAATAAAATAAAATAAAATAAAATAAAATAAAATAAAATAAAATAAAATAAAATAAAATAAAATAAAATAAAATAAAATAAAATAAAATAAAATAAAATAAAATAAAATAAAATAAAATAAAATAAAATAAAATAAAATAAAATAAAATAAAATAAAATAAAATAAAATAAAATAAAATAAAATAAAATAAAATAAAATAAAATAAAATAAAATAAAATAAAATAAAATAAAATAAAATAAAAAAAAATAAATATTAATAAATAAATAAATAATAAATAATAAATACTTATTTCTTTCTATTATTTATATCTTATTTTCAAATATTGTTTATTATATATAATATACCTTTCCATATTTCAAGTTTCTAGTATGTAATGAAGAAGCACCATCATGGAAAAAAGCTTGAACTTCAGCCTAATAATTATTTTAATTATATATATTTTTGTTTTTTAATATAAATAAAATTAAACAATTTTTTTTTTTTTTTATTATTATTATTAATAATAATAATATTCTCTATTTAATTTGTAATTTTAGTACTTACACCAATTAAATCACCTTCAGAAAAGAAACTTTTCATATTTAATTCATCTAATTCAGTTTTTCTTCTCTATATTATTAATTAATAATTAATTATTAATAATAAATAATAAATAATAAATAATAAATAATAAATAATAAATAATAAGTAAATAAATAAAAATAATAATTAATAATTAATAATTAATAATATTTAATATTTAATTATAATAATTAATATAAATAATTAATAAAATTATTTAAAAGAATGAAATTTAATTTTAGCATTAATTACTTGAACACCTCCTGGAAGATTAACAGATGATAATAATAATATAGCATTTTGTTTACCATTAATATCAACTTTCCATCTTTTTTGTGCAACCTTTTCATATTAATTAATTCAATATAATTAGTATAAAGGATTAAAGGTATATAAATATTATTATAAAAATAATAAAATTTATATAATTCATAATTTTTTTTTTTTTTCTTTTTTTTTTTTTTTTTTTTTTTAAAAAAAAAAAATAATAGTTTAAAAATATATTAAAAACATAAATA
Source organism: Neocallimastix lanati (nom. inval.) (assembly GCA_016946835.1). Lineage (NCBI taxonomy): Eukaryota > Fungi > Neocallimastigomycota > Neocallimastigomycetes > Neocallimastigales > Neocallimastigaceae > Neocallimastix > Neocallimastix lanati (nom. inval.). The sequence continues at coordinate 411,566 of JACVTC010000083.1, read as the reverse complement.
TAATTATAAAATTATTAAATTTTACTTCAGTAATTCTTCCAACAACAACATCACCAATTTCAGCTGTGTATCTTGTTCTAAGAGGTTTTACTGAAATTAATTTATTAACACGCTCAACAACACCTGCAACAGATGCCATAACGACATCTTCTTGGGCGTATGTACCATGTCCTCTGTATTATACACATTTATTATTACATGATATAAAATTAATTCATCATTTTAATAGAAAAATTAAAATAATATATTTAGGTAAGTATAATAATAATAATAATGAATTAATGTTTCAAATTATATGCTAAAAAATTAAATTTTTTATTAATTATTAAATCATACATTTAAATAATTAAATATTTTTAATATATTACTTAAATTATATGATTTAAATTAGTAAAATATATAATAAATATTTAATTAAAAAGTTTTTATTATTATTATTATTATTATTATTATTATTATTATTATTATTATTATTATTATTATTATTATTATTATTATTATTATTATTATTATAAATAAAAATAAATGAATTAAAATAAGTATAGAAAATATTCAATAATTTAATAATTTAGGAAAAAAAATTAATCTATCCCTTATTCTTTATTTATTTTAAAATAAAAATGTTAATACTTTTATTTTATCTATAATTACTAAATATATGTGTATAAAAAGTACATACTATTATTGTATATTAATATACTCTTTATATTATTTTTTTCAAAAAGTATCATACAAAAATATTATTTATTATTGATATTATTAATTTAATAAAGATTATATTTACATAACATATAATTATTATGTAATTATTGTGTAATTTATATATTAACCTCATAAAAGCAGGATCTGAAGTTATTTGTTCACCAGGTGTTACTATATGAAAATTTTGTTTATTTTCTTCAGTTTCAGTTTCTTTTGGAGCTGAAGGTGTATTAAATATAATTTCCATTTTCTTTTTTATTAATATTATATTAAATTAATTTTATTAAAAAGGGAAAATATGTATTTTTAATTATATAGAAATTTGTTAATTTTAAAATTTCAAAATTTCAAAATTTCAAAATAATAATAATAATGATAATGATAAAAAAAAAAAAAAAAAAAAAAAAAAAAAAAAAAATTTATTATACATATAATATATTATTATATTCTAATTTATTAATATATTTAGTCAATTTGAATTTTTTGATTTGCTATAATTCTCAAAAAAAAAATTTATATAAATATATATATATATATTTTTTTATTATTATTATTTTTTTTTTTTTTTTTTTTTTTTTTTTTTTTTTTTTTTCGATAAATAAAATATATAAATTATTTATTATTTACATTAATAATAAAAAAATTTTAGGTAATAATTTAATAAAATTAATTGTAAGATATAATGTATTCTAATAAATTTTGAAATGATTTAAATAATAAAACAAAAATAAAGTTAAAATTATATTTTAAAAATTAATAAATCAGATTTCTAGTAAAAGACTTTTTATATATAATACAGTATTCAGAATTTCAATTAAAAAATATATGAATAAAAAATAATTTTGAAAATCTTATTGTTATCAATATAACCACAATAAAAATTATTTAAAATAATTTTATATTCATTAGATTATATACTATTCATTTATTTAATTAATATTATAAAGGAAATCCTACTAACTATACAATATTTATAAATAAATTAAATAAAGAATATATATAAAGATAAAGATGCCAAGAGCTCTCGGTTTTCGTACTGCTGTTGATGCAGTATTATTATCTACTGCTTTAGCTGGAATGCGTCGTGTTGGTAGATTTGGTAAATATTTAGCAATATAATAATTTATAAGTATATATAAATTAATTAGTTACTATTTACTAAATAAAACAATAAATAAATTAAATTACATATATATATGAATAAATATATAATTACAAACACTGTATTATATATGATAAAATAAAAATAACTTTGATAAAAAAAATATATATATATATATAATTCTTATTTATATAATATTAATATATACAATAAACTATAACCAAATTAATAAAATATAATGACAATAAAATAAGAATATGCCACCGACAGAATTGATAATGGTCCAATAAGAACTGTATTAGAAACTTATTTGGGAATTGGTGAATGGGTTTTAGAACGTGGTACTCGTACTATGGCTAGATATCCAATGACCTTCAGACGTATACCCGAAGACCAACTCAATCGTAGAGGTTATCGTGGCCGTTCATAAATAATTTAATAAATCCATAAAAAAAAATAGCAAAAAAAAATAAAAAATAAAAAATAAATAATAAAATAAATATATATATAAAAGATTAAAAATGAAGTAAATAAAATTATAGAATTTGTGAATAATTATAAACGATTTACAATAAATAATAATTATTAATATATAATAACCTAATAAATATAAAATTTAATATAAAGAATTTCAATATATATTGAAATGAAAATTATCATTTTTATTTTTTTTTTTTTTAAAATTTTAAGAAAAATGAAATATGAAACTTAAAACAAAAAGAAGCAATAATAATAATTAATAAAATATAAAATATAAAAAGTAAAATAATAATAAGCAAATAAAATTAATAGAATATATAAAAAATAAAAAATTAAACTCAATATTATAAAAATTATATTTATATCCTTAATAATAAATGATAAATAAATAGTTTAATAAAATATAATAGCAATTTATTAAACTTTTAAACCTTTTTTTTTTTTTTTTTTTTTTTTTAAACTATTTATCATTTATTTTATATGTTTTATTTATTTCTTTTTTCTTTATTTATTTATTTAATAATTAAAATGATATGATTTTAATGATTTTTAAATTTTTGCCATCGAACTTAGCCTATCATATGATTTAATATTAATACAAAAAAAAAAAAAAAATAAATATTTCAGATACTTCTGTTGTACAAAAGAGATAAAAGAATATATTTTTTTTATTCTGTAATATTTTAATAATAAATAATTTTGTACAACCATTTCTAAATAATAATATAAAATAAACACCTTGAATTTAATATATTTAAAATGAAATTTTATATTTAAAAGATTAATTTTATTTAAAAAATACAAATATTTTTTTTTCATATAGAATTAGTACTTTTTTTTTATTTTATTTTATTTTATTTTTTTTTTAAAAAATAAATATGAAATAATATTAGTAATAATTAATGTAATAAAACAATAAGAGATATAGTAATTATTAACATAAAAATAAAAATTTTTATATTTTTCTCTTATTTATTTATTTCTATTGTATTATATTTTTATATTTTTATTTATTAATATTATTTTAATATTTATTTTTTATTCTTTGTAATTTTTTATACTTTATTATTTTTTACTATTTATTATTGCTTTATGAATGGTTATATTTTATGTATCTTTAAATATTTATATAATATACTATTTTATTTATATGTATATATATTTTTTTAATTATTGTTTTAGTTTATTATATTTAATAAATATTTTTATTTTTATTTTTATTTTATTTTTTATTTATATTATTTTTTATTTTTATTTTATTATTATTTGTTTATATTTTAAAAATATTTTTATTTTTACTTTTTTTGATTTTTTAAAATTTCTATTATATTCTATTATTCTATTATTCTATTATCTTATTATTTTATTATTTAGTAAAGTATTTATATATATTATAAACTCTTTATTTGAAAAAAAGTTTTAAATTATATGTTTTTTTATTCATTTTGAATTATTAATAATTTACCAATAATTTATTATATTTATGAAAAAGAAATATATATAATTACTTTTAAAATAAAAAGAAAAAAGAAATAGAGCAATTTTATTTTAAATTATACCTAATTCTTTTTTTTTTTTTTTTTTTTTTTTTTTTTTTTAATTATAATATTTTCCTTTTATTTAAACCTTATATTTTTCTTTTATTATTATATGTATTGTTAATAGTGGTGATTTTTGTTATTCTTATTTTGTTTTTATTTTTGTTTTTGTTTTGTTTTATTTTGTTTTGTTTTGTTTTTTGCTTATATTAATTTTTGAAAAAATAAAATATAAAACCTAAACAATATATATATACCATAAATGCTCATATATTGATAATTGTAATATATGAAATAACTTTCTATATTTTATCATAATATATATATTACTTCTTATATTACAAATATATATATATATTAAATTTTTATTCTCTTTTAATGGAATAAATTAATATTGATCTAATATTATTAAATTTTATCCCTTCAAACATTTTTATATTGTTCTTGAAAGTTTTATATATATTTATATAATTATATTTAAAATTGAAAATAATATACTTCTTTGTTCTATTAATACTCATTAAATTAAATAACTAATTATTAACTGAAGATTCTTAATTTGTTATTTATAAAATTATTTTATGTTATTTATATTGTATGAGAATTGGTAATTAATAAACATATATTGTAACATTTAATCATTTATAATATTGAATTAATGATAAATTCTTTTTTTTAATTCATTAAATTTTAATTTTTATCCTTGAACTTTTGTTTTTTTGTTATTTAAATTATGAATTATTTATTAAATATATTTCGATTTACATCAAAATTATAATGTAAAATCTAATATTAGAGTATGATTAAAGTATATGCATTAAATTATGATTAACATTAATAAAATTAAATTATAGCTATGACAATGCCATCATATATATTAAATTTCAATTTTATTTAAATATATATTCATAGAAAGAATGAATTTCGTCTATTATTTCTTACTGAGTTAATTATAATTTTTTTTTTTTAAATGTATATATATATGTAAATATATATATATTAAGAAAAAATAGCAATTACGAAACTAATTCAATTAAACAAGAGAATATATATTTACTTTTTTTTTTTTTTTTTTTTAAATAAAAATTACTTTTTATCTTTTGATTTATATTATATTTTATCATTAACTTTTTTCAATATCTTTTTAATTTATTGTTTTCATTGGTTTTATTGTTTTTATATATATATTAAAAGATTTATCTTATTTGGATAAAATTCTTACTATTTAATCTTTTTTAATCATATATATTTAATATATTTAATTATCTAAACTTTTTGAGAATTTTGTGTTTTATCAAGTTCAAATTCAGATTCACTCTTTGTAGTTGATGTTACATCAAAATCATCTAATTTTTTATAATTATTGCTAAATGATGGTGAGTGTTGTTCTCTAATTGAATCTTTTCTTTTACGACTTGTTGCTACTTGATTCTTTAATTTCTTTTGAGCAATACTATCAGCGAATCTTACTTGTAATGGATACTTAGCACCCTTTAAAGTTTTATTATTAAATAAATCTATAACATGTTGAGCAATTTCTCTTGAACCAAAACGAGCAAAGCCAACTCCACGACTTGTTCCATCTGGATTCTTTAATATTCTGTGAGAAAGTACCTTAAAGTTACCAAATAATTCAAGTAATTTTTCATTATCATAATCTAATGGTAAATTAGAAATATAAATATTCATTGAAGTTAAATCTTCTAAGTTCTTTAATTTGCTACTATAAGATTCTTGAGAAGCATGAGTTAATGATTTAGCAAATGAAACATGATATCCTAAATTATTTAATTCACTTAAAGCTGTGTGTGCTTGATCTTCAGTTTCATACATTACGAAACCAAATCCTTTACATTCATTAGTTCTCATATCTACAATAGCTTTTGATGATATAATTTTACCCCATCTAATTTTATTTTTATTTTTATTTATTATTTATATTTAATATGTATATTGTTATTTTTATTGATATTTTTTTGTTATTGTTATTTTATTTTTATAGATTTCACAAAGAAAATGATTATATTAATTCATAACAATTTTTAATTTATAATTATTTATGATATAATATATATATACAATATTATAATAATAATAATAAATTAGTTAATTTTTTTATATTAAAATAAACAAAAAATTTTTAATTATATTTAATAAATTTTCTTTGTTCTTTACCTTATACACAAATTATATAAACTTTCATCAGTGGTTGTAATTGGTAAACCACGTATATATATATTAGTACCTGGATATGGAAATTTAATATTACTATTGGCTGAAATAACAGGTAAGGTTGGAATAGTAGTTGGAACACTTGAAGAAATAACGTTTGAGTTATTAGATGAAGTTAAATTTGTTGATAAAACACTTTCACCTAAAATTAATTCTTCATTAAGATTTTCTACATCCTCTGTATCAACAACAGTTGATGATGTAGCTAATGGACTAGTAATATTACTACTAGAATTCAAATTAGACAGATTTGATGAATGTGGATTTAAGCCATGACTTAATAAACTTCCCTTTCTTCCAATAGTTTGCATTTTTTTTGAGAAAATATTTTCATCAACTGATTTGGAACTTCTTATTTCATTATCATGAATAGATGGTTTTTCATCTACATAAATCTTAGTAGTCGTAAGTGGTTTAATAATAGTATTTTCACTTAATTTAAATAATAATAATATTTGATTAAATAAAAGACTGGCACTAGCCCACCAATTAGTAATTTCAGTATAGTGATTACTACGCCATTCGGAAACTATACAACTTTTTAAATCATAACAAGTATGAATATGAAGTTTAAAGTAATATAAGGTAATGTCTATATCACCTGCGATAAAGATATCAATATCTACCATCCAAACACTAGGGCTTAATTTAAATATTTCTTGAAGTCTATCCTTTATTTTTCTTATACTATAATATGCATGTTGATACCAACCTTGAATAAGTAATTCTTTTTTAATATGATTTAATACTTCATCTGATATGTTAGGACTACTTAATTTATCTATTTATAATATTTATATAAAAATCAATAAATTATAAATTATTTTATTCAAAATAAAGTTGGTATTGATATTAATAAATTATATCTATATCATGTGTATTAATCTAATAATTTTATCATTATTACTAAAATTCTATTATAAATATTATATTATTTGCATTATTTCTATCAGTTACCTTTATATTTAATTAAATCATCAAATTTTAATTGAGATGAACGAATTAATAAATCAATATCATTTTTTAAATGCGAAAGTTCATTTTCTCTTTCAGAACTAATTAACAATGATGGATTACTAGATACAGGTAATGAATTATGTCTTATAATTTGAGAAGTACCTTGATTATTAATAGGTGATCCATTAAACATATTATTTTGTTCTGATTCATTGTTAAAGAAAAGATTATTGTAAATGTTAGATGAAGGACTACTTTTCGTCATATTTGAAACATCCATTGATAACTTTGAAAACTGATTAATTAATGGTGTTTGTGTATTTATATTAATTCCACTTGGAGAAGTTAAATTACCATTAATAGCATTATTAATATTTATACTACCAGAACGGCTAACAACATGATTATTGATTAAAGTTATATCTGAATCTGAATGTATTAAACCATTCGATTCATCTTGATTAGTATTATCATTAATCAATGGACTAAATGATTTAGAATTAGATTTAAATAATGGAACATGAAGGCTAGAAGTTGAGGTAGTTGAAGTGGATGTAACATTTTTATCTAATTCAGAAAGGCTGATTTCTTGTGTAGGCATTGTTGTGGTAGTAGCATTTAATATAGATGAAGTTGAAGTAATTTTTGATGGATCAACTGTTGTTGATAATGATGCTGTAGTAAGTGTTGTTGAATTTGTTGATGGTGTAATATTTTTCTGCTCATTATTATTTTCATTATCATCAGGAATAGAATTGTTATTAGAATTATTAGAAGAGCTATTATCTGTGTTTATTCCTGTATTTGAATTATTAACTAAAATATTTGTGTTATTATTGGTATTGTTATTGATATTTTTATTAATAATGCCAAATGAACCTGAGACTGGACCCTGATTATTACTATTATTATTATTAAAATTATTCCATTTTAAAGTACCCCAACTATTATTAGAACTAATTGATAAATTTGGACCCGAAAAGCTTCGGTTATTAAATAAATTATATTCTTCATTTTTTAATCCAAGAGTATTGTTTCCTAATCCCAATGTTCTATTTATACCATTATTTAAATCCATTTCATTCACAATTGCAGAGAGTTCACGAAGGGCTTGTGGATGTGGTCTGTGATTAGAATGTGAAATAGAACGAGCTCTAAATAATAAATCGTCTTGTGGATTCGACTTTGATTGTAATCCTAATGATGAATCTATAACTGACCCATTATTGCTATTTGGATTTAAATTTACAATATTTTTAACTTTATCGTTCGAATTTGGAATTGATTGATTATTATTAGATATAAAATCTGGAGGAGAGGAATTAGAGGGATTAGAATCTGTTAATGTTGCTTCGAAATTCATTCTAAAAATTAATATATTTAAATATTAATATAAATAAATAAATATTTATTAATAAATATATTTTTATTGATAAAATTTTATTAGACAATTCATATTATATTTTATTTATTTCTAATCAGGTACATTTTTCAATTATTTATAATAACTATATAATAAATATACCTTTGTAAATTTTTAATATAAGTTTTATTTTAATAAAATTTTGTATTAAATATGAAAATTTTATTTTTTTTATATATATAAAAATATTATTTTAATAAAATATGTATATATATTATTTTTGTTTATTATATGTTTGTTTATTATATGATTTAAAATTTAGTTATGAAAAATTATTTATAAAATTATACGATCTTTCATTTAATATTTTTATATATTTATATTTTTACAATATTTTTTTTATTATTAATTTTATTATTTATCTATTTACTAAATAAAAATATAAAAATACAAAAATTTATAAAAAAAAATTAAATTTGTTTATATTTATAAAATTTTTAAAATACAAATAAAAATTATTGGGTTTTAATATAACCTATAATAAAAATTATAAAATATGGATTCAAAAAAAAAAATAAAAATAAAAATAAAAATAAAATAAATATTAATATTTATATGAATATATTATAATAATATACTTGTAATATAATAATGATATTTATTAATATATATTTTACAATTAATTAAAAATATAAAGTATCAAAAGATAAAAATTTTTTATGATCCTTAAAAAAACACAATATTGTTTTACATATATTAATAATATATTTTATTTTATTAATTTAATTCAAATTAATATATTATATTATATATTATATTTACTTAATTACTATAAATAATATATAAAAAACTTCTATTAAGGTATGTTCTTAAATATAAATATTTTTTTTAAAGAATATATTAAATAATATATACTAATATTTATAAATTGAGATTATATATTAGCTGTATATATTAATATAAAACAATATATAATATTTATATATTAACTAAATTAACATCAATATAAAAATTTTTCTAATATATTTTAAATTTGAAATATCTCATATTTTATAAATTTTTATATGCCAATTATTGAAAATACTTATAGTCTTTTTTTTGATGGTTATAACTTTTATATATACAGTAAATTTTATAAAAAAATAATTTTTTTTTTTAATATAAATGATATTTAAATGTAATAACTTTATTATTTATTTTTTTTAATAATAAATTAAAAGGATGGATTTCGTCAAATATATTTTATTATTTATCAATGAAAAATTAATAAATTGCAAGAATTATTTAATATAATTATAATTATGAATAATTTCATAATTCTTTATCATTTTTTTTTTTTTTAAAGACTTAATATTATTTATAATTATAACAAATTATCAATATAACCAAAAGTAGAAAATAACTATTAAATGTTTTAAAATTGAAATGAAATATATTAAATATTAATTCATAATTCCAATATTTCCTTAAATTTATCTATTTCATGTTTTATATAATTTATTATTCATTATACTATTACATATTATTATTATTATTATTATTATTATTTATTAGTATTTATTTATCATTTATTTATTTATTATTTATTTATTATTTATTTATTATTTATTATTTATTTATTATTTATTTATTATTTATTTATTATTTATTTAATATTATTTATTATTGATATTTTATTTTTATGATTTTATTTTGTGTAACTCTAAAAAAAATTTTATAATAATTAATTAGTATTAACATAACTTAAAATAAATATATTCTTATACATTCATTTATTATATGAACAAATTAAAAAAAATATTTTTAAAAAAATAATAATAAATAAAATTATTTTGTTAAAAACAAATTTTAATATTATTAAATAGTAAAATATAAAGTTTTATATAATTATAATTATATAATTATATAAAACTTTTATTAAATATATTTAAATTATTTATTTATATTTTACTATTTAATAATTAATGTTATCATAATAAGATTAAAAAAAAATCATTTAATGTGGCGTATAACAGAAAAGAAATTTAAAAATGTAAACACTATACTATATCTTACATCAATACATGTATTTTAATTAAAATATATATAATAATATTAAATAAAGGAATTAATAAAGAATAAAACTGAAATTTATCAATTTCATTGCATATTAAGAGTCTCAGTAATACTTTTTTATTTTAAAACTTAATAAACAATAAGTGTTTTTTTAAATTTTAAATTTTTAAAAATTAATAATTATCATTTAAAAATTGATATTTAGAAAAAATATTATTCAAAGTTTAATAAATAATATTACTATGTCTAAAGAAAATACTGAAAATATAAATACAAAAAACAATTTAAAATAATGAAAATTATTTAGTATGGAGAACAAAATTATTTTTACTGATAGCTAAATATAAATTATATTTATACATTAGTACTGATTCAGAAAATAATAAAACTCAAATTATCAATTAATGAAAATTATATAAGGGATTATATATCTCTTTAATTTTGTTGATGATTAACATTTATTACAAGAAGGTATCACAAGAAATGATTCTCAAAGATAATGATACAAAAATAATAATTAGCAATAGTATCTCAGATGCAATTAAGAAGTAATTAAATTTTGTATATAATATATGTATAATTTATTCAAAACCATTGAGGAAACTAATTCATTTTCTACTCAACAAATAATAGAATATATAAAAAATGAATTAAATAAATTATTATTACTTGATGAAAATAAAATATCTATTATCATGCATATTTCTCATATAAATAAAAAAAATATACTTCACATTTTACAAACAAGATATAGGCGGTCTGTTATATCTTGCAATAAATACAAGGTCTGATATATTATATATATAGCAAGGCTGCTAATAAAAATGAAAAACCTAGCTATGAAGATTTGAGCTATATATTAAAAATATTTAATTATTTAAAATGGTAATTCTGACTACGGAATAAAATTTACAAATAATAATAATAAATTAAAAAATATATGTAGATGCAGATTTTGCTTGTTATAAAAATACCAGGAAATCAACATCCAGATATGTTATTTTTATAAGAAACGAACCTACTAGTTGATTTTCAAAATCACAACATTGTATATTTATTACCGAAATTAATACTATTGCTTAATGGAATAAGCTAATGAATACTAACTTTAAACCTAAAATCAAGACATAGAGATCTCAGGTATAATAAAATAAGAGAATATGTTGAAAATAAAGCAATAAAACTCAAATATATCAAATCCGAAAGTAATTTAGTTGATGATTTTACAAAAAATTTAAATGGCTCTTTAATGACAAAATTTAGAAATTTTTATTAATGAAAATTTAAAATTATTAAATATTAAGAGGAATGTTTAATATAAAGTTTAATATTATAATATTATTAAATAATAATATATAAATAAATAATTTAAATATATTAAATGTTAAGTTTTATAAATTATAAATATAATCAATATTAGTATAAGAGTAAATATTGTGGCTTATATTAATAAAGATTTAAATGATGTAACAATATATTTCTATCTTATATTAATATATATATTTTAAAAAGATTATAATATTATTATTTAAATTTAATGATCAATTTCCATTACAAATTAAAATTATTATAAAACTCAAAGAATAATAAGAAAATACTAGATTATATATAATAAAATATAAATAAATAAATAAAAATAATAAATTTAAACCTTTAAAATAAATCTTCTTAACTTTATTAAATATTAAACTTTTTTATATTTTTAACAAAACTTTCAAGCCTTAAAATAGATTATAGATTTTTCCATTTTTTTTTTTTTTTATTAAAAAAGAAAAAAGAAAAAATAAACATTCCATTTCAGATAATTACAAAAAAAAAAAAAAAAAAAAAAAATTTAAACAATTAATAATAATGATAATAATAAATTAATACTATAACTAAAAAAATTTTATAATCATTAATATAATATTAATATATGATAGAATAGCATAAATAAATATAATAGAAAAGTCAAACAACCATTGGTATTTCTTTCTTCTAATCAAAATAATATAATATTTCATTAAAAAAATGTTTAGTATTTTTTACATTAAAAAAAAGCAATAGTATTTTATTAATCAGTATTAATGAATTTATATATTTAATGTTACCATTGAAACATTGTATGCCTGTTTTAAATAATAAAATTATAAAATATATCACAGTGTAAATACAATAAATATATTACTGCTTTTCATTATAGTATTTTAATTCATGAAATTTTTTTTGTTTCAATTAATAATATTTATTTATTTATTTATTTATTTATTTATTTATTTATTTATTTATTTATTTATTTATTTATTTATTTATTTATTTATTTATTACTCATTATTTATTATTTATTATTTATTATTTAGTTATTATTTATTATTTATTTATTATTTATTATTTGTTTATTTATTTATTAACTTACCACCTTTTAATAATTTATATAGATAGTATAGTCTTTCCAGTTTTTATCCTGGTGGTTAGAACACACATAAAGTGTCTGGATCGACCCCACGACGACTTCTTGAACTTATATTAAGTGACGTGACATTCATCCTTTCACGGTGTTTTTCCCTACAAATAAAATTAGTTTGCCATGGTAAGAATCCCTGTTGCTAGACTATATAATTGCTAGATCAGAGAGCAATTGCTCTATGAGAGGATTTGGTGTAATTATTCCTCCCTCAATGATTGTTCAAGAGATCACCAAAATAAAGTCTGTCGTATAAAACGGTGCAAAGGGAATGTCTTTCATATTAGCCTAGACTTGCAAAAATTAATTTATTCATGTAAAATTAAAAATTAATTAAGAATAGAAATAACAAATAGTTTCTTAATATCAATATAATGTTATATAATACTATTTTTTATTTATATATTCATATTCACCAGTAAACCAATTTATTCATTATAAAATAACTAGGTTTAAGAGGGAATATTAGAATATATGATGTTTTAATATGTGAATATGAGATTAATGTAATAAAATAGAATTGACATATAATCCACAATGATTTAATATAAAATTAATTAAAATATTCTTGTGTTATTCATTTTCTATATTATAAAAGCACCTTTTTTTAAAGGTTAAAACATATTTTTAAATACTTTTTGGCAACATTAGATAAAAATTTTTTATTGTGTTACTGTCAACTAAAATATTAATTATATCTCGAGTATTATTGGATTAATATGTAAATTAAAATTTAATTAGTCTAGCTACTATAAAATATACATAATAGTATAAACATATTTTTATTTATTAAAAATTAAAAATTATAATTTTTAATCAAATATATATAAAAAAAGTTTTTTCAAAAATTTCTATATTTTATTAATTATAATAAAAAAAAGTATTATTTATTCATTTATTTATTTACTTACTTACTTACTTAATTAATTAATTATTTATTATTCATTCATTTATCTATTAATAAAACCTTTTGTTTGTTTATTTATAAAAAATAATACTTTCATTGATTATTGATTATTAATATATTATATTTTATATTATTTAAAAATGATAAATATATTAAAATTACATAAATTAGTTTATATATATATATATATGTATATATATATATATATTTTTTATTTGACTAGGAATAAACTTTATTTAATAATATTTATTAAAAAAAATTACATGAAAATAAAAATACATGAATTTTTTTTTTATATTAATATTAAAATACTACAATAAAAGTTTTGAGAAGAAATGACCTCTTACTCTTCTCATTCATTGATGATAACACCCATGTGGATAAAAATTATTTAACAATATACATATTGATGATAGTATAAAAATACTAATCACAATAGGTATAAACATTAATAAGGAATTCCCCAAAAAAAAGCATGAAATCTAATAAAATGTAAAATAAAATATATATTTATATATATAACATGTCGATTTATTATGTTATGTTATATTTAAACTTAACGTCTTAAAAATAGATACTAAAGATTTTCAGAATTTCATATATTATTAATTAGAGAAATTAATTTAAAAAAAAAAAAAAAAAAAAAAAAAAAAAATTTTCAGAATTTCATATATTATTAATTAATAATAAAAAAAAAAAAAAAATAAATAAATAAATAAAAATAAAAATTTATTTCATATATATTAATATAATAATTTAATAAATTTTTTTTTAAAAAAAAATATATATATATATATATATATATTAAAAATAATAATAATTATAATAATTATTATTAACAGTTAGGAATTTGTGGTTAATAATTATGTCAACTTTATTAATATATTTTATTATGAAAAGTTATTCAAGAATTACTCAAAGAATAATTCTATGAATTTACATGTATTTATATGAATAATATGTAGTCTATAACATTTAATTTAATCCAAAAAGTGTCAATACATTATAAATACATTTGACACTTATTTTTAATATATTTCACATATTCTAATAATAATAATTTTTTATTAATTTTTATTTAAAAATTAAAAAATTCAAGAAAAAAAAAAAAATATCGTAATAACAAATAATATCATATATATTAAAATATTAATTATATTTTATTAAAAAAAAAAATTTTTTTTTTTTTTATTTTTATTTTTATTTAAATAATTCAAGAAAAATAATATATATACGTAATTATAAATAATTTAATCATCTATAAATATATAAAATAATTCTATTAAATATAAATTATTAATAATTTTAAGTATAATATTAATAAAATAACGATAAAAGATAATAATAAAAAAAAAAAAAAATAAAAAAATAAAATAATATAATATAAAATAAAATAAAAACTAATAAATTTTAAAATTTTAATGAAAAAAATAAATTATTTAAAAAAAAAAATAAATAAAAAAATTAATAAAAATAAAATAATCTAAAATAACATGAAATAGTAAACATATTTTTTTTTTTTAAATTATTAATATATATTAAAAATTTAAAATATTTTAGATCATTATAATTAAATAATTTATTACTAATTTAATCTTTTTTTTTTTTTTTTTTTTTTTTTTTTTTTTTTTTTTTTTTGGAATAAAAATT
Organism: Neocallimastix lanati (nom. inval.); assembly: GCA_016946835.1. NCBI lineage: Eukaryota > Fungi > Neocallimastigomycota > Neocallimastigomycetes > Neocallimastigales > Neocallimastigaceae > Neocallimastix > Neocallimastix lanati (nom. inval.). The sequence continues at coordinate 396,137 of JACVTC010000083.1, read as the reverse complement.
ATGTGAATAACATGATTATATATTTATTTATTTATTTATTTATTTATTTATTATTCATCTGTTTATTCAAACCATTTCTTCATAGCAGAGAAATCAGTACCCTTTAGAAGTGATGAAGATTCATTATTACCTTTTATTAAATTACTTTTACCGTGAAGCTTAATTAAATCATTAAATTGTTTATCTTCCTTGGCTTCTTTCTGTTCACGTTTTGATTTCTTATTGGCCTTTTTATTCTTCTTTTTATCCTTCTTTTTATCCTTCTTTTCACTTGTACCCTCTAAGTTTTCTGATTTTTCAGTTATTTCCATTTTTTCTTCTGTCTTATTTGATGTCTCATTCTTATTTTCTTCTTTCTTGCTCTTCTTATTCTTCTTTTTATCTTGTTTATTTTCACCTCCCTCTACCTTCTGTTTTTTAGCTGGTGGATTTTCTGTAGATTCATTATTATCATTACCCTTTTTATTCTTTTTATTATTCTTCTTTTCTTCACCTCTCTTACGTTTATTATTAAGAAGAGTAACGGTAGATTCATCTTCATTATTAGCTTTAGCTAATTGTTCTCTTTTATTCTTTCTATTCATACGATCCTCACGACGTTTTAAAATGATACGATTTTCGACAGCAAATTCTACAATAGGTGTACGTTTAGACATACCTTCAAAGATTTTACTATTATTATTCATATAACGTAAACATGCTAAAGCATCAGCATGAGATCCAAATTCAACAAAACCACAACCTTTTGAACGTCCTAATTTAGTTACATTATCAATACGATCTTTAGATCTTAAAATTTTTGCTTGCTTAATAACGACTTTTCTCTTAAGACCAGGAGTACCTTTTCCATTACTTTTTTCCTCTTCAATAACATAGTCCTCTAAACTCTTTCTTTTATTATTTTGAACATCTTTCCAAAATCCAATAACACTTTCCCTAGCCTTTTGCTTTAAAATTTTATCATCAATACTTGGAATTAAATTTCTAATACTTAATCTCGTCTTACTAATAAATAAATTTGGATTTTTTGCAAGCATCTGTTTTCTACTGGTATATGAAGTAATTCTCTTACTTAATTCCGATTGATTTATTTGTTTACCTAAATCTGAATCTGGGAAGATAACACCTTCTCTAATTAAATACATATTACGAGTATCTTCCTTACGCTTTCTAATGTTTGTAGCATTAATTAATTGTTCAGCTTCACCACGTCTAACAGCAATATTTACCTTTAAGAATCTACCATCCAAAATAAATGGTGCGGTGGCTTCATTTAACATTGGTTCGGGTCTTAAAACAGAATGAATAGTACTTTCCTTTTTCTTTCCTTTTGGTTGTTGTTGTTCTTCAAATTCATAAGCATGTTTTTCAGCTTCTTCATAAGCCTTTAAACATTTTTCAGCATCTTCTCTTTTATGGAAACAAACAAATCCAGTTCCCCTTGATTTACCAGTTTCATAATCCTTTGTAATTCTAGCATAATTTAATGGTCCAAATTTTTTGAATCTAATTATATATAAATATTTATATATTTTATCATGATTAAAAATATTATAATAATAAATTATTATTAAAAAATTAAATATCAAATATTTAAAATAAAGAAAAAAAAAATTACTTTTCATAAAGACTATCTTGTTCAGTATCAAATGATAAATTTCTAATAAATAAAGTTTTCTTTTCTTCAACTTCTGGGTATTTATTATCATCATCATCTTCTTCATCATCATCTTCATCATCTTCTTCTTCACTTTCGTCATCATCCATAATAACTTTAATACCATCATCTTCATCTTCTTCTTCACTTCCTTCTTCACTTCCTTCTTCACTTCCTTCTTCATCATCTTCTTCATTTTCTTCTTCACTTTCTTCCTCACTCTCTTTTTCTTTTTCCTCATTATTTTCATCTTCATCTGATTCATCATCATTTTCTTCATTTTCATTTTCATTTTCATCTTTATCAACATCCATTTCATCTTCTTCTTCATTTTGCTTATTTTCTTCTTCTATTTGCTTGTAAAGAGCACGTGGTACTGACCAATCAATAGCTACAACTCTTCCTAAAATCTTTTTACCATTCATTTCATTCATAGCCTTTTATAAAAATAAGTAATGATTTAAAATTTTAATTTTTATTCAATTAATATTTTTTTTAAATAAAATTATTGACTATTTATAATAATATTTTAATATATTATATTTATAACCATTTTATGGTAAATATTTTTCATAAAAAAAAATAAATTATAAATAAATTACTTTTTCAGCATCTTTTTCATTTATAAAACCAACAAAACCATAACCTCTTGCTAAATCTTCTCTTCCTGGTTTAGTTGGAACATCAATATAATCTAATGTACCAAATTTTTCAAAAATTTTTTGAAGGTGATGTTTTTTACAGAAGAAAGATAAATTACGAATAATAAGACGTGGTTTAACAGTTGACTATATTCAATTAATTTGAAATTAAAATTTTATTTTTTTAAAAAAATAATTATAAATATAAATATAATATTAATATATATATAAATATAAACTAAATAATTATATTTTTAAGATTTAATTAAAACGTACTGAATATTCCTTAATTTTATTTTTAATATTTTTATTTTTTGCTGAAATATCATATATATAAATGTTAGAATTTAAGTAACAATAATAATAATATAATTATTAATTCAAATATAAGAAAAAATTCATTTTTTAATTAAATTAAAATTATTTTATTTTGATGTATTAAAAATATATTAAATTTAAATACCGGTTTGATCTTTGCTTATAGCTAATTTTTTATCTGAAGTACTGGTATGTTTTTTTAAAGCTAATTCCATTCTTAAAATTCTTTCTTCTCTGAATTTTTTATTTTTTAATTCTTCAATAGCACGTGTAGCATCTTCTGGAATTGCATACTGAACAAAACCATATCCTTTATTATGTCTTTGAATATCTTTTTTATCTTCTGGTAAATTTTCCATAACAACAAAACATGATCTAACGGGACCAACTTCGCTGAAAAATGCTTCTAATTGATCATTCGTAGCATCATGTGGCAACCCTCTTACAAATAAAGTTGCCTTTGCTCTTCCTCCATTATTATTTGAACTCATTTTTTTTAAAAAAAAAAAAAAAAAAAAAAAATAGAAATTCAGATATATAAATTAAATAATATTTTGAAGTAATTATTCAATAGAATACGATTATTAATTAATAATTATTTAAATACTTTATAATATATGATAAATAAATTAAATATATGAAAATGAAATGTATAATTAATGATTATAATAATAATTTCAAAATTAAAATCTGTTAATTTTTATTTTAAAATATTTATTATTAATTTCATTTATAGTAAAAATTCAATAAATAGAAATAATAATAAAAAAAAAAAAAAAAAAAAAAAAAACTTAATAATAAATTTAATATAATTTTAAAATTTAAAATAAATTTATCCAATCAATTATTAATAAAGATTTTTTAATTTTTTTTTTTTTTATTATATTTAAAAAAAAAATAATAATAATAATAAATATTCTCCTACCTCTATCTCTTATTATATCATTTTATATTAACAATAAAAGATAATAGTTTTTTTATTTATAATAAATTTATAATTACTGAATATTTCTTATTATTGTCATATTTTTATGATTTGTATTATTTATTATAATTAAAAAAATAAATAAAAAAGGGATTATATAATAATAAAATATATTAAATTTAAATATATAAATAATTTTTTTACTATCGATATCTTAATCATATTATTATTTCAAATATATAATGTATAATAATAATTATGTTTTATTGTAATTATTTTAATGAAATAATTCATAGCTTAATTTATTTGGTTTTATCTTTCATTTAAAAGCATAAAATTGATCTATTATTTAGAAAAAAAAATTGGAGAAATAATAATCTAAATAGAATAGAATAAAAGATGAAAATTATGAAATAACAAAATTTACTTAATATTTCTTTCAGCGTCATAATTTTAATATATATATATATATATATTACCTTCTGTTATTTAATTTTAAATATATCATTTGTTATTATAAAATTTAAGAATTTGATGCATATCACCAAATTTTCATTGTGGCGTATTACATAAAAGTTGTAATTTGAAAAATAAAAAAATAAATATAAAAAAAGCTGCGTTAATTATTAAAAAAATAAAATGTTTTAAATATTTCTTAATTATTTCGTAACAAAAAAGACCGTATAGTAAATACTAATTTACTTATAATAAATAATTAAAAAATTAAATATAAATAAAGAATAATTAAATATAAATAATAAATAATTATATAAATATTTTATTTTTTAAAATATAAATCTGTTTTTCAAAAAATAACAATTTTATTATGCATTACTCAATAAAAAAAATATAATAATATGAAAAATAAAAATGATAACCTTTATATAATTATTTTTATTCATTTAGTAATTATTTATAAGTATTTGTTTGATAGTATTGTATATGAATTCGGTACTAAACAAATTGATACTCTAAAACCACTAAGAAGTATTGATGGATTAAATATTTTACTAAACTTAAATATTCCATTACCAGAAACATTACAAGGAGAGTAAAATCTTAATATTTCAACTTCTTTTTTTTTTAAAAAAAAAAAAAAAAAAACTACAGTAATTTGTTAGTAGAAATGAATACAATAACTAATTAGACCAAAAGAGATTTCCAAAAGCAAATCAGTATCTTTCAAAATTCCAAAATTCTAAAATTAATAAGAATGGAGATTGTAGATAGTACCTTGAAGTCGATCTCGGTTTCAAGCCTCTAAAGGAAAATAATAAAAATAATTACCTTGATATGAAGTGTCCATTCACTGATGACATTTTTATTCGTGATTGTATTATTATTGGTGTTATTTTTTTCACTAAAATAAAGAGAGTTCTTGCTATTCGACGTGAATAACTTCACTTTTTTATCAAAAAACAACAGATACAACAAGCATCACAAAAAACTTTCCTGCTCACATTTCTCCAACTTTCATCTGTATTAAACCACAGTGAACTTGTTACACTCTGTCAATACGGATCATTCTTTAGAACTGTAAAATACTCATTTATTCATTCAATGTCTATTTACGATAAACAATCTCATTCATATTCGTATCCTAGTTTCTTAATATTAGTATTTAAAAAAAGGTGGATAACTCTGTTTGGATGTTTCACAATGAACACCGATCTATAGACTATTCTTCTCCTCTTGTAAGTCATTAGCATCTCCTGGCTGCGTTGTGCTATATACTATTAGATTTTAATATTCCATTACTAGAAAAAAAGCATAAAAAAAATAGAAAAAAAAAAAAAAAGATAACAGCTAAAAAATAAAGAAAAAACTGGATGAAGAAAAGTAAAAATAATTAATAAAAGCCAGATAGATAAAACAGCTATATTCAAAGAAAATTTAATTAATAATAAAAAACCAAAAAAAAAAAAAAAGTTCCACAAATTCATTGCATTTTGGATCCTTCGAAATAAAATATTTAACTGAAGAACGATAAATGAACGGAGGCTTCTATTACATCACTATAATTTATACTTTCTTATATATTAATATGGATTAATTTTTCATTTTTTCATGTTATCATTATTCACTATTCAAGTCATTAGTTGAAAGTGTTTTAATAAAAATTTCACTTATTCAAAAATCCTTAAAAAATTCAAATGTTCAATGCATGGTCAGTAGACATAAATAATCTGAATATAATCATCTCATAAATTGTGTTGTCGATTCTTTTTTTTTTTTAAAGGATTAATTAATGAGGTTTATTTATATCTATTATAATATTAATTTAAAGTTCAAAATGAATAACCAGAAGTTCATTTTGGAGTTCTTCATCGTAGTCATCTTTTGAAATTTTATCTTAAGAAAACACACTATAAAAAATCAATTCGATGAATCATGACGATTCTAAAAAAAAAAAAAAAAAAAAAAAAAAAAAAAAAAAAAAAAAAAAACAATTAATCAACATCAACCATAAAATATTGAATTATATATTAATTTAGAATAAATTAAAGAACAACTAAAAAAAAAAAAAAAAAAAAAAAAAAAAAAAAAAAAAAAAAAAAAAAAAAAAAAAAAAAAAAAAACTATATATTATTTATATTATTTATAACAAATTAAATTGAATTAAAATTAAAGCCAATTTACAAAGGAAAATTTTAATTAAATTATCAATATTATACTATACTTAAATTTTATTTTAATATATTAAAATATTTTGAAATATAATTTTTACTTAATTTTAATATTTATATTAATTAATCCATATTTTCCTAACTACTCAATATAATTATCAAGAAATATTATTCTTATATTTGTATGTATATATTAAAAATAGAATTTAATATCACATTAATATAATAATAAAATAATAATAATAAGAAGAAGAACACATAATAAAAAATACAATAAAAATAATTTTATAAATATTTTTTTTTAATAAAGAGAAAATACTTATAAGTTATATATATTCAAATAAAACAGACATCCATATATATTAATCACCTACCGAATAAAAAAAATAAGAAGAAGAAGAAGAAATATATCGATAAATAAAGATTAATATTAATAATTTATTTAATAACAATAATAATATACTATAATTAAAGACTTGATTTTTTTTTTTTTTTTTTTTTTTTTTTTTTTTAATATTATTGTACTTTATTTTTTCTTTATTATAAATGTATATACATTTTATAACGGTTATCTACAAGATATTCTATTTTATTTTTAATTAATAAATAAATATATATAAATAAATAAACAAGATATTAACAATATTGATAATAACATTTTCAATTTATTTTATTATCTTATATTGATGTTAAATATTTTATTTATAAACAAAATTATTGAGGCTCAAGACTGATAGTATATTCCATTAACCCATGTTCTTCATTTTGAATATAAACTACAGCATGATGATCAATTAAGTATTGTGCAACATCTAGCTTTTGATGATTAACTGCTATAAGTAAAGCTGTTTCATAATAATTATTTGTACTATTTATTTCAATACCATGTTCAACTAAAAATCTTACTAAATCAATATCACCAGATAATGATGCATACATCAAAGCGTTATAGCCTTCAATATCTTTATCATTAATATTAGCACCATGCTCAATAAGATAACTAATTACTTCCATATCTTTGTCCTCAAATGCATTTAAAAATGCTGTATAACCTCGATTTGAACTTTTATAATTGACATTAGCACCATGTTCAATCAAATATTTTACTACATTAAAATGTCCCTTTTCTGACGCCAACATTAATGCTGTCCAATCATACATATCTTTCTCATTAACATTTGCACCATGTTCTATGAGAAATTCAACAGCTTTTACATTACCAATAACAGAAGCACTCATTAAAGCTGTAGAACCCTCATTATCCTTTTCATCAATATTTGCGCCATGCTCCAAGAGATAATTCATTAGATCATAATATTTATTTTCATACGCCACTCTAAAGGCAGTATATCCTGAATTTTTACTTTTATAATTGACTTCAACACCTTGCTCAACCAAATACTGAATAACATCTAAATGACCTTTTTCTGAAGCTAACATTAAAGCGGTCCAATCATAAATGTCCACTTCACTAAGTGAAGCACCTTGTTCATGGAAATATTTTACTATTTCTAAATCACCTCTTGAAGCAGCACCTAATAGTGGCGACCTACCATTACTTTCAGTATCCATGATTTTATTTTGAATAAAATATTTTACAACATCATTATGACCATTTAAAGAAGCAAGTTTATATGCTGTAAGTTCATTAACATTCTTCACATCGGCCTTTGCTCCATTTTCCATTAAAAGTTTAACTGTTTCCAAATGGCCATTGGACGATGCAAACATTAATGCTGTATAATTAAATTCACCTACTTTATTTATATCAGCACCACTATCAATCAATAGTTTTACTAATTCATCATTTCCATTACGTGCTGCAACAATAATGGAAGTTTCATTATATTCATTTGCTTCATTAACATTTATACCCTTACCTAAAAGATAGGTTACAATTGGTAAATCATCATTTTCTGTTGCTCTCAATAAAAGGCCATAATTATTATCTATATGATAAATAGATGAATTATCATCAATTTTCAAAATAAAGTCTATTAATTTAATATTGCTGGTATCAATTGCTGCTAAATACATAGATTTGGTTATTTGAATTCTTGTTTTTTCATTTTGAATTAAATCTTGAAAATCTTTTTTTTGAACAAAAATTTTATTAGAATACATCATTAGAAGTTTTACTATAAAAGAAGTGTTATACATATAAAAATTGAAAATAGATAAGACCAATTCAAATTTATTAAGCTCAATAACGTAGTCCAAAAATCTTTTTTTTGAACAATCTTCATAATTTATGTCAATTCCATTTTCAAATATAAAATTCATTTTCCTTTTATTTAGAAAATCATTTTTAAAAAGATACAATAGAATATTATCTCTTTCAGTATTGCAAAAGTTTATATTAGCCCCATGGTTTATTAAAGCGTTAGCAATAGAATAATTATTATTTACAAGTGCTTCAAATAATGGTACTTTATTTTCATATTCAAAATTTAAATTTTCGTATTCTTTCAAAAGAAATTTTAATATATCATTTGACGCCTTTTTTTCAAAAGCATGCATTAGTATATTAAATTCTGAATTATCAATATCATTAACTTTAATATTATTAAATATGAAATAAGTTTTTAATTCATTGAAATCATTATTTTTTATTAATTTTTTAATTTGTTTCTCCATTTTTAAAATAAAATAATTTAATAAAATTATTGTTATAATTTTATTTTAATATTTTATTTTAATATATATGAACTTAATTTAATGTGCTAAAAAAAATATTATATATATTTTTATATATATTTTTATTTTGTACATTTATTTATATTTATTTATTTATATATATATATATATTTATTTATTTATTTATATTTATTTATTTATTTATTATTTATTTATTTATTTTTACTAATTTTTATTTCATTTTTTTATTACAATTATTTTATCAACTAATCATGATTAATACAAAATAAAAATTACTAATTGATAAAAAAAATTACAAATATATATATTTAATAATGTAATAAATATTAAAGGATTAGGAAATTGATATATTATTTTTAGATTTTCCGTTTCAAATAAATATATTATTAATAATAAAGTTTTTTATATTAAAGTTTTCATTAAAAAACTAATACCGCATTACAATATGTATTAGTATTAAAAAATGACAATACTTTCAATACTTTCTTTTCCTTCATCATAAATAATCATTTACATAATCGTTGACATTATTACCAAAATCACAGTAATAACTTCTTACACTATTATAATAAAAATGATAATAATAAATAAAATCTTCTACTTTATATATAAAATATTATAAATTTTGATACTAAAAATACCTCTATTATTTCATTCAACTTTATTCATTGATTACATTTCGCTCATTCTCGACTGATTTCAAACTCTACACAGTCGCAAGTTTTGTGCTGGTGTCTCACTCGTCTACATTCGCTTCATTTCATTTAACCATTCATTCGTTTCATTCATAATTATCAGTATTTTTAGGGTTTAAAATCATATGGTTTTTAGCATATATTTGATATAAAACTATGCATATTTTGATATATTTTTAATAAACTGTCCAAATTTTATATATATGATAAAAACCTATAATTAAATTTATATTTTTTTGATAATAATTATTTTATTTTATTTATGTATTATTATAATTATATAATTGTAATACTTAAATTCATATAAAATTTTTATAGTTCTATATATTAGAATATATAATTAATATATTACCTATTTCTTATAAATAGATTAAATTATTTATATTAGAAATAGAAAACTCTTTTGTAAAATTTTAGGAATTAGAATTATTGTACGAAACAACCGTTATTTTAAAAACCCACTGCTTATAAATTATTGCACATACTGTTTATAATATAAAAGTCATGTGATCAATATTAAATAAACGATGGGGAGGTTGCATTACGCCAATATTTTCACGTGATATATATAAATTTGTGGCTATAGATATTTTATGCTACATAATATTATTTTATTGTATTATTTTGTTATTTCAAATTTTAAATTAATTATTAAGTGAATAATTAAATAAATCATATAATTGTTAGATTTTATGATTTTAATTCTTTAGTTTAAATGTTATTAATAAAAGAATTATATAAAAATATAAATCTTATTAATAATTATTCTTTTATTTAAATGCTATTAATAAAAAATTATATAAAAATATAAATGTTATTAAAAATATAAATGTTATTCATAATTATTCTTTTATTTAAATGCTATTAATAAAAAATTATATAAAAATATAAATGTTATTAAAAATATAAATGTTATTCATAATTATTCTTTTATTTAAATGTTATTAAAAAAAATAATAATTATAATGATAAAATTATTAATTATAAAGACGTATTTGAATATTTATTTAAACTGTATAAATTTAATAAGCTTTATAAATTAAACAATCCAACCACAAATTAATAATATTATTTCTATCACATTTAGCATTAACTTGGCTTCAATATTTTTGTAGCGTTCAATTAAGACACTGATTTCATTAACTTTATTTATTGCTCTTTTTTTTTTTTTATTTTCCAAATTCCTCTTATTTTTCTTTGATAATCATAATATGATAAATGTTCAAGTTCATTTAATTTATCTATTAATTCATAATAAGATAGTTTTGTTGGAAATAAATTATTTAAATAATTATTGAGTGATTCTGAGGCATTGCTTGTTATATGTTCCATGTTATTATAATAATTCCAAATTTTCATATCATAACTAACTAAATATGTTTTATAAAAATATTCTAAAAATTTTAAAAATTGACAATAATTATTTTTAATGAATTTAAATTTTTTTTATAACATAAATATCGAATATGTATTCAGGATTTATAAATGGTAAATTTGAAATAGTTTTATAATAAATAAATAAATAAATATATTATTATTTTTTTACTTCATTATAGCATAGCGTAATTTAATTTTTTTTTAATTTCTAGTGATTGTTTATAATGATAAATGCAATATTTAATATTTGTATTAGGAAATATTATTTTTGCTGCTTTAGATATGTCCCTTTCAAAATCACAATGCAAATTTTTTGGTTCAATATTATAATTGAACCAAAAAAATTAATTGTTACATGTATTAGCATTTTTTTTTTTTTTTTTTTTTTTTTTTTAATTTTTCAAAAAATATTTTATATGTTTCTTGTTCTTTATTTTTTAATATTGCAAAAGAAGTAGTGTAAAAGCTATCTAATTGTTTAGCATAAGTTCTTGTAATAAATGTTTGATAACTAAATTTAGGGGTAATAAAAAAAAGTACCATCAACAAATATATCATCATTATATTCCTTAAATAATATTGTATGAAAAAGGGATTGAAAAATTATTAAATTAAAATTTTTGAATATCATAAAATTTTCACCTCTCTTTGTTTTATAATATTCAAATTCATTAGGAATTTCAGCAAATGTTGTTACATTGGATGGTAGTTTTTTATTTAAATTTCTTGATATTTTGGATTTAATTGGATTATATTCTGGACATATAAATACCATTTCTTTAGAAATTTTATTATATAGGGGTTTTATTTTTATACCAAGAGGAATTAAACTTTTTATCAATTCCATCTTTAATTTTATATTTCATTAAAGATAGAGATACATTATATTCTTTTTCATGATGATTATGTGAACTATCATATTTTAAGATTTCTTTCTTATCATTTAAAATAATAAAAGATTTACATTTATTTATTTTTTTTTTTTTTTTTTTTTTTATATTCGGTACATTTATAAACTTTTGAATTATCTTTTCTTATATATGAAAAATTAAATTTATATTTTTTAATAATAATAATTTGCTCTTTTCCTATGTTAGACTCACATCAATAATTAGTTTTCTTCCATTTCTATATTTTATAAATATTTTTTAATTATATAATTAAAAATTTTTATATTAATTATTCAATATTATTCTTAATATTAATTTTGAAAATTTAGTTTTTCAATTATTTGTAAAAAAATAAATAAATAAATAAAAAATGTAATAAGTACAAGTATATAAAATAAAATAAAATAAAATAAATAGTAGAATATTAAATATAAAGTACAGATGGAATAAAATAAAATAAAAATAAAATAAATAGTAGAATATTAAATATAAAGTACAGATGGAATAAAATAAAATAAAATAAAATAAAATAAAATAAAATAAAATAAATAGTTGAAATATGAATATAAAGTACAGATTGAATAAAATAAAATAAAATAAATAGTTGAAATATGAATATAAAGTACAGATTGAATAAAATAAAATAAAATAAATAGTTGAAATATGAATATAAAGTACAGATTGAATAAAATAAAATAAAATAAAATAAAATAAAATAAAATAAAATAAAATAAAATAAAATAAAATAAAATAAAATAAAATAAAATAAAATAAAATAAAATAAAATAAAATAAAATAAAATAAAATAAAATAAAATAAAATAAAATAAAATAAAATAAAATAAAATAAAATAAATAGTTGAAATATGAATATAAAGTACAGATTGAATAAAATAAAATAAAATAAAATAAAATAAAATAAAATAAAATAAAATAAATAGTTGAAATATGAATATAAAGTACAGATTGAATAAAATAAAATAAAATAAAATAAAATAAAATAAAATAAAATAAAATAAAATAAAATAAAATAAAATAAAATAAAATAAAATAAAATAAAATAAAATAAAATAAAATAAAATAAAATAAAATAAAATAAAATAAAATAAAATAAAATAAAATAAAATAAAATAAAATAAAATAAAATAAAATAAAATAAAATAAAATAAAATAAAATAAATAGTTGAAATATGAATATAAAGTACAGATTGAATAAAATAAAATAAAATAAAATAAAATAAAATAAAATAAAATAAAATAAAATAAAATAAAATAAAATAAAATAAAATAAAATAAAATAAAATAAAATAAAATAAAATAAAATAAAATAAAATAAAATAAAATAAAATAAAATAAAATAAAATAAAATAAAATAAAATAAAATAAAATAAAATAAAATAAAATAAAATAAAATAAAATAAAATAAAATAAAATAAAATAAAATAAAATAAAATAAAATAAAATAAAATAAAATAAAATAAAATAAAATAAAATAAAATAAAATAAAATAAAATAAAATAAAATAAAATAAAAAAATAAAATAAAATAAAATAAAATAAAATAAAATAAATAGTTGAAATATGAATATAAAGTACAGATTGAATAAAATAAAATAAAATAAAATAAAATAAAATAAAATAAAATAAAATAAAATAAAATAAAATAAATAGTTGAAATATGAATATAAAGTACAGATTGAATAAAATAAAATAAAATAAAATAAAATAAAATAAAATAAAATAAAATAAAATAAAATAAAATAAATAGTTGAAATATGAATATAAAGTACAGATTGAATAAAATAAAATAAAATAAAATAAAATAAAATAAAATAAATAGTTGAAATATGAATATAAAGTACAGATTGAATAAAATAAAATAAAATAAAATAAAATAAAATAAAATAAAATAAAATAAAATAAAATAAAATAAAATAAAATAAAATAAAATAAAATAAAATAAAATAAAATAAAATAAAATAAAATAAAATAAAATAAAATAAAATAAAATAAAATAAAATAAAATAAAATAAAATAAAATAAAATAAAATAAAATAAAATAAATAAATAAATAAATAGTTGAAATATGAATATAAAGTACAGATTGAATAAAATAAAATAAAATAAAATAAAATAAAATAAAATAAAATAAAATAAATAGTTGAAATATGAATATAAAGTACAGATTGAATAAAATAAAATAAAATAAAATAAAATAAAATAAAATAAAATAAAATAAAATAAAATAAAATAAAATAAAATAAAATAAAATAAAATAAATAGTTGAAATATGAATATAAAGTACAGATTGAATAAAATAAAATAAAATAAAATAAAATAAAATAAAATAAAATAAAATAAAATAAAATAAAATAAAATAAAATAAATAGTTGAAATATGAATATAAAGTACAGATTGAATAAAATAAAATAAAATAAAATAAAATAAAATAAAATAAAATAAAATAAAATAAAATAAAATAAAATAAAATAAAATAAATAGTTGAAATATGAATATAAAGTACAGATTGAATAAAATAAAATAAAATAAAATAAAATAAAATAAAATAAAATAAAATAAAATAAATAGTAGAAATATGAATATAAAGTACAGATTGAATAAAATAAAATAAAATAAAATAAAATAAAATAAAATAAAATAAATAGTTGAAATATGAATATAAAGTACAGATTGAATAAAATAAAATAAAATAAAATAAAATAAAATAAAATAAAATAAAATATAATAAAATAAAATAAAATAAAATAAAATAAAATAAAATAAATAGTTGAAATATGAATATAAAGTACAGATTGAATAAAATAAAATAAAATAAAATAAAATAAAATAAAATAAAATAAAATAAAATAAAATAAAATAAAATAAAACAAATAATGAAGGAATATAAAGGAGTAAAGTATTAATAAAAATAAAATAAAATAAAATAAAACAAATAATGAAGGAATATAAAAGAGTAAAGTATTAATAAAAATAAAATAAAATAAAATAAAACAAATAATGAAGGAATATAAAAGAGTAAAGTATTAATAAAAATAAAATAAAATAAAACAAATAATGAAGGAATATAAAAGAGTAAAGTATTAATAAAAATAAAATAAAATAAAATAAAATAAAATAAAATAAAATAAAATAAATAGTAGAATTTGAATATAAAGTACAGATTGAATAAAATAAAATAAAATAAAATAAAATAAAATAAAATAAATAGTAGAATTTGAATATAAAGTACTTTATATTCATATTCTACTATTTATTTTATTTTATTTTATTCAATTTATTCTTTATATTCAAATTCTACTATTTATTTTATTTTATTTTACTTTATTTTATTTTATTCAATCTTTACTTTATATTTATATTCTACTATTTATTTTATTTTATTTTATTTTATTTTATTCAAGTCATTAAAAATAAATGGCATATTGAAAATTTGTATTATAAAAATTATCGAAATGCATCACAATCGAAATATGTAACATAAATAATATAAAGCCACAATATATTAATATAAAATCATTTTGAATAATTAAATGCCAATGATTATTTATCCTAAAATATATTAATAAAATTGACATAAATAAATCAAAAATTCCTGACTTTTTACAGATCAAGAGTCTTATCTGTCACTTAAAAAGATTCTTAGTAAAAGAATCGTTTGCCGAAGACAATATTATGTCAATGAAAATTAAATTTGAATTTTAAATTATGATAATATCTGCTTATATGTCGTTTAAAGGAAGACTAATAAAACTGATCAAAATGATAAAATTTGCAAAATTGAAGAAACGTATATTTATACATATCAAACTTATATATATATATATAAACAATAAGGGAGGAGACAATATGTCAGAGATCCCATACAAAATAACTTAAAATATAATATCCCAAATATTCAAGGGAAATATAATAGAATGGTAATTCTTAGCATGAAATGGTTCACTCAAACAACAATAGTATTATTAAAACTAGCGTGAAATGGGTTTAAAAATAACTAATTTTGTATAATAAAATAATAAATATAACCATGAGTTATATACAAATAGATAACGTTTATTTCATCTGTAAACTATACTTAGTGATTACAAGATATTCAAGAAGTTATATTAATATTTTAATATTGAGAAAATTCATATATATAAAATCCTTTAAGAAATTTTGATTTTTAGAGGAAAATAGACAAAATAAAATATAGCACTTAAAGTATTAAAGAAGAGCTACTTAACTGGTTCTTTGGATGATTATTAAAAATCATATTTTATATTGAAAATGAATAAAACTAGCATAATAGAGAAAATTAAATTAACCTACAAGAAGAAATTAACTGAAATATTAAATCTTATTAAATTATGAAACAATTTACAATATTTATTAATAAGTTTAAATAGCTAGAATAATATAATTAGCTATAAATGTAATCAATTTTAATTCCACAAGATTATAATATGTCAAGTACAACGATTTATAATTAACATTTTATTTCAATATTTATCTCTAAAACTTCAATGAGAAAATATATAAAATATATAAAAGTTATTGCTTATCTTCTAAGCAGATGAGTGATGTAAAACCCAATATATAAGAGGTATTCACACAAATTGAGATTGTTAGAATATATGAAATATATGAAAAATAAGATTAAAATGCATTGAAACATATACAATAAAAATAATGTATAAGCCACATTATTAATATAAAAGCATTTGTATAATTAAATGTTAGTAACACTTTATCATAAAATATATTAATAAAAATGACATAATTGTAAACCATAAATTAATAATAATAATATTTTAATAATAATAATTTTAATAATAATTGTTAGAATATGTGAACCATAAATTAATAATAATAATATTTTAATAATAATAATTTTAATAATAATTGTTAGAATATGTGAAATATATGAATTAAGTGTCAAATGTATTTAAAATATTTATAATGTATTGACACGTATTGTATTAAATTTAATGAGCAAGCCATATGTTATTTATTCTTGAGTAACCCAACTGACGTAATTATTAACCACAAATTCCTAACTGTTAATAATAATAATTTCAATAATAATAATATTATTATTATTATTAATCATTTTAATAATTTTAATAATAATAATAATAATAATATTAATCATTTTAATAATAATAATAATAATAATATTAATCATTTTAATAATAATAATAATAATAATTTTAATAATAACTATTAAATATTAGTAAATAAAGTTTCTTTAATATTTGTTATATATTATGATAATATTTATGAAATAATATTTTATAATTTATATATTGTTTTAAAATTAATGAAAAAATTTATGAAAATATATTTTAATAAATTTACTTGTTAATAATATATAAATATATATAAATTATTTAATTTATTTTTAGTATTGTAATTAAATGTTTATTATATTTATCAAAGATATATATATAATGATTAGAAATATGACAAATAATTAAAATAAATAAAATTATTTTAATACAATATTTTAATTATTTTCCTATTACATAATCATCATAAAAAATATCAAGCATATATTACAATATAATAATATATATATTATAAATTAAATAAAAATTTTCAATTAATAATTAAAGAACTTTATTATAAATTTAATAATATTTAAAATTTATAGATTTCTATAATATGAAACATTTATATTATTGAGAAACTTCAAATCATGACTGACAACCACTAATATAATATTGATAAGAATTAGAATAATATAAAAAAAAATAGAAGATAATAAATAAATAAATAAATAAATAAATAAATAAATAAATAAATAAATAAATAAATAAATAAATAAATAAATAAATAAATAATAAATAAGTATTTATTTCTTATTAATATAAAATAATTTGTAATTAAAGATAAGTCTTAATATAATTATTCTAAACTTTTGTTCATAATTTTAATAATTTCAATATATTAGCTACTTTTATTATAAATTTAATGTTTTTTTTTTTTTTTTTTAATTTATATTAGATATGATAAATGCAATAATTTTATGGATTTGATAATATATTTATAAAAGTTGTTCATAAAAGTAGTATATTTGTAATAATTTAATATAAATAAGAATTTAATTATTTTTTTTCATAAGGAATATCTTATATATTATTAAATTAACTAAAATTAAAAGTACTTAATAAATTGTAAAATAAAATGATAATATATGGACAAAATTATTAATTGTACCAATATAATGAATTTAAGGATTATATAAAAGTTGATATTTAAACATTTTCATAAGTAATAAAATTAATATGTATTTTTTGAATTTGGATTTGATGTAGTACAAAAGGTTTCCTTTTAAGAATATATTAAAAATTCTAAAAAGAGAACTATAATTATTAATAAAATTTTCTTATCCAGAAATACTTTAATTATTTGTAAATAATAATCGAAATAAGGAAAAAATATTTATAATTAAAATAGTAGTATATTATATTTGTTAACTTTTATATTATACTAAATATTTTTTAAAATTTAATATTTTATTAGTGGATTTTTTTTAATTTTTAAAAAATATTTAAATTGATTACTATACATGTCCATGTCAAAAATAATAACAATAATAATAATAATAATAAAATTCATGAAAAAAAAGTAAATATTTCATTTCATTTATTATAAAATGTAGTTAAATTTATGAATTTCATTAAACTTTTTTTATATTTTCACTTTTTTTTTTTTTTTTTTAATTTCTATATATTTGAATTATTGAATTATTATTTATTTAGTAATTATTTGCTACATATTTATAAAAGGTTAATTACCTATATAAAGATATTAAATTAAAGCAAAATTTAAATTAATTATTAAAGTTAAAAAAAAAAAAAATATTATATATTTATAAATTGTAACAAATTAATTTATATTTTATAATACTATAATAATATAAATTAATTATAAAACAAAAATTTAAAATAAGATTCTTGAATTATATATTATTCTTATTTTATTATATATTAAATAACAATATTAATTTATTATATTTTATAGTTTGAATCACAACAAAATTTTGTATTATTAAAAAAAAATTTAAAAAAATAAAAAGTTTTTTTTTTTTTATTATATTTTATTTTATTTTAAATGCTTGTTATTGAATAAAAAATAGTTTATATACTATTAGAATAAAAAAAAAAAAAAAAAATAAAAAATAAAAAATAAATAAATGAATAAAAAAAAAATAAACAAAAAAGAAGTATAATCTTTTGATATCAATTATGGTTTGATTTGAAGACAATACTGTATGTTTTAACAACAAAGTATAATAACAATAAAATAAATGTATAGAAACCAAACAAAAATCATATTGAAAAGAAAGTAAAATTAATAAAATATATTCAATCTAAAATACATTGAACTTTGTTAAAAAAAATAATTGAAAAAAGCAAAAATAAAAAAGTTAATTAAAATAATATCATTTTCAAATATATAAATAAATTAAGAAAAAATAAGAAAAAATTATCTTAAAAATACTAGTATTTTAATACTTTTTTTTGAAGAAGTTTGAAAATTAATAACGAATATTCCATTTATAAAAATCTATTTAAAAATATTTAAATTTGAAATTTATGGTTATTTGTAATATTTATTCTTATTTTAATTTATAAACAATTTAACCAAATTTAAATGAACAATCTTAGATAAATAATAATATTATTATTAGTTTATTAAATATTAATATATTTAATAAAATTCTATTTTATCATAACATATGAGAATAATTATTAATTATAATAAACAAATTTTATTAAAATAAATATTTGTAATAAAAAAGTACAAAGTAATCTTCGAATATTTAATTATATTTGGAATCTAAAGAATAAAAATATAATATTAGTTGTAATTTTATAAAAATTCAAAATAGTGAATTTAAAATTAATCAATATAAATTATTAATAAAAAAAATCATAATTACAGAACTAATAATATATTTTAATAAAATTAATATATATATTTCATAAATATTAAATCCTTAAGGAAATCATTGCTTTCTTGTAATAAAAATAGTAATTAAAACATAAAAGCAAAGCAAATAGAAAAATTCTGTAGAGCATAAAACTTTTTTGTTTTTTAGAAAGTTATTGATATTCATAAACTTTTAATTTTAAATAATACAATTAAAATACTCATAAAATATTATAAATATGTATAATATTAAACAAAATTAATGAATACATATTTAAAATTTTCAATTATAAAATAATATAAAGTAAAAACATATCATAATATTGATTTTGTAAATAATTCAAAAATTAAATTTTTAAATCTAAATATTATTAATTTTATGATTAAAAGATATTATTAATTTGATAAATTATTTCAAAAATGAAAAGAAAAAGTATAATAAATTTATATATATACATAATATTGCTTTTGTTAATTTATGAAGCTTCTGGTAATGTTGATTGTTCAAAAATTACAATGTCAAATGACGGTGGACAAGAATGTTTAGAAACTTGTAAACAAGGAGTAAATTCAAATGAATGCATTCAATGGCGTTGCAATAATTTTAAGGAAATGTTGCAAGGTTTTAATTTTATCGATTCTCAGTTGGAATATAGTAAAAATATTATAATAAATAGTCAAAATTGTATTGCAGAAAATATTAGTTTTGTTGAATATAATGAAAGAGATATCATCGAAATGTAAATATATTACATTAATTAATTTATTAATATTTATTATTGAATTTATTATTAATGACTTTTTTCATTAATTAATTATCAGAAATTTAGCAAGTAAATTAAGTTCAGGTATAATAAATGAAAACGTTTGTGCATTGACAAATTTAGAAGTATTGTAAGTTTATTTAGAAGGGATAAATATTTTATAAATTTTATTAAGAAAATTACTAACTATTTATATTTTTAAAAATAGAAATATATCAAATAATAACTTAAAAGGAAATAATACAGTATATGGACAATTACCTGGTTGCTTAAAAGAATTAAGTAATTTAAAACTAATAGATATCAGTAATAATAAGTTTAGAGGTAGAATTCCGTTTATTGGACCACAAATAAAAATTTGTGAAATTTTAAATAATAATTTGTGTTTATTTCATGAAGATAAAATTCCAAAAATATGTTTGGATGATCCTAGTACAAATGAATTGAAACTTAATGAAACAGAGTATAGAAGAGGTGATAATGTTTATTTTAGACTTTGTGAAAATATTTTTGTAGATAAAAACCAAAATATAACAAGTAGAATTTTCAATAATAGAAAAAATACAAATATTACTACAAGAATTTTAATTTATTCAGGTATATTTCCATTATGTAGTTTAGTAATTACTACTGCTGTAACGATTTATGGAAGAATTAAAAGTAAATTTAATAAAAAGGATCCAAATATTACTACTTTTTCAGCAAGTATATCACGTTTACCTAATAATTTTGGAAATATTAGTAATAATAATAGACATTCACTTTTAACGAAATCTGATTTATATAATCGCCCAGCACCAAGACCTGATAATGAAAATTCATCCCTATTTAATGATCAAAAAAGAATATCAAGTAATCCATCTAATAGTTTTGCTAATACTTCTCTAAGTTCAAATACTCCTTCAAGTCCAGTTATATCACCTAATGAGATAAAAAATTCCAATTATCGTGTTATTGGAAGTCATTATTCATTGACCATGAATCCTAATCAAGCTATACGTTTCAAGAATACGCTTTCAATGATACAAAATAATAGAAATTATATAACAACGAGTGGTACTGATACTAACAATACTCCAACAAGTACTATTAGTACTCAACATTTATTGAAGGATAAATCAGGTATAACAAATATGAATAAAAAATCAACACCCGCTGTAAGTCAAGGTGAATCTAGCAACCAAGATATGAACAAGGCATTAAGTAATGTAGATGATAAAAATAATGGAAATCCAACTCCAAGTAAAGCTAAAGAAAATTTAGATCAATTACTTAGTTCACCTCAAGCAAAGTATTATCAAATTAATAAAAATGAACATAAAAGAGAAATGTCTTCTCCTTTACTAAATAGTGGACCAAATAGTCCACAAAGGGTAATGTCTCCATTAAAATCACAAAAAACTTACACACCAATGCAAGGAATGTCATCACCTAATATATATGCAAAAAGTCCAATTCTAAGCAAATCTCCAGTATTAATGAATAAAGTAAATTATTCAATAACAAAATTACCTCCATCACCGTCAATGTCAATTCCACAACTTATGTCATCTCAACATCAAAATTTAAAAATCTCAAGTCCAAATATCAATAAAATAAATCCGCAATTAGGAAATCGTCATTCGCCAAATTTTACTAAAAAACCAAGAGTCAGAAGAGTAGTATATAGTTTTATTGCTGATTTACCGGATGAAGTACCATTAATACCAGGGGATGAAGTAATAATTCATAAAGTATTTGATGATGGATATGCATTTGGTGAAAATATTTCAACAGGAAAATTTGGTGTGTTCCCAATAACGTCCTTCCATCCAGATGATCAAGATATATCATTGGAAGAAATGGAATCATCACCTAGTTTAAATGATATACCATTTTCACAACTAAGTGCTGGTAATATAAAAAGTCCATCTATGACAAGTCCAATAATTACTAAACCAAACTCTCCATCTAAATTTAATAATATAAATAATCAAGATATGACACCTACATTAATGATAAATAAAGAAAATATACCAGGAAATACGTCTTCTGAGCCATATTTAAATTCAGTGAATATAAATAATTTATATCCAATAAATATTAGTCAAAACAGTAATAGTCAAAACAGTAATAGTCAAAATAGTTTTACAGATGAAGATGATATTGATTCTTTAAGAAGACAATCAAAAATTGGATATTCAGCATATATGGATCAACAAAAGCAAAAATTAATGAAAAAGCAAGCAAAACAGCAAGCAAGGAAGAATAGGTTGAATTCACCTAGTGAAGACAGTTTCAATGGAAATGAAAGAGAATCATATAATAAACCATTATCACCAATAAATATTTCAAACAATAAATTATTAAATGAAAATGTTAATAAAAGAATATTTGAAGAAACCCAAAATACACAATATTCATCTTCTCAACCTTCACAATTTTCTCAACATTCAGTAAATGAAATAGCGAATAGTTCATTTAATTCATTATCAAATTCGCCATTAATATCAAATTATAAAGGTATTTTAAATAAAGGTATAAATTCTGAATCACCTTCTTCAATAGAACTACAAAGAATGGAGGATCGTAGAAATAAACAAATTAAATTATTAAATGAAAGATTAAATAAAAAGGATATTGGTCCAGAAGAAAAACGATACTACCTTCAATTACTTCAACAATTGACGAATTAAAAAGTTGGTGATATTATTATTATAATATAAATTGGAAAAATAAAGAAGTAATAATTAAAAGAAAAAAAAAAAAAGATTAAAAATAAATTAAATATTCATTATATATATTTTTTTAAATATCTTTATTATTATTTCTTAATAATAAGTTTTGTAGCTATCATCTTAATTTGTCTTTTCTTTTATATATATATATTATATAATATTATATATGTATATATATTACTATAAAATATTAATAAAGTACTAAAAAATAACAACAACAATAAAAAAAAATTATTGAGCAAATTAAATAAACAATCAATAAATAAATAAAAAAGAAAAAAAGCTTTAGAATAAAAAAATATATATATATATATAAAACATTTTTTTAAATAAAAAATAAAATAAATAAATAAAATAAAAAAAAAAAATTAGGAAAATATAAATATATTTATTATTTAATAAATATATAATTTTAAGTATTTGTTGAAAAATTAGTATTAATAAAAATTATTTATGTACTATAAATATATATATATTTTACTATTTTTTATTATTATTTATGTATATTTATTTTTTAGTTATATTTTTAATTAATAAATATATAAAATATATATATATTTTTATTATTTTTATAAAATTACATATTTTTGATTTTTTTTTTTTTTTTTTTTTTTTTAGGGTTAATATTTATTATTTAATATTTATTATTTATTTACTTTTTATTAATTATTTACTATATTTATTATTTGTTATTATTTATTATATTTATTATTTGTTATTTACTATTTATTATTTATTATTTACTATTTATTATTTATTGTTATTTTTTTATTTAATAAAATATTTAAAGACTTTTTTTCTTATTTCAAAAATGATTTTTATTATTTATTTAATTATTTATTTAATTATTTATTTAATTATTTATTTAATTATTTATTTAATTATTTATTTAATTATTTATTTATTGATTAAAAAAATTATATACTGTGGCAATTAATTTAAAAATTTTAAGCCACATTGCGAAATAATACACATTCGATATTTTTTAAAAAATATGATTATTATTATTTTATTTTTATTTCCGGTGTACACCTCCTTTCAGCCCTTCTTAAGGTATGGGAATATTAAGCCAGTCACATCATTTCGGTATGCTTTTTTATAGAAGGATATTGTTCCTGCCTTACTGAATGTTCAGCATTGGCACTTTGACATGAATTATTGTTGAGAATTTTCAAGTACGCTTTTTCTCAGAATGCCTCTCTAGACAGGAATGGTACATTTCTTAATCTTGAATTTCACAATGTGGCTTATAAATTTTATAAAATAAAGCCATACATTTTTAAGATATTCTATACAATAATAAATAAATATATAAATAATCATTATTTTAAATGAAATAATAATATATTCTATTAAAAAAAAAATATATATATAAAAAATACATATATATATAAAAAAAAGAATATTAATTATTAAAAAACAAGCCACATACGAAAAACAAGACACATTGTGAAATGCACGATTGCGAAACGCACTAGATTCAATAATATATATATAAAGGGGAGGGGAAATACTTATCTGTAACCCAAACCACCATATTTTGTAAGAATAATTTGTGAGAAATGCCAAAAATAATCAAAGGGAGTTATGATTATAAAAAAAAAGGGACCATTCTATACAAAAAAAAAATTTATTTATTTTGAAATTTCAATTATTTTTTTTTTTTTTTAAATTTAAAAATTAATATAAAATCACATGAGAAGATTATCTATGTATATTATCCATATTATTTAAATTATTATTTATTTATATGAAGTATCTTTTAATTATATAATGAATTAATTTTAATATATAATAAATTATTATATAAAAAATACATTATGTATTTGTATATATATAAAAAAAAAAAAATAAGATAGAATTATTGGTGATTTAGTAATACATACATCTAAAAGATCAAATTATATATGATTTATGATTAAAAATTTTTTTTTTTTTTTTTTTTTTTTTTTTTTTTATCTACACCAAAATCTTTTATTATAAAATAAAAGAAAAAATTTTTTTATTTAATATAATAAAAAAGTAATATATTAATTGTGAAGATGAGTCAAGCTATTCTTGAATGCAATTGTCCAGACTTAAAACTCATTAGTAGAGGAAAAGTTCGTGAATTATATGATATTGACGAAGAATCTCTTTTATTCGTTGCTACTGATAGATTAAGTGCTTACGATGTCATCATGAAAAATGTATGCAATCATTATTAAAAAAATATTATTAATATATAAATAATATAAAACAAAAATAGAAAAAAATAGATATTTAATAATAATAAAATAAATTGAATTAATATGAGTTTGAGAATATATACCATTCAAAAACAAGAAAGAAAATTTTATTAATTTCTTTTCTTTAATTTCTTATAAAATATTAATATTTTAACATATTAATAAAGAATTGTAAATTATAGAATATTATGTATATAATAATAAAATAATATATAAAATAATATATTAATTATATGTTTATAAATTATAATACGATGATAAATTGGAAAAAAAAATATATATTTAAAAATTCATTTAGTAATAACACATTTTATTTAATAAATAAATATTATAAAATAGGGTATCCCAGGTAAGGGTAAGATCTTAACTCAAATGAGTGTTTTCTGGTTCAATTTATTAAAAGACGTCATGAAAACTCACCTTATCACTGCTAACATTGATGAAATGCCAGCTTGCGTCCAAAAGTACAGAGACCAATTAGAAGGTCGTTCAATGCTTGTCAAGAAGCTCTCTATCTTACCAATTGAAGCTATTGTCCGTGGTTATATTACTGGTATAAGATAAATATTGTATTAATAATTAATATATAAATATTAAGAGGAACAATCTAACAGAAATTTTCTCTTTTTAAAAAAATGAAATTTGTTAATAAATTGATGTTATACTGAAAAAAGGTTCCGGTTGGGCTGAATACAAGCGCAAGGGTACCGTTTGTGATATTCCATTACCAAAGGAATTAAAGGAATCCCAAAAGCTTCCAGAACCACTTTTCACTCCAAGTACTAAGGCTGAATATGGTGAACATGGTAAATATTTAATTTATTAATAAATATTTAATTATTTAATATTTCTGAATGATGTAAAAAAAATTAGCTCATAATAATTAAAAAATTTTTTTTATTTTTTTTGTATTTTAAAGATGAAAACATTCACCCAAGTAAGGTTGCTGGTATTATTGGTGAAAAATACGCTAAACAAATGGAAGAAGCCGCCTTAAAGGTTTACAAGGCTGTAAGTTGTCCTTATTTTTTTTATTACTATATATGGATATATTAATTAAACTAAATTAAAATAATTTTAAATTAATAATTAATTTAAATTATATATAATTAATATATGATTTTCATAAATTTGAATAGGCTCTTAGCCATGCTGAAAAGAAGGGTATCATTATTGCTGATACCAAATTTGAATTTGGTACCAACAAGGATGGTGAAATTGTTTTAGCTGATGAAGTTCTTACTCCAGATTCCTCTCGTTTCTGGCCAGCTGATAGTTACGAAGTCGGTAAAGGACAAAATAGGTAAATATATTGAATTATAAATTTTAAATAGATTTTGAAAATAAATAAAAGATATTAAGAATATTATAAAGAATATTAATTTATAAAAATAATTAATATACTTTATTTATTTTAATTTCATTATTATATATTATTATTAATATTTTATTTATATAATTAATATAAATCTATTAATTATTATTTAAATTTTTTTTTTAAAAAAAATTAGTTACGATAAGCAATACGTTCGTGATTATTTAACCAGCATTAACTTCGATAAAAAGA
The DNA here is from genome assembly GCA_016946835.1 of Neocallimastix lanati (nom. inval.). Taxonomy (NCBI): domain Eukaryota; kingdom Fungi; phylum Neocallimastigomycota; class Neocallimastigomycetes; order Neocallimastigales; family Neocallimastigaceae; genus Neocallimastix; species Neocallimastix lanati (nom. inval.). The sequence continues at coordinate 369,134 of JACVTC010000083.1, read as the reverse complement.
CACCAATTGAATTACCACAAGACATTATTGACAAAACTGTTAAGAAATATGTCGAAGCTTACACTCGTTTAACTGGTGAAGCTCCAAAATTATAAGTGAATTAATATATGTGGATCAAACAAACAAACAAAAAAAAATTGCAATAATATTCAATATGAAGTAGTTTATTGAAAAAATAATAATGCTAAAAAAAAAATAAAAAATAAAAAATACTAAGTAATAATATAGGATTAAAACAATCTAGCCTTATTTATTATTAATTATATACAAAAAAAAAAAAAAAAAAAAGCAAGAAAGTATTCAAAAGCAAATAATTATTTTTTTTTTTTTAAAAAAAAAATAAAATAAAATAAAAAATAAAAAAAATTAATTTTTTCAAAATTTAAAAGTAATATATTATTATTATTATTATAATTTATTGAGAAAACGTATTATAATATTATATATTATAGTAATTTTTTATTACCTAGAAATAAATTAAAAAACTTCTTTTTCTTATTCATTTATAGATAGTAGTTATATTTATTTAAAGATTAAGGAAATAAATAAATATATAAATATATTTGTAAGTGATATTGTGAAAATTTTAAATAATAATATTAATTTCAAACAAAATTAATAATTAACTATTAATATGGTTATTGAATTTGAATAATATGTATATAAATATTTAATATTGAAAAGTAGATTAATAGATACTATAATTTTATTTATTTTATTTATTTTATTTTTATTGTTTTATTTTATTTTATTTTATTTTTATTGTTTATTTTATTTTATTTTATTTTTATTGTTTTATTTTATTTTATTTTATTTTTATTGTTTATTTTATTTTATCTTATTTTTATTGTTAATTTTATTTTATTTTATTTTTATTGTTAATTCTATTTTATTTTATTTATTTTATCTTTATTTTATTTTATTTTTTTTTTATAAAATTTAATTTATAATACCAATGATTATTTTTTTTTTTTTTTTTGAATAGATTATATAATATTTTAATTTAGAATTTATTAAAAAAATTCATAAAATAAAAATATTAAATATTAAAGTTCAATAAACTTTTTTTTTTTTTTTTTTTAATCTTAAAAATGTATGATTATATTAATTTTATTATTAATATTATTTAATAATTAGTAAAATAAATAATATTATATAAAATACTGAAATACTATAAAAAATAGCATTAATATTTGTATTATTAAATAGTTTTTTTTTTTTTTTTTTTTTTTTTTTTAATAATAGAGGAAAGGAAATAATAGTATTAAAATAAATGATTAAAATTCTTTTTTTTTTGGTTTTGTTTTAATTAAGTATTTAAATTTTTTTGATACATTATTTTAAATAATGATTGGGTTTAAAGTTATATTCCTCTTGTTTTTATGTATACATTTACTAAATAAAATTATATAAAATAATTATAAAATTATTATATTTTTATATAAGAATTAATAGAAATATTTAAATAAAATTATTATATTTTTATATAAGAATTAATAGAAATATTTAAATAAAATTATTATATTTTTATATAAGAATTAATAGAAATATTTAAATAAAATTATTATATTTTTATATAAGAATTAATAGAAATATTTAAAAAAATAAAGTATTTAAATTATTAATAAAAATTTTATTTTTTTTATTCATTTTTATTTCATAATAAGATAATAAAGGTAAAAACCAAAATTTATTTTTATATGTATATTGTTTTTAAAAAAAGAGATGTTTTATTAAATATATATATATTAAATATATGTTCTAAAACAATCTATTATGATAAAAATATTAATAATAATTTTATAAATTTAAAATATATCCAAAATATATCAATAATTAATGAAATTTATTGATATTAATCAATCAAATAATAATATATATATTTATATAAAAAACAATGAAACATTAAATAATGAAGGATGTCAAAAGCAACAAGATTTTTAACCATTTTCGGCTGTTGTGCCCTTACTTGGCTCATTCTATCTTTACATAACACTTTATTCCCATTCATTAAATTCCCAGTCTGGTTACAAGAAATTTTACCAGTTGTAAATATTATAAATATTTTATAAACGAAAATATAATTTATCTATTTTTATTGTTGCTTATTATTGATAACAGTAGTTGCAGTAATAAATTCTACTCATTATATGTATTAAATATTATTTCAGAAAAATAGCAATACATAAATGAAAATACAATTACGAAAATAAATAAATAAATTATAAGAATTTTTTATTGAACAAAATAAAGAAAAAGTATTTTTAAAAAGGAAATATATAAAAAGGAAACTGATAGTAAAGATAACTTTTTATGTATATATGAAAAAAAAAAAGAAAAAATAAAAAATAAATATAGAAAATAGAGAAAAAAAAATAATAAAAATCATTTTTTATTAATAATTTTAACAAAATATTTGACAAGTATTACAAATATAAATGCAAATTAAAATAAAAGAATTAACTGTACAAAAATATACTATTCAAAAAATATTGAATATACAGAAGTAATAATAATAATAATAATAATAATAATTCATTCATAAATTAAATCTTTATTACATTTTTAAAACTTATTCGTCAATAAATTAAAAAAATATAACTATAAGATTGCAAACTATGTTATATTAAAAATTAGTATATCCTGTTTATGAATGAAATTTAATAGAATGGAACTACTTAAAAAATATGAAACAACTAATAATATTTAAATTTTTATAATAAATAATAACATATTATATACTAAAATTTATTTAAATGTAGTTACCATTTGAAGCTCTAATTGCGTTCTGTGCTTATTCTATGGCCAATGTTGGTTGGAAATTAATTACTTTTGTTGATACTCCAGACGATTATACTAGTCTTTTAAAAGTAAATTAAAATATATAACAATTTTATATCCATATTTAAATAAAATATATTTATAGATTTATATTATATATATGTAACTAATGCAACTTTCTTTTTTATTATAATTATTATAATTTCTATTTATATGCAATTTTCTTTTTTATTATAATTATTATAATTTTTATTTATATATTTATTATTATTTTTTTTAAATATATATAATGTTTATTGTTTAATTTAAAATATTTTATCATTATCATAATATTTATTTATTCAAAGGAAATTGATACTGCTAAGGCAGACTTACGTTCAAAGGGTTTAGATATATAAGACACTGAAAAATAATATATTAAAATAAAATTTATTTAAAACCATAAAAGAAAAAATTAGAAGACAAATTTTAGAAAAATTTTTTTTTAAAAAAAAAATAATTATAAATATATAAAAAAATAAAATTCAGTAAATTTAAAAAAAAGATAAAATAAAAACAAAATAAAAAATAATATAAAATAAAATATTAGTAATAAATTAAATATATAATTTTTATTTTTTATTATATTTTTGTTTTATTTTATTTTATTTTATTTTATTTTATTTTATTTTATTTTATTTTATTTTATTTTATTTTATTTTATTTTATTTATTATTATTATTAATTTTTTTTTTAATGAAAGTTAAATTATTAAACAAAGTAAAAATTAAAAAATCTTTCAAAAAAAAAAAAAAAAAAAAAAAAAGATATAAAATAAAATAAATAGAAAAATTCAAATAGAAAAATTCAAATAAAAGTAAAAATCAAAATGAAAAAAAAAAAAATAAAAATAAAAATAAATAAATAAATAAAATAATAAATAAAATAGAAAAATAAAATAATAAATAATAAATAGAAAAAGAAATAACTTTAAATTATATAATATAATAAAATTATAAAATAATGATCAATAATAAATATATATTTTTATATAATTTAATAGTATATTTAAATTTACAAATGAACGAAAAAGATAAGAGAATGCAATAATTTAATTTATATTAATTTTTATTTTTATTTTTTATTTTTATTTTATTTTATTTTATCTTTTATATATATATTTTAATTTAATAAATAAAAAAAAGTTAATTTATACCAATTATAAAAAAAAATTAGTGAACTCTTTGGTATGGGTTGAGTGATTTTATTATATATATATATTCATGATGGATCATATTATTTAAATTGAATTTTCATTATTTGAAATCAAAATGCATTAAAAGAATGGTTTTACTAGCTATAAAAAAAATGTAGGTTTAATAATATTAATATTTTTGAAATATAATCCAAAAAATTAATAATGCAGTATGAAATATGAAAAATAATAAAATACTTAAATTTATATATAATTAAGAATTTATACTATGCTTTATTAATAAAAGTGGAACAAAAATATTAGATTTATGGAAATATATTAATTTTTATTTTATATATATATAACAAAAGGTAACACAATAATAATAATAATACCAAAATAGAAAAAAATTTTTTTATTTTTTGGATATTTCATTTCATTAATGTAGGACAAAAGTATTAATTATTAAATAAAAAATTTTTTTACTTTTTTATGATCAGTTTATATATAATTAAAGGTTTAAAAAAAAAAATATATATTTATGTTTTTCATAATAGAGATAAAGAATTATTATTTAGATTCTAGATTTTTGTTTCAGTATAATATTAATATAATAAAAATAAAAAATAATAATAATAAAATTTATAATTAATTCAATTCTCTATTTAATATGGTAAAATTATATGAATATGAATATTATTATTATTTATATATATATATATAGATAGAATCATAGAGCTATTTATCTACAGGAAGTATATTAAAAAATAGAAAAGTATTTTTTTTTAAAACAGATTTATAAAAAATTATGTTAAATTTACTAGATATCAATACACAACATGCATTTTAAATGTATACCTACTTAGATAAAGAGGTTTATAATATTTTCTTCGAATTAATATATAAAGAATGTCAAACCCTCAATTAATATTGTAACAATTTTAAGCTTTTAAAATTGAACTATAATATCAAAATGAAATCCAAAAATGATACTTTAATTTTAAAATTTTAAAAAATTAAAAACTTGAGATAAAATATATTAAAAATTTTAAATTAGGTTAATCTGTTTAATGAATTTATTACTTTTTAAATAAGAAAACTATATAAATATACGTATTTATTAAAAAATTATTCTTTCTGTTTTTTAGTAAAAGAAAATTTATTATATATATATAAATATATGATATTATATTTTGTATTAATTTATCAAATCATAATATATTAAATTTTCAATATATATAGAATGTATTTTATATTACGAAATATACTTAGTTATAAGTTAATAATTAATTAGAATAATTGTTATAATTTTATTACGATAATATCTATATGAATAAAATACGTCAATATTCACATTTATTTCATATTTAATAATTATTTTATTATTATTACGATCTGAAAAAAAAAAAAAAATAAAAAACAATTAAATACAACTGATTTATTTGAATTTTTAACTGAGAATTCAAAATAAAATATTTTAATTATAATATTATAATTTTTTTTTTAAATTTTATATTTAAAAATATTTTAAAACTTTTTATTTAAACAAGTTAGAAGAAAAAGTCATTCTTTTCACTTTAAAAATCTTTACTAAATAATTGTTGACTATTCTCATTAAATCAGAATATTATAAATATTTAATAGATTATAAAATTATAATGAATTAAATTATCAATTTTCAATTTAATCCAAAAACAAAAATCAAAAAATCAACAAAAAAAAAAAAAAAAAAAAAAAAAAGAAAAAATGTGGAATATTTTTAAACTAAAAAATCAAAATTGTAATATATAGTTAAATATATATTGTTATATATTATATATATATAATTTTTTATTGTAAAGCAAAATCAAGATATTAGAAATACGTTTACATTATTTAATAAATATATTTTTAAAATATTGTATCTGCCTGTAGAATTATGAAAATTTGATCTAATTTTTAAGTCAAAAAATTAATTTTAATATCATGATTTGATTCATGATTTGATATATAATGCCTTTAAAAAGTGGAAATAAATAATATATATATAATTAATTAACATTTGTTTTATGATAATATTTATTTCGAATAATTTGTATTAGAGATAAAAGTATTAAGTATTAATCAAAAAAAATAATTAATAAAAAAATAAAATAAAATACATATTTATTGTTAAAATATGAAGATAGTAATGTTTTTTTTTTTTTTTTTTTTATTTAATTCTTTTATAATGGATGAATAATTAAATTCATTCAATGAAACCATTTTTATTCGCTCATTCAAATCAAATAATCATTTAAAAAAAAAGTAAATAATTTATATATATTTATATTTATATTAACATGTAATATATATATAATAAAATACATGTATAATTTATGTATGTTTTATAAAATTAATTGTATTAATAAATGTACAAATTTTCATTTTGAAACCAATAATATCACAAATTAATAATATATTGTATACAAAAATATATATAAAATTTATATATGAATAAATTTATAAATAAATAAACAAATAAATAAATTATAAATAATACATAAAATTTTTTAATATACAGAATTATATAAAATTTATTATCATATTTTCTTATATAAAAATAGACCAATCATATTTAAATATATTTTTTAAATGCAAATCATTTATTAGGATATATGATTAAATATATAATATTTCAATTACATATTATGGAGTGTAATGATAATATATACCAATTTAAGGAGTACTATTGTGTCATAAATAAAAATAATTAAAATGTGAAGCAAATTACGGCAATAAGGAAATTTGGAATTTTGAAAATATATAAATATATAAATATTTCCTTCAAATAAATTTTTTTTAAGTTTATATAATTTTTCATTTATTAAAATGAGAGATAAGGTAAAATAAATTATATAGAAAGAAAAAAATAATATAATTTTAAAAATGAGGAAAATTGTTATTTTAATAAAATTATGTTATAATAAAAAATTGACTTAAATTTATTGTATAAAAACTATTTAATATTGTAGTGGAGAAAGAAGAGACAGAGAAGACTTAAGCGTAAAAGAAGAAAGATGAGAGCCAGATCTAAAGTAAATATTTGAAATTTATATAGAATATATATAGAATATAAAATTAATATGTTATGTTTAATAAATATATATTAAATAATTTATTTTTAAATAATTATAATAGTAATCTGCTTGAGACATCATAAATCTAAAAGCGTGTCTATTAGTTTTTTTGATTTATAAGTAATTGAAGAATAGTAAACCTACGTTTTCTTTAGAAAAAAAATTAATTAATAGTTCTTTTCCTTAAAATATTGGAATAAGGAATAAACACATTAATTCTATTTTCTAAGTGAAAAGGAAATTTATGTATTTTATCAATCCCTTGTATTTAAGAAAACTCTAAAAAAAATTTTAAAAATTACCAAAAAAAAAAAAAATAAAATTTTAAAAAAAAATATTAAAAAAAATTATAAATACTAGTAATTTGTATATTTTTGTGTTAAATGTTAATAAGAGACGTAGTTAAAATATTAATGGTTTTTCATTACATGAATTAATTGTTATTACGTTTAATATATATTGGAAACCACTTATATATGTTTTAAAAACTGAAGTAATATTGTTATTGTTTTAAATAAAATTATGTATATTTTTATATTTATGTGTAATGTGTATATTAAGTGTTTATTAAATGAAGTTAGAACTTAAATAAATAAACGAATAGAAATAAAAAACCAATTAATAAAAGAAATACAATTTACTTTGCCCAAAAAATATAAAATAATGTGCGATATAACGAATATTCAACCATCAAAAAAGAAGTAAAGAAGTATAATAAATAAATAAATAAATAAATAAATAAATAAATCTATCTTTATTATATATAGAAATATAATAATAATAATAATAATAATAATAATAATAATAATAATAATAATAATAATAATAATAATAATAATAATAATAATAATAATAATAATAAAAATAGATATTTGAAATTTGTAATATATATTTTTTTTTTTAAAGAAAAAATGTCTTCTGAACCAGCTACACTTAAATTTAAAATAGTGAAAGGTGAATTTGAACTTTTTTTATTTTTATTTTTATTTTTATTTTTATTTTTTATTTTTTAATGATTTAAATAAAATATAAAATATATAGACTTATATATTGCATAGCACTAAATATTTAATTATAATTATTATTCTTTATATTTTATTAATAATTATTATAGCATGTAATACTTTTTCTGAATATTTTATTCAATTATTACATGAAACATCTTTAGGTCTATACAGAATTTATGAACATAATATGAGAAAAATACCACAATTAATAAAATCAAGAGTATATGTTATTCCAAAAATAAAATATAAATAAAATATAAATAAAATATAAAAAAGTATAAAATAAAAAAAAATAAAAATAAAAATAAAAATAAAATTAAAAAAATAAAAATAAAAATAAAAATAAAAATAAAAATAAAAATAAAAATAAAAATAAAAATAAAAATAAAAATAAAAATAAAAATAATTAATACAAAATATTTATATATAATTTTAAATGAATTGTACACATAATTTTAAATGAATTGTACATATAATTAATAAATTCATATGAATTGAATAATAATTTATAATAGGGTCGTCTAGAAAGAACTATGAACAATAATAACATTATTAATGAAAGAATTACGGATATGCTAGATAATGTTCAAAAAATAAAAAGTATAGAGGCCACTGATAATATATTAGTTATGATTCAAAGAGTAGCTTCTCTAAAAGAAGATATAGAGGCAGTAAATCAGGAAAATAACCAATAAGTAATATTTTTTCAATTAAAAAAAAATAAAAATGAAGAAGAAAAAAAATTAAACTGTGATAATAATAATAATGATAATAATATTTAAGTTTAAATTTATTTAAACTATTATGTAAATAAATATTGATACAAACTTTTATTATAGCACCAACGCCATATTTTGATTAATATAAATTATATACATTCAACAAATATTGTATTAAATTAATAAAAATAATTATTATCTAATAAATTTAGATTTTAATATTTCAAATATATATATGATCTTTATATGTAATCAAAAAATGAATTCATAAGTCTTTAACAACTTATAATAATTAGAATAAATATCTAAATAAATTGAATAAAGATCTTTTAAAAATATATATCAGAACTATTAAAATTAAAAAGTTAATAATAAATATATATAATATAAAGAAAAATCAAAAGAACTAAATTGTAAGTTGTACTATAAACGAGTTGCATTCATAAGACTTAAAGAAAAGAGAATGTTATTATAATAAAAATATATGATAGATAAATAAATAAATAATTATGTAATGGTATGATAGTAATATCATACAATTATATTAGAGTAGAATATCATGTATTGAATAATTTATAAATAATAAATACAAAATAATATTATTTGCTTTAAAGATTTTAATAAATACTATATTATTATAATATTATTATTATTTATTTTTATAAAATTCACATTTCCAAAATTATTTTTAAAAAATTTTAATAATTTGAATAAATGTTTTATTTTATGTACAAAGTGAATAGTTTTTATGTTATTCAATTATTATTATTTATTAAATTTTTATTGAGGTAATAATTGCTAATATATGCTATAGAACGCCTGAAATTATATATCTTTTATTATACTATCTCAATAGTTTTTATTGTTTAAATTATATATTATTAAATGCCTTCCATGAAAATAAATATATTTTTTATAATATATAAAGAGTTATTAATATTTCAATAAGATCACTCAATATTTATTAAAAAATAAATATATGAATAATATTTTAATTTTATTTTATTTTATATAAATATATATTTTTTATAATATATAAAGAGTTATTAATATTTCAATAAGATCACTCAATATTTATTAAAAAATAAATATATGAATAATATTTTAATTTTATTTTATTTTATTTTATTTTTTATTATTATTATTATTATTATTATTTTTTTTTTTTTTTTTTTTCATAGACCTTTATTCTAATATATAAAGATATATAAATTGAAATTACTGAGATAAAATAAAAGAAAAAAAAATATATTTTATTTAGCACATATTTATATATTTTAAAATAAAAATTAAAAATATATCATAAAATATTCAAAATTCATAATAATTTATATTTTGAAAATATTATTTTTATATATATATTTTTTGTATTTCTATTATGTTTTTAATAATATATTAATTATATCTATATATATTATATAGATATAATTAAATATATTTCATATAAAGGTATTATAATAAATAATAAATAATAAATAATAAATAATAAGTAATAAGTAATAAATAATAAATAATAATAAATATATTTATAGTTTTTTAAATTTAATTTAATGGATAAAATAAAAATAAAATTAAAGTACTAATAATTAATCATATTTATAATAAAAAAAAAAGAAATATTTTTCTTATGTTAAGGTATGACTAAGTTAATTACATATATAAATAATTCGCTTAGTCATAACATTATTAAATTAACACACATGAATTAAAAAATTAAAAAAGGAAAAATATGGTTGAAATTATTTATAGACTTTACATAATCAAACAAGCAATGAAATAATAATAATAACAATAAAAAAAAAAGTGATATACTTTTTTATAAATTAATGTATTTAAACCACAGTATGTGTGCATTTATCATAAATCAATTTAATTAATAACAAAATTTAATTAATATTATTTTAAAAGATATCAAATTAATTAATAATTTAATGTATAATTATTGTGTTGAATATATCAAAGCAATCAATAATTAAACTTTAATAAAATTTTTTATTTATTTATTTTTTTCTTATAATATTTTTAAAATAGTATACTAATAATTTAATAAATAATTGTTTTAAATATTTTTTTCATTATTTTTCTATATTAATTATTAAATATAAAAACCGTGAAAAGCAAAGTTTGGCTTTTAAAAATTATATGCTCTATTCCTTTTTTTTTTTTTTTTTTTTTTTTTGAAATAATGATTTTTATTTACTTATATATATACTTTGCCTTTGTTTAAATTAAACTTGTTTCTTTAAAGTTTGGTTTTAATATATTTTAATATTTTATATTATTTTTTAAAATAATTTTGTTTTTTTAATAAACATGGTAATTTCCATATTTATAAATATTAAATTTGAGATTGTATCCTTTTTCAATTTATAACTTTTTTTTATTTAGTATGAGAATATTGTAAATATATAAAAGCATATATTTAATATATATATAAATATAAACTTCATATATTATTTAGTTGTATTTTCAAATTTTAATATTATTTTTTTTTTATTTCTGATATTTTAAAATTTTATTTAGCATTAATAAAGTTTAATTATGATTGTCATGAATTGATAAATTTTAATTAATAATAAATTAATGTAATATTATATTACATAATTAATATATATGTAATTTTTTACATTTTATTGTGGCTTATTAAATAAAATTGAGAATTTTCAATTTAAAAACGGAAATACTAATTTTAATAATTAAATAATAAAAATAATATTTTATATCAATATTAATTAAAATATTAATAAAGTTTTTTTTTTTTTTAAAAAAAATAAAAAAATAAATAATAAATTATAAATAAAATTAATATAAATATATAAATTATTTTCAGATGATTTATTATTAATTATAATTTATAGTAATAAATATTTAACAAAATTTCCTTTTTCAAATTAAATATAAAATATTCTGTTTTTTTATTTTATATTAAATTGATATTATTAAATAAATAAATAAATAAATAAAACTATCTTTTTTTATATACTTTTTTTTTTTTTTTTAATTCTTTTTTTTTTTTTTTTATATTTATCTTTTTATTTTTTTTTTTAAAAAAAAAAATGAAAATTTATAATTGGAAACACTCCATTTGTTTTTACAATCAGAAATAATAATAGAAATAAATATTTATATTCTAAAAAAATGATATTATTTTATTAATGAAACGTGTAATGAAATAAATATTTGAATATTATTAATTTTTAAATAACACATATTTCATTAAATACAAAAATTACAAAATAAAATAAGTATACAGTAAATCAAAAAAAAAAAAAAAAAAATATAAATATACACATAAAAATAATAATTAATAAATCATATTTTAGTAACTGTTAATTTCGTTAATTTACCAATTTAAATAATCAAAAAAGGAAATTAGATAAAAAAATATTTTAATTATAATTATAACCTAATATATTGAAGTAAAAATTAAAGAAAACTATATTTACTTTTTACTTTTTCATATTTTACAAACGCATTCAATCATATTAATTTTAATTTTTTTTTTTTTTGGAGCATTAAATAACTTTTCTATTTTTGGATATATCAACTCTTATATATTATTATTTTTTTTTAAAAGAAAAAAAAAAAAAAAGTTAAAAAAATAAAAAAAAAAAAAAAAAGTATATAACTGGAACTGGAAAGCTGGAAATATGAAATATTATTAAAGATTTAATTCTTATTTTTGAAATAAATATATATATATATATATATGTTTTCTTAAAAAAAAGAGAAAAACTGTAAAAACGAACAAAATATTACCTTTAAGGATTATAAATTATATGATAATTAATTATATTTACTAATTCAAAAGAAATAAAGGTTAAATATTCACTATTACTTGTATTTCTAGAAATATAAAAATATAAAATTTTGAATATATATTTTATAATTAAAAAATATTTGCATTATTAAATTAATGGAATACTGATATTAAAAAGAAAAATAGTGGATTAATAAATAAATTAAAATTTGAATAATTAAAACACCAATATATATATTAAAAGTAAACTTTTTATTTGTTTAGTCAATATATCACGGTATATAATCAAAAAAGATAATAATTATTTTTATAATAAGTTAAATCAAAATTCAAATATAAACTAATTATATATTATTATAATATAATATTATAATATAATAAGATATTTTTTTTTATAAATTGTAAAAAGCATTATTAAATTTACTATTTAGAAATTTTGGAGATTTTTATTATATTTAAGAAAAAAAAAAAAAAAAAAAAAAAAATCATTTGTGAATAAAGGAGAAAAAGATAATTGAAATAGAAAAAAAATAATTTGAAATATAAAATATATTAAAGAAATCCGATATTATTATTGAAGAAATAAAATTCAATTCCTTTTTTAACATTTTGACATTCAGCTCGCAAAAAAAATAAAAAATAGAAAATAAATAAAATAAAATAAAATATATAAAGTTATATTTATTATTATTATCACTAGCAAGTGATTTAGTAAAATAAACTTTAAAATTTTAAAAATGTTTCAAAAAATAAACGAGTAAGCATTTTATGACCATTTAAATATCTCTCTTTTTTATTTTTATTATTTTTTTTTTTTTTTTTTTACATTTTTTCATTTTCATTTTATTTTATTTACTGTTTTTTTTTATTATATTTTATTATATTTTATTTATTTATTTTTTCTCTTAATTTATTCTTTAAACTTAGTTTTTTAAAATTAATTTCAACTATTTATTAATAATGTATTTTTATTTTCATATTGTTTTAATTAATTTTTATAACTAGTTGGCTTCAAAGAAGTAGTCTTAATCCATCAACTGGAACGCAAGCAACTATAAATACAGTATCTTCAATATCTTCAGTATCAGATACTCAAGATTCTTTGAGTGAAGAAAATTTATCAAAAATTGTTACAGATTTAGGTGATCTTTCTATGGATGATTCAAAAAGTTTTATAAATAGTGCAAAGGATTCTGCTTATGAAACAGAAATAGATGTTTATGGTATGAATTTGTTATATGTAATTTTTTTTATAAAAAAAATTATATAAAAATTATTAATGATTACTAATATTATTTAACATTTAAAAAAAAAAAAAAAAAAAAAAAAATAGGATTTATTAATATACTTCCATATGAACTTAGTGTATGTGTTATTATTATTATTAAAAAATAATAATAATAATAATAATAATAATAATAATAATAATAATAATAATAAAATTAAATAAAATAATATTAAAAGGATTAATATTCAAATTAATTAAAATTAATTAAATATATTATAAAAAATATATACATATATAATTGAATATATAATTAATAATAATATTATTATTTATTTAAAAAAAATTCTTTCATCTAAAATAGATCAATGTGTTATTACAAATTGATGATATTAGTACTATAAGTAGAATTTCCCAAGTATCACATAAATGGAATGAATTAGCTAATGATAATGCGGTATGGCATAATTTATATATAAAACGTTGGGGTGAATTACCTAACTCTGTGATACGACATAAAATCCATAACTACAAGTATTTGTATAAACAACGTTTACAATTAAATAAAAATTGGACTGAATTAGATATTGAACCGAAACTTATAGTTGGTCATGATGATAGTGTATATTGTATTCAATTTGATAAAAATATTATTGTCTCAGGTTCACGAGATAAGAGTATTAAATTTTGGGATATTAAAACATTAGAATGCATTAAAGTATTAAGATACCATCAAGGTTCAGTCCTTTGTCTTCAATATAATGATAAAATTGTTGTTTCTGGTTCAAGTGATTCTACACTTATAGTATGGGATTTTAAGACTGGACAAGTATTAAGAATATTAAGTGGTAAAAATGGTCATTCAGCACCAGTATTAGATGTACGTTTTAATGATAAAGTTATTGTAAGTTGTTCCAAGGATTGCACTATTAAAATATGGGATTTAGAAACTGGTAATTTAGAAAGAACTTTAAATGGACATCGTGCCGCTGTTAACGCTATACATATTCATGGTGATGAAGTGGTGTCGGCATCCGGTGATTGTACCATAAAACTATGGAATATAAACACTGGTGAATGTATTAGAGAATTTATTGGTCATTTTCGTGGTTTAGCTTGTGTTCAATATAATGGTGAAATTATTGCTTCAGGGTCTAATGATCATACTATCAAAATATGGAATGCCAAAACAGGTGAGGTTATACGAACTTTAGGAGGAGCTCAAGGTCATACCGATCTTGTTAGAACATTAGCTTTTGATAATGAAAGAATTGTTTCAGGTTCATATGATCAATCTATAAAAATATGGGATATAAAGACTGGTGAATTATTAAAAGATTTTAAGAATGCTCATGGTAGTTGGGTATTTAATGTTCAAATTGACTCTTCCAAAATTGTTAGTTCAAGTCAGGTTAGAATTAAACAAAATAATAATAATAATAATAATAATAATAATAATAATAATAATAATAATAATAATAATAAAAATAATAAATAATAATAATAATAATAATAAATAATAATAATAAATAATAATAATAATAAATAATAATAATAATAATAATAATAATAATAATAATAATAATAATAATAATAATAATAATAATAAATAATAATGATAATAATCTAGTAAAAATATATGACTAACATTTAAAATTTTTTATAAATAAATTTATTTATTTATGATCAATAGGATAGAAAAATAGCAATTTGGGATTTCAGTGGTGACGTTGAATGTGTTGATACATTTTTACCATAGTAAACTATAATATAAAAATATAAAAATTATTTACCAATAAATAATACCAAAATACCTTATGATTCATAGCATATAGTTTTTATAATAATAATGATTATGATAATAATAATAATAATAATAATAATAATAATAATAATAATAATAAAAACCGTAAACATTAATTAATAAATTACTAATAATATAGTAATAAATAATTATTTATTTAGTTTTAATAATAATTCTTTATATATATATATATATAGATATAGATATAAAAGAACATAACTATCATTAAATAAATTAATAATGATCTTTTATTATAAAATTATATAAAAATATAACAAGAATTAAGATAATATAAAAGAAAAATAAAAATTATTAGTTTTTTTTTTTTTTTTTTTTTTTTTTTTTTATTTTATTTTTATCATTTTATTTATTTATTTTTATTATTGTTATTTTTTTTATTGTTACTTTTTTTTATTTTATTTTTTATTTTTTTTTAATTTTTTTTATTTCATTATTTTTTTTTATCTCATTTCATTTTATTAAAATGAAATTAAAAATAATGGATAATTTAAATATTAAAAAATCATAATTATATTTATATATATTATTCATTTAATCTATAAATTAAAACTTATTAAATAGAAATTCAGAATTATCCTACTTTTTTTTTTTTTTTTTTATTTATTTAATTTTTTTTTTTTTTATTTATATTTTTTTTTTTTTTTTATTTCTATTTTCCCAAATGTGTTATAGTTTTATTTTCGACAAAGACAAAAATTCTGAAAAAAAAAAAAAATTACATTAGTAAATTAATTTTTATTATTCTTTATGATCTTTAGCATAAAAAAAGAATTGTTACTCTAAAATCAATTATTACAAATAATAATTATGATAATAAGAAAATATTTAATCTCATTTTAAATATCTAAATTATATCTTATCAAAATTTTAATAATAAATTAATTATTGATAAATAAATCAAAATAGTTTATATAAAAACAATAATAATATATAGTTTTTTTTTTTTTTTTTTTTTTTTTTTTTTATTTATTTATTTTTTAATATGTATAATATATTTATTAATAGTTCTAAATTTAAAAAAATTTAATATAATTATATATGTATAATTTAAGATGAAATTAAAAAAGAAAAGTTTTATTAAAAATAAAAATAAAATTATAAAATTAAAAACATTTAAAAATTTTTTTATTTTTTATTTTTTATTTTGTAAAATAGATTTATCTATATTTATCAATATATTTCTATGTTAAATTTTGGAAAAAAAAAAAAAAAAAAAAAAAAAATAAATAAATAAATATAAAAAATTAAATAAATATATTCAAATATATTATTAAAAATTTTTTAAAATAATGATTTACTATAATCTTTTTATTTTTATTTTTATTATATATGTATATATATATTTTTTTTCTATAAATTAATTGTTTTATTATTACTAACTATTATTTATTGTTTAAAGTATAAAATAATCTAAATATATATATATATATAAATTAGAATGTAAATATACAACTTTTTTGTATTTCTTTATTTATATATATTAAATTAAATTATTATTTATTTCATTATTTTTATTTATTTATTTTTTTATTATTATTTTTATTTCTATCTTTATTTTTATTTTATTTTATTTTATTTTTTTTTCAAGATGAATTCTTTGCAATTTCTTCTGCCTTTTTTACAGCTTCATCAATATCTCCAACCATATAGAAAGCTGCTTCAGGTAAGGAATCATGCTTTCCTTCAATAATTTCTTTGAATGATCTAATGGTATCTTTTAATGGAACAAAACGTCCTTCTGATCCCGTAAAACCTATTTTTTTTTTTTTTTTTTTTTTTTTTTTGTTAATATTTTATTAATAAGTATAAAAATAAAGTAAAAATTTTTCATGTTACTTATAAAATTGATTTATTAATTTTATTATTAAGAACTCAAAAATAATTTAATAAATAAAAATAAATAATTATATATAAAGAAAACAAAGAAATAAAAAAGTCATAATATTTTTAATTTAAATAATAATAATAATAATAATAATAATAATAATAATAATAATAATAATAATAATAATAATAATAATAATAATAATAATAATAATAATAATAATAAAGAATTAATTAATTACTTTTAGCAGTCGTAAATGGTTGAGACATAAATTTTTGAATCTTTCTAGCTCTTTCGACCGTAATCTTAATATTAAATAAAATAATATAATTAATATAAAAAATAATTATTAATTATTAGAATATTCTATTTATTTATTTATTTATTTATTCTTTTATTTATTTTATGAATTAATATTTATTATTTAATTTTTTTTTTTTTTTTTTTTTTGGAGTTGTTATTAATTATAGTTGTCGTTATTGGTTATTTATTTTTCTTCTTACCTTGTCCTCCTCTGAAAGTTCATCCATACCTAATACAGCAATAATATCTTGTAATGACTTATAATTTTGTAATATTCTTTGAACTTCTATTGCAACTTGATAATGCTCTTTACCAACAATGGTTGGATCTAAAAGACGTGATTTAGAATCTAATGGATCAACTGCTGGATAAACACCTAATTCAGAAATTTGTCTTGAAAGAACAGTAGTAGAATCAAAATGGGTAAATGCTGTTGCTGGAGCTGGATCAGTAACATCATCAGCTGGTATATAAATTGCTTGTACTGATGTAATAGAACCATTTTTTGTGGATGTAATTCTTTCTTGAAGACTACCCATTTCTGAAGCTAATGTTGGTTGATAACCAACTGCAGAAGAAATTCTACCTAAAAGAGTAGAAACTTCAGATCCAGCTTGCATAAAACGGAAGATATTATCTATAAAAAGAAGAACATCTTGATGTTCCTCATCACGGAAATGTTCAGCTAATGTTAATCCAGTCATAGCTACTCTTGCTCTAGCTCCTGGAGATTCATTCATTTGCCCATAGATTAAAGAAGCCTTTGATTTATTTTTATTTTTTAAATCAATAACTCCTGATTCAATCATTTCATGATATAAGTCATTACCTTCACGTGTACGTTCACCAACACCGGTAAATACAGAAACACCACCATAAGCTTTAGCAATGTTATTAATCATTTCTTGAATTAATACTGTTTTACCTACACCAGCACCTCCGAATAAACCAATTTTTCCTCCTTTCGGATATGGTGTTAAAAGATCGATAACTTTAATTCCTGTGACTAACACTTCTGGCGTCGTGACTTGATCTACAAATTCTGGAGCCTCTGTAAAAATAGGTCTTTTTCTATTGGTTCTAATTGGTCCAGCATCATCAATTGGATCCCCAACTACATTCATAATTCTTCCTAAACATTCTTTACCGACTGGAATTTGAATAGGTGAACCTGTGTCAACTACAGGTTGGCCTCTAACAAGACCTTCAGTTTCATCCATAGCAATTGTTCTTACGATACCATCACTTTATTATTATTATTATTATTATTATTATTTAGTTTTATTTTTTTTATGAGTAAAAAATTTATTTTGTCGGAATAATAATTGCACATTGTACATATATGTAAAAAACATTAACAATAATAATCACAATATTTGATAATCAATGAATAAATTTAGCAATAAATTTAATTAATTATAATTTTTTTAAAGAAATTTTTTGATTCGAAATTTAGAAATTTTAAAAATTTACTAAAAAAAATAAATAAAAAAAAAAAAAAAAAAAAAGTATTATTATCATTATTTACCCAACATGTTGCATAACTTCTAATACAAGTCGTTTTTCATAATTTTGTACTTCTAATGCATTATGAATTGCTGGTGGTCTATCAGTTCCATTAAATTGAACATCAACCACTGAACCTATGACTCGACAAATATTACCGATTTTTAAATTATCATAATTATTGGAATTTTCGTTAACATTTCTCCTATTATTTCTGGTATTATTATTATAATCATTTCTATTGTTATTCTTATTTTTATTATAATTTCTTAAAATTCCTTTTTTTTTCTTATAGGAACTCTCAAATCTTTTTTGTTGTCCATCTATTATTATTAATTAATAAAATGAATAATTTAAATTACTATTTAATTGAAATTGAAATTTAAATTTTTAATAATAATAACAAAATTTTGATAATATTTATGTAATATAGTAATATTTTTATATTTTAATTTTAATTATTCTTATTTTTAATATTTAAAATTTCTATTTAAAAAAAAAAAAAAAATTCTATTAAAATTTCTATTATTTTTAAAATTAAATAAAATCTGTTATATTTTAAATGTAAATAGGGTAACTACAATATTACATAATTACTTACCATTTATTATAGAATTATTAAAATTATTATTGAATATATTATAATTATATGAATTGAAGTTTATAGTATTACTGAATTCATTTGAAATTAAAGATGTCGAATTGTTTTGACATATTGAAAATGATTTTCTGGATATACAATTTTTATTTAAATTTTTTGTTATAATGGAAGTACAAAGACTTTGTCCTTGAGGTATATTTAGACTTTTTAATTTATAAAAGTTTGATAACATTTTTTTATCTTCTTTTCTATCTTTATTATATGTATATATATTTTAATTTCCCTTTTTATTATTATTATTATTATTATTATTATTTTTCTGTTTTCTATTAATTTTAAAATTAAAAATAATGGAACTTTCAAATATTCTAAATTCTTTATCTTTTCTTTCTATAGATTTTTATTTTTTTTAAATAAATATATATAGTAGTATAATAATAAAAATAAAAATAAAAAAATGATTTCTTCTTTTTTTTTTTATTATATTTTTAAATTTTATTCCATTATAATTATTAATATCATTTATTCTTTTTTGTATATATTTCTGAGCAGTTAATTATTGAAAATAATTTATTCATATAAATTATTAATTTATGAAATATTTTGTTATGTCATGGTGGTTAATATATTGAATTTGATTTTAGTAAAATGATTGGATAATATTGATCCTTTTTATTTCTTTAAAAAATTTTAGTTATAAAATTTATACAAATTTTTTTTTTTTTCATAATTTCAATAATTACAGAAGTATAAACTTTTGTAATTATTCAAATATATCTAATTTTAAAATTGTTGAAAAATAATTAATAATTGTTTGAATTTTAATAAAATACTTAAATAAAAGTAATTAGCAACTTTTTCAATAATGATCAAGGATACTTTGATTTTTTGATAGAAAATATGTAAATAATCCCATAAATCACATGATATATATTAATTTATAAAAAACTTAATAATTTATATTGGTATTTAACATAAAATAGAATATAAAAATTTTTCTTCATTCAATTTATTAAATGGATTTTTATTTGAAGAAAAAACAAAAGTTTCGATCAATTATTTATATGTATCGATCATCATATTATTAGATATAACCATTATTAATAATGAATATATTTCTAATAACCGATTTTAAACTACTTATTAGTAATAATAAAGAGTAAAATGGAATAAAATATAAAAAAGAAATAATAATATACTAATTAATATTAATTATTTTTTAGAATAAAAATATAGATAATATTCTATAAGAATATATTTAGATTCTTACATTTCTCCTCTTATGAAAAATTTTTCAAAATTTTTTTTTTTTTTTTTTTTTTTTTGGAAAAAACTTTAATAAATTTTCGTTTAGTTTTCCTTTTTATTTTTTAATGTGCCGTTCTTGATAATATGAAGAACAAAAAAAGTATTTTCTTATACTTTTTTATTTTCCCTCTTTTTAAGATAAAAAATAATATTTAATCTAGAAAATATAAAATAACATACATTAAATTATTATTATGTTATAATGGAGGGCCAACGCGTAAAGAAAGCATAAAGAAGAATAAACATACAATATGAGGCTCTATTAACATTTAATTAAAAATAAAATAAATTTTATAAAATAAAATTATATCTTTACTAAATTTATGGATATCAATATCTATCAAATAATTTATTAATGATGTGCCGTGTCTGGTTTATTAAATGGGATATTTATTATAAAATACGTTTAATATCAATAGCTATAAAGTTTTATTTACCTTTTTCTAAAATATAATTATATAATATATTTAAAATATATAAGAAGAAATCCTTCTTTACTAATATAGTAATAAGAAAATATGAATACAACTATTTTCAAGTATTTTTATATATTTTTAAGTAAGAATTATCCATAATGAAAATTTAATTATTTTATATATAATTATTATTATTATTATTATTATTTTATAATATTTATTTATTCATTTTTTGAATTTTCTATAATTTGATATTTATTTATTTGTTGTTTCAATTCATAAATGATTTTTAATATAATTCGACACATGTTTATTCGTAAGTTCATTTTTTTTTAATTAAATGTTAAATCTTATCAATCATATCTTGATTTAATCCCATTATTAAATACTTACTTTCGATATTAATTATTATACACTATATTATAGATATTGATATTATATAAATTATATAAATTCATATTGTTATATTGTTATTATATTTTATTAGGTTATTCTAATATATAATTTTTTGTTTAATATTTAATTACAATTTTATTGAGACAATTCATTTAATAATATTTTAATTTTTAATCTTATTTATAAATACAAACAGTATTTATTTATTTATTTAAATTTATTTTTAAAAAAATAAATGAAAAAAAACGTGTAATATCAATTTTTGAAAAAAAAAAAAAAAAAAAAAAAAAAATTAATATGGACAATATTCAATACATCTTTTCCTATCATCATTTATGAGAAATTAAAACCATCAAAAATTCAAAATAATAATTATAAAAATAATTTCTAGAAGAGTCCAAAAGAATATGGAAAAAGGAAAAAAAATCATTAATAATATTTTTATTAGTTGTTTCATGAATGAATAATCTCTGGAATATATAGATCCATATATATATTGTTTGGAATATAATATTCATAAATTACTCAAAGATGTTCTTTTATTTTTATTTTTAATTCCTGATTTATTATTACTATTTTTCTTTTTTCCCCTATAGTTATTCTTTAGTGAATTTGATGGGTTGAAAAAACTCATTTTTAAGGCAATTGTAGCAGTAGTTGTTTGAATTTATTTCTTTTTAGAAATTATATGGAAGTTTCCAATTTCGGACTCTGTTAATTTGATCTTAGTGCTGATATACTTCTTTTCTTTTTTTTTTTTACTTTTCTTGATCATGGTACTTAATTTTGATACTACAATGTATTAAATAATTTTATATAATAAATTTTGTATATTATATTTATATATTATAAACATAGCAATTTATTATATCATGTAACTTCATATCAATTATTCTAATGTTCATCAATTATATAATAATGTAAATAAAATATTGTATTAATAAATGTTATTTTTTTATACAAAATTATAATTTATATTATTAATTAAAGCTTAAAATAACAGGGTTAGTAAATAAATTTTCTATATTTTGGTATATGACAACAGGAGAGATATGAATACAATTATAATTATTTTTATTTTATAATAGATTATTAATAATAAATATACTTATGATCTATTATTATTAATATATTATTGATTCCATTTTTATTATAATTACTATCAATTAATTTTACAATTTTTATTTGTATATTTTTTTATTCCATTTAAATACAATGTTCAATATTGATTATTGTTATTGTTATTAATTATTAATGTTAGCTATTATTATTATGTTATTATTATTTATATTAATATTAATAATAATATTAATATAAATAATAACAATAATTAGAATGAAACAGAATTACCGAGCCAATAACTTTTTTTTTTTACAAAAAAGATTAAAAAAATTTTTTTTTAAAACACTAAACGATTATCAAATTTTTACTATGATAATCAGATATATTCTACTATATATATTACGTTACAACTTCATACAGAACGTTACAACTTTTGAAATATTAAACATTTTAAAAAAAAATCTTTAAAAAATTAAAATTTTTTTTTGAACTCAAAATAAATTTAATATAAATTTTTAATTTCGTCTTTTATGAAATATTAATAATTTAATATACAAATTTAAGAATAAGAGAAAATATATATAAAATGAATAAATATAATAAATTTTATTTTTAATAATATATAAAAACATATAGTTAATAAGTTAGAGGGAAAAAATCATACAAAATAATATATTTAATAATATAAACATGAAGTCATGTAAATTATTTATTAATATTAAATATATTAATATTTAATAATTTATATGAAAAAAAAAAAAGAAAAAAGAAAAAACTTAATGGAAATGTACAAATTAAAATATGAAATTAAAATAATTTTAAATAATATAAAAATAAATTTACATTAATGTAATACAAAAAATTCTTGATATTTTAAATAATATTAATTTTATTATTTTAATATAAAAATAAATTATTTAAAGTAAAATATTTATTAAAATATTTATTTAAACTTAAATATAAAATTTAATATTAATAAAGAATTGAAAAAAAAAAAATTTTCTGGAACTTTTTTTTTATATAAATCAATTTCTTAGAATAATAATTTTAGTCCTATATAATAATGAAGATCATGTAACGGTATAACATTAAAATATTTTTAAGATTTTTAGGTTTTTATAAAATTATTCTATTTTAAATGCTTCTAATTATTATTATTAATTATTCCTTTTTTTTTTATAAATATACATTTGAGAGTTTAATTATTATTAATTAAAAAAAATAATTTTTATTAAGAATTTATATATCTTTTATATATATTTTTATATAGTATTTTTATTATATAAAAAAACATTCTACATTAATTTTTCTTTTAATAATATTTATATGACATAAAATAAAAATTTATTAAATTAATCTTTTTTTTTATGTTTTTATCCCTGCTTGGCAATTAAAATAACAAAATAATTTTTTAATTAAGATTATTTTTTCTTGAAGTTATCTTATTAACAAATAAAGTTTGTATGCTCTAGAATAAAAAAAATTTAATTTATTTATTCATAATTGGAGAAAGAGGTTAAACCTTTTATGGTAATTTTAATTATATAAAATCATAAAAAATTGAATATTGAATTAGAGCCAATAATGATTATTTAAAATAATAATTTTAAATAATTTTGAGAAATAAAAAAAATAACACTTAAATAATAAAATAATAAAATACCAAATAACTGCTAAATAAATTACATATATTAATAAAATTGACATTATTTTTTTATTAAAAAATTTTTTATAAGGATTTTCATTAAAATAAAAAAAATTATAATACTTTTAATAATGAAAATTAAATAAATAATGATATCTATAATAATTAATTATTAATCAAATTCATCATTTGATAAATTATTAATTTTTATACTGTCAAAATCATTTTTATAATAAAAGCAATTTACACAATCATATTATTCTTATAACAACAATAATTAATATTAAGAACAAAAGATTTATATCAGTTTAAATAAATGGTTATACAATATAACAATATAAAATTATTTTAATAATTGAATTATTACAATAAATTTGAGTAAATGATTGTTTGTTTAAATCAAATAAAAGGAAAATAAAAAATATATATATTATTAATACTCTATAAACCATTTTTTCATTCAATAAATTTAAAAAAAAAATCATTCAATATTTCTATTTTATTTAAAAAAAAAAAAAAACATTCAATATTTCTATATTATTTAATATGTATATAATGTAT
Source organism: Neocallimastix lanati (nom. inval.) (assembly GCA_016946835.1). Lineage (NCBI taxonomy): Eukaryota > Fungi > Neocallimastigomycota > Neocallimastigomycetes > Neocallimastigales > Neocallimastigaceae > Neocallimastix > Neocallimastix lanati (nom. inval.). The sequence continues at coordinate 343,922 of JACVTC010000083.1, read as the reverse complement.
TATAATCAACTTATGATTAACAAAATAATAGAAATTAAATAATTTCTATTATTAATTTAATAATTTATTTTCTGAATATAAAAGTATTAAAACTTTTTAACAAATTTTAATTATGTTTATATTTAAAGGTTCATGATTTTAATAAAAAATTGTGTTAAAAAATAAGAAAATTATTGAAAATATAAAAAAAGCATTAAAAGAAAATAATATTTATTATTATAAAATATTATATAATAATTAATAATAAATAATAACTAATATATAATTATAAATTAAATTTAAAATTGTGATATAATATAATTGCAATAAAATGGTAAAATTAATATTTTCACCTTTTTTATTATTTTTTTTATATTATAATTAAATATTCTAATTATTAATAAATTTTTAATATTAATATTTTTTTTGTTTCTATTTTGTTTCTATTTATTAACACTATAATTTTTCATGGCCTTTTTTTTTTTTTTTTAATATTATTATTTAAATTTGTCAGTAATAAAAAAATATTTTTTTTTATTAAGGATTGAACAGTTATTTTAAATTTTTTTATTAACTATAATTCAAATTCAAAATATATATATATATATATATATATATATTTTTTATTTTAAATATATTTTTAAATAAAGTTTTTTTTTTATTTCTATTTTAATAGATTCTAACTTTATTTTTAATAATTATTTTTATGTTTTTCACTATATTATATAATATACTAAAATAAATTTTTAATTTTAAAAAATATATCAATATTATATAATTGAATATATATATAATATAATATAATTATTTTTTAATTTCAAATTGATAAAAATAAAATATATTCTTTTCCTTTTTCATTATATTACCAATAATAATAAATAGTTAAAATTTAGAAAAAATATTAAATAAAGTTTATGATTATTAAATATTAAATAGTATAAAAAGTTTATTTATAATTATTTATAGATTAATATTAAATAGATATATAAAATAATATTTATTTAAATTTATTATTTTTTAATATTAAATTTCTTATGGAATAGAAAAAATCAAAACAAATAACTTTTAAGTGAATAAATTATTAATAAAATAAATAAACTAATAATTATAAATAAATAAATGTTTTAATAAAATTTTCTATTAATATGAAGAAATATAAATTAAATATTCAAACAATAACAATTATGTATATTAAAAAAGATTATTAATAATATTATTACTATAATAATAAATATATTAAAGAAAATTACTATAAACAATAAAAAAAAAAAATAATCATATATATAATAAACAATATTTCTTCAAATTAGAATATGATAAAAATTTTATATTTTATAATTTAAAAATAAAATCTTTTCAAAATAGTAATTTATTTTATATATAATTATTTAAAATTGTTTAGTAATGGTCTAAACTAGATAAAAAAATAACAAAAAAAAAAAAAAAATAAAATAAAATAAAATAAAAATAATAAGAAGAAAAGATTAATGAGAATAAGATTAAAAATTTAATTAAAAAAAATTTAACATTAAAAAAATAAGTGTATAATATTTAAATTCTTTTTTTTTTTTTTTTTTTTTTTTTTTTTATTATTATAATTATTATTATTATTTTGTAAAGAAACTTTTAAAAGTATAATTAAATATCATTTTTTTAAAAGAAGTAAGGTTATATAAAAATATATACAGAAATAGCGATTATAGTAATAAAAAAAAAAAAAAAAAAAAAAAAAAAAAAAAAAAAAAAAAAAAAAAAAAAGAAAGCGAGAGAGATTTAACTAAATTTTAAATTTAAAAAGTAAATCGATTATATATTTATAATTAAAGAAAAAAAAAGAGCAGCAATTTATTAACAAATTAAAACTACTTTGTAGATATTATAAAAAAAATAATATTAAATAAAATAATTCATAAAAAAGAAAAAATTTTGATATACACATATATATAAAATCCTTAATTAGCAAAAAGTAATATTATTAAACATATAAATTATATTTTTATATTTCTAAAATATATATATATAAAGTACATTTAAATGAAAATATCATTATATAAATCTAATATTAATATATATATTTTTTAATCCTACGATTCATTATAATATACATATATAAAGAATTAATAGAACCACATTTGTATATTTCAGTTTTGAATTCCAATATTAGTCATTTAGATATTGACTCTATACACAAAATAATAATTAAAAAAAAAAAAAAAAAAGTTATTTTTTTTTTTGATATGTTTTAGTTTTAATATGGAAATAAACCTATAAAGATTTTATAATCCAAAATAATAAATAATTAATAGTAATAATAATCATATTCATTTCAAAAAGAAACAAGAGAAAAAAAAAAAAAAAAAGTAAAGAATAATTTTATTGAAAAGTAATAAAAATATTAAATAAAAGTAATAAAAAATATTATTATTATTAAAAAATGACTTCAACAAATAAAACAAATAATAAAATAGTAATTGATAATTCTTGCTTAAGTGATGCAAGTGATAAAACGTTTATTTTTAATAATAAAGGAAAGAAAAAAGTAAAACATTACAATTATAACAACATGTCAATGAAAGATAATATTTATCATCAACATGAATTTATATCGAAAGATATACCTTCAGATGAAGAAGACAATAATATTTTAAGTCCTTATTCAAAAGAAAGCTTTGATACCCCAATGTTAGAATTAACAACTGAAAAAAATAATGTTGATACAGAAAATACTAATATAGTAAATATTAGTAATGAAAATGATGATATTGAAAATCAAGAATTGAAAAGAAATTTCTATTTTAAAAATAATAAAACTATGAATAGTTCAAGTACCCAGATAAATAATAAAGTAGAAGAACTTTCAAACAATTCTTCTTCAAAGAGTATAAATACAATTGTAAATAGTCATTCAAATAGTAGAGTATTTATTGAAAATTCAAAAACAAGAAATATGCTTTTTAAATTAAATTTTGATAATGTTAAAAGATCACCAGCAAATGGTAATTATATATTATTATTATTATTATATATTCAATTATTATTATTATATTATTTAATAATATATGTTAATTTTTTTTAATTAATTTAATATAAATATTTTTTTTATTTTTTATTTTAAATAAATTCTAAATATATTAAAAAAGATTATGATAATTTATTTAGTGCCTGTCGTCGTGGGGATTTAGGTGCTGTAATATATTTTGTTGAAAATTGTAAATTAAATAATTTAAGTAAAACAGTTCTTACTGAAAAGGATGTTATTAATAAACGTGAAACAGAAAGTATGCTTTATATAAATGGAGAAAAAAAATGCGTAGAGGGTTATACTGTATTACAAAATGCCATTTTTGGAGAGTAATTATCAATAAAAGTTTTAAATATTTTCTTTTAATTATTAATATATATATATATATATATATTTTTTTTTTTTTTTTGAATTTAATATTATTTTGATTAATAAAAACTTTATTATTAACAATTATTATTGTTTATATATAAAAATATATATATATAAATAATATATTTTATTACTTGTTGTATATTTAATTTTATTGTGCTTCATTTTATTATATATATTTATATTATATTTTAATATAAATATTTATTTTATTATTATTATTATTTCTATTTTAAATTAGAAATATGGATGTAATAAAATATTTATTAAGTAGACCTACCTTAGATATAAATCAAAAATCTGGTGTTAAACCTTCTAGATCCAATGGTACTACAGCATTACATACAGCCAGTATTCATGGTCATGTAAATATTTTATCATTACTTTTACAATGTGGTGCTGACCCAACCATTGTTGATTGCGAAGGTTTAGATGTTGTAGGATTAGCCATTAAAAATGGAAATATATCAATAGTTCAATATTTAGAAACTCAATTAACTATTCATTATCAAAATAGTAATTATGTTTATCTATCAGTCATGGATGGTTATATTGTTATGTTAAATTTCTTATTAAAGAGAGGATGCCCTACAAGTTATATTGATCCAAATACTGGTAAAACTGCATTACATATATCAGCAGAACGTGGCTTTTTTGAAATTTGTAAATTATTAGTATATCAAGACCGTAGTTTAATCCATCAAAAAGATTTTAATGGTAAGACACCATTAGATTTAGCTATAGCTAATTCCAAAAAGAAAAACGATTTTAGAACCGATTACTGGAAAAATATTGTTACTTTCTTAGTGAAAGTGGAAAAAAATAATATTAAAGATATCAATACCCTCTGGCATATCACATTTAAAAGATATTTATTCCTATTTTTTGCACCACTTCTCATTGCGGGATTATGGTTTGTCATTACATTTTCACTTCCTTACGTTGGTATTATCATATCAACATCTATTTGCTATTATATCCATAATAATATTTATCAAAATCTTATAGTTAATTCAAATACATCAAACCCTTATGTCATGATGTATACCTTTGTGGCTATTGCCTATAATCTTTTTATGACTAGTATTTTAATCATTCCCTATTCAGAAGAGGATACTATTTTTAATATATTCAATGTATTTATTATGGTTACTGTATTAATTCTTTTCTTACATTGTGTAAATTCAGATCCTGGATATTTAACGAAGGAATATTCAATGGAAAATGCGGAATATAAAAATTTATCCTCCCTTGTGTTTAACGGAGGTGAAATCAAGAAATATTGTTATACCTGTGAACTAATGAAGCCAAAGAAATCTAAAGTTAAGCATTGTAAAATCTGTAATCGTTGTGTTTGTAGGTTTGATCATCACTGTTCCTTCATTAATAATTGTGTTGGGGCCGGTAATCATAAAGCATTTATTTATTTACTTATCTTTTCATTAGCTACTCTCGGTACTACCTTATTTAGAATCGTGGGAACTACTATTAAATACTATCAAAATAACGGATTCATAGACTATTCTATTCGACTATATTATAAACTATTTTCCAAAAATTGGACTTTTTATAGTTCCTCCTTACTTTTAGTGATATTAGATTTAGCCATATTTATTTTATTATCGATGTTAGCCTATCAACAATTTAAGCAAATTGCCAAAGGTATTACCTATAATGATTTTATTAAATCCGCACGGGAAAGATTAATTAAAGGAGAAGTCGAAAATACTGAAAATAAAAGTCATCATTCACTTCGTCATATCATACGAAAATCTTCTATTGATTTAAGAAATACTAGTAATTCCTTTTTTGATAGTACAAATGATTTAATGAAATTTAAATACAGTAATCTTAAAAATAAAAAGTCAAGTCTTAAAAATAAAAAGATGATAATTTTCATAAGTAATCTAAAATTATATACTGTGGATCGACTTTCAAAATATACATTTGTTCGTTCCATAACAAATATTGCAAAATTTATGTTTAAAAGAAACATTTTTGATGATTTATACAAAATTAAAAAGAATGATATTAATAGTGAAGTTTAAAAATTTTTTATTATTATTATAATTTTTTCATTTTATTTTTTATTTTTTATTTTTTTATTTTTTTTTAAATTTTTATTTTTTAATTTTAATTTTAATTTTATTTTAATTACTTAAAAATTAGCAAATAATATATATAATAGATAAAATAAAAATAATGAATATATATTTATATATTAAATATATCAAAATTCAGATGTAATAAATTCAATAATTTATATAAAAAAATTATATATATATATTAATATTTTTTATTATTTTTCTTTTATGTTATATATATATTCTTTATTAATTTTTATTATTAACACTTTTTTCATTTTTTTTTCCCTACATAATTTTTTTAATTCAGTTTCAAAAAATTGTAATAAAATTTATAAATAAATAAATAAATAAATTAATAATAGCAATAGAAATAAATAAAATATATATATATAATAATAATAATAAATTAATTAAATAAATAAATTAAATACATAAAATAAATTAAATAAATAAAAAAAAAAACTAAAAAGTAAATAAAAAAAAAAAAACTAAAAAGTAAATAAAAAAGAAATAATTAAAAAAAAATATAGTCCTTTCTTTTTTTTTTTTTTCTGTGTAATGTTTTTTCAAAAACAATGATTATCTTAACTGTTTATTTCGGTCACGATCGACATGAGCCCCTTACTCTAATCAAGAGTAATATATTAAAATAAAGATTATGAAACAATAATAATAATAATAATAATAATAATAATAATAATAATATAAAAAAAAAAAAAATAAAATAAAAAAAATTAAATGTAATTAAAATGTAATTAAAATGTAATTAAAATGTAATTAACAAAATAAAATTATGTATAAAAAAAATGGGTTTTTTAACTTTTTATTTATACTCTATCTTTATTAAAGATATACTTAACAATTACAATAAAATAAAAAAAAAAAATTATAGAAAATAAAACTAGAAATAAAAATCATAACATAATAAAATTATATTAATAATAAAAATTATATTATTTGTAAAAATTTTATATATATATATATATAAAAAAAAAAAAAAAAAAAAAAAAAAAAAAAAAAAAAGAATTTTCCCCAAACAATTTTTAATAATTTCTTATTTTCTTCTGATCTTATTTTTTTTTTAAAAAAAAAAAATAATAATAATAATAAAATAAAATAAAATAAAATAAAATAATATAATATAATATAAAAAAAAAATAATAATAATAATAATAATAAATAATAAAGGAATAAAATAAAATATAAATATTTAAGAAAAGATTTTTTAATTTTTGTAATAATAAAATATATATAAAATAAAACCGGAAAAAAAAAATTCATTAAATATATATATATTATACTTTATTGTTTTTTTTTTTTTTTTTTTTTTTTTTCCTATATTTATTTATTTTTACCATGCTTTATTGTTACCATTATTATTACTGCTACCCATACTCATATTATTAAAAAATTTATTATTATAAGAACCCGAAAGAGGAGATTCCTCTTGATTTCTTTTATTATTAAATTCACTGTTAATATTCATACTCTTTCCTTGTCTACTATAAAAGTTATTATTTGTGTTGTTATTGTTATCACTACCACTATTACTATTATTGTTATTTCTATACTGGGAATAGGATTGATTTCTATAATAACCATAATTATTATTGGAATGATTATGATGGGAATTTTGTGATTTGTTATAATAAGAGGCTATTTTTTTTTTTTTTTTTTTTTTTTTTATTTATTTATTTATTTTTAAAATAAAAAAAATAAATAAATAAAAATAAATAAATACATATTTAATATATATATATATTATTAATTATTATAAGGATAAAAAAATGAAATATATATATTTAATAATTAATATATATTAACAATAAGTTATAAAAAAAAAAATAAAAAAAATAAAAAAATAAAAAAATAAAAAAATAAAAAAATAAAAAAAAAAAAATAATTACTTAATAATATTAATAATAATAAAAATAAAATAATTTAAAATTTATAAAAATATACCTTTACTATTCATTTCATTATTATATAAGGAGGAAGATCCTTTATTATATTTATGTCCAGAATAAGAGGGTGAATTTATTGAAGAGTTATTTCCACTATTACTATTATTATTATTAGTATTAGTATTAGTATTGCTACTACCATTATTAAGTGAAGCATTAGAAGTGGCTGTGGACATGGTTGGCTCCTCATTCATGATTTCTTTCATAAATTGGTTAATATTATCTTGTTGTTCTTTCAATATATCAATAATTGTGAATTCTTTAATTGATAAGTTGTTATTCTTTAACTTTGCCAACTCTTTATTTTTATTATCACGTGCTGTATTCCAACGTTTAATCTTTAATCTGGCATGAACATGTCCTAATTCTGCAGCTTTTTCATACCAACTTAAGGCATCTTGTAATCTTTTAGTTCTTTCTTCTTCAGTTTCTTGATATTCTTTTTCTTTTTCTTCTTTTTCTTCTTTTTCTTTATTTTTACCCTTTAAAAGATCTTTTATTCCTATATCAACATCTTTAGATGAATTTTCCTTTTCAATACCTTCTGTTTTTTCTTTTTCTTCTTCCTTATCATCTGAAGATGCTTCTTTCACTCCTTTTTCTGTTTCCTTTTTATCAGTTGTTGATTTTGAAGACTCATTTTCTTTTTCTTCCTTTTTATCCTTAATTTCTTCAGCTTTAGCTACAGTTTCCTCTTCTTTTTCTTTTCCATTGTTGGTATCTTTTTTTAATTCTCCTTCCTTACCTTCTTCTTCTTTATTATTTTCTTCTTCTTCAGCTTTCTTTCCATTTTCTATTTTATCATTATTTTCTTCTTCTTTTTCTTTTATCTCTTCATCTTCCGAATCAACTTTTTCTTCAGAATCCTCAAGATAGAATTTATAACCTACATTAAAATGACAACAAATTGCCATAATATATTTATCATTCACTGCACCATTAATAGCATAGTAAATTAATGGTTTCATAGCCCATTTATTTGCACGTTTGTTTGATAAATATAAATATTTAGCTGCCTTCTTTTCATTAATATTCATACCTAAACCATCTAATAAGCAGATACCCAAATAGAGTGGTCCTTCCATACCATTGTTTTCTGTAGCTTGATGGTAATATCTGATAGCCTTTTGCATACTTTTATTAACACCTGTACCATGTTGATAGCATAAACCAAGAAAACTATATCCTCTTGGGTCATTATATTGGGCTGCCTGTTTAAACATACGTAAAGCTTCCTGATCATTTTTTGTAATTCCTATACCATAATGGAAAAGTCTACCCATAGAAGCAAAAGCATTGACACCACCACGATCAAGGTAACGTGCGGCTAAAGAGTACCATCTCATTGATTCTGCCGCTGATGGTTTAACCCCAAAACCAATTTCATAACAATACGCTAAACTTAATTGTGCAATAACATTATTACGAAGAGAAGCCTTTTCATAATATTTAAAGGCTAATTGTTTATTTGCTTTAACATATTTACCAATTTGATAATAAACACCTAATCTAAATTGGGCATCTGAATTATTTTGATCATCGGCTGCCATTTTTAACCATTTTAATGCTTCTTCTACATCTTTCTCAACCCCAATACCTTTTTCATAACATATATAAAGTTGATACATAGCCATTGAATTCTTACTTTCGTTTGCTAATTTTTTAAATTCTTCAACAGCTTTATGAACATCCTTTTGTTTACCATGAAGTCCTTCAAAGTAATCCATAGCTGCATTAAATTCAGTATTTTTTGTATTATTTATATTATTATTTTTAATACCACCATCATTAAATTTGTTATTAAGATTAAGACTACTATTACTCAAGGACTTATTACTACCGAAATTATTAATAGATTTTAAATCATTTATATTAGAATACATTCCTTTTCCCATGGAATTCATCATATTATTCATGTTATTGTTATTCATATAGAACATATTATTATTTCTTTGATAGTTTTGACCATTATATTTCATTTTACTTAAATTGAAATTATTTAAGGATGACTGAGCTGCTTGAAATTGGGTTTGAGATTGAGTAGAATTGAACAGAGAATAGTTCATTGATTTATTAAATTGATTAGAAAAACCTAAATTTTGATTTTGTTGCTGCTGAAGAATCACTGGAGGAGTATTAGGAGGAGTTTGTAATTGCAAATTATTATTCATCATAAGAGAAAGAAGGGAAGAATTATTAAATGTACTAAAATCTGTATTTGCTAAACTTGCACTAAGTTGGCTATTATTATAATTGTTGTTATTGTAATTGTTTAATTGATTTTCCATCTCTAAATCCATATTATTCATCATATCTCCAAGTTGGGCATCCAGCATAAGATCAAATTCATCAATATTGTCATTTTGATCGGTATTATCATCATTATTAAAACTTTCGCCGCTAACTGAACTTTCATTACTTTTTAAACCATCATTCTTCATTAAAAATGAATCAAAATTCAAACTACTATTTCCTGCAGTCCAATCTGCTTGCCCTATTATACTACCCTTAGCGTTCATAAAAGATGCATTCGTTGATGGAAGTGAAGTGGAGAATGGATTTAAGGAACTACTATTATGATTAACTGAATTATTAATTGGATTTCTACTATAAGTTGTGTTGAAATTATTATTCATTGTCATTTTATTATTTGCAAAGGATGAATAATTCATATTAAATTTATCATCTCTTAAAGAATTATTTGAATTACCAAGTCCGGATTGACTTTGATTACCCTTAATACTACTAAAATTAAAACCATCATTCATATTATTATTAACTAATGAATTATTATTACTTGATAATTTTTCTTTTATACCTAATGGATTGCTATTTAAATTTGAATTTGAAGAACTTGGATTGGGTTTATCCAATAGAAAAGACAAAGGTAATGATTTTGAAAGAAGAAAATCATTTCCCTTATTATCAGGAAAGGAAGAAGAATAAATATTTGAATTACCTACTAGGGATACATTAGTTTGAACTGGATTATTGATTTGCATACTAAGAATCTTTTGAGTTAATGAAGAATTTGAATTTGTTCCTTTTTCATTAATGTATGGTAATCCAAATTTTGTTGAACCATTTAAATTATTGACATTGGTATTGGAATTAGTATTACTAATCGGAATAGTATTAAAGTCTAAATTGTTATTATTTTTAAATGACTTTGAAAATAAATCACTATTATTATCGTTAAAAGATTTCGAATACATTAAACTATAATTGTTGTCATTTGCAAAAGATTGTGAAAAAGGTGGTAATTTTGAATTTGTATCATTTGCCAATGATTTTGAATACATAGATAGAGAAGAATCATTATTAAATGATTTAGAATATAAGGAAGAAAAATTCGAATTATTATCAGCAAATGAATTGGAATACATATTTAGACTATTGTTATCTGATGTCTTTAAAGAATTTTGTAACATCATTAAATTTGAATTATTATTCATTTTATTAAATGAAGAACTATAATTTTCATTTAATAATGAATTTGAAAAATTTGATGATTTTGCCATGACATTATCATTGGCAAGTGAATTTGATATGATAGGTATACCATTATTTTTACTATTTGACCATGATACATAGTTTTGTAATGATATCATATCATTTTGAAAATACTGTTGTTGCTTTTGTTGTTGTTGTTTATCCTTATTATTTTGTTGTTGCAGATTCCAACTTAGATATGAATTTGTATTGTTAAACGACATTTTTTTTCATTCAAATTATTATTTATTGAAATAAAAAATAAAAATAAAAATAAAAAAATAAAAATAAAAATAAAATAAAAATAAAAAAACGTTTTTATTACTATTTCCTATATATATTTCATTATTATAATTTTTTTTTTTTTTTTTATTATTATTATTATTATTATTATTATTATTATTATTATTATTATTATTTGTTTGTTTTGTTTGTTTTTATTTTGATTAATTTCATAAAATAAAAATTTTTGAATTGTTTTATTCCTGTACTAAAATGTTTATAAATATATATACATATAATTTTTGTTTTGTTTATTTTATTCAGATTTATTTATATCGTTTATGATGTTTGTTTTAATATATTTTTATTGGAGTTTATTTTTTTTTTTTTTCTTTTTTTTTTTATTGTTGCTGTTATTTGCTTTATTTTTTATTGTCTTTAATTTTTTTTTTTTTTTTTTTTTTTTTTTATTTTTATTTATATTAACTTTATACTCTAATTGAGCTATTATAAATATTATAAATGAATACTATAATGATATTTATTTTAATAAAAATAAAAATAAAAAAAATTAGTATTTATTTTCATTAATTAATTCTTTAAAAATTTAAATAATAATAATATTAAACAAAATTATAAATAAAAATGAAATATTTAAATAAAAATAATAAAATGAAGATATAATGATATCTTTATTTCTTTTAATAATATAAACTTCTTTTTTCATTTTAAATTTTTAATTGATTAAAATGAAATTTCAAATGATATAATACACATAATTTTTATTTAATTAAATTTCTTCTTACTTTCTTTAAATCTTTATTTATTATTATCTAATAATAAATAATTATTGAATTGCTTTGATATAGATTATTGAATAAATTCACTTTATTCAATAAATTTTAGTTATAGAGTACTGTAAATATAAATAAAAAAATATAAAAGGAATAATTATAAAATTTAAAAAATTATTTATGAATGCTTAAATCAAAATTAATAATCCATTTATTTATTTATATTAGTAATAATTTTAATATTAATTAAAATTTTTTTTTATATTTATTAATTTTAAAATATAATCTTTTATTTATTATTTATTTATTTATTATTTATTTATTATTTATTTATTTATTTATTTATTTATTATTTATTTATTTATTAATATTTATGCATAATTATATAAATTTATGATCTTTTGATCATTTATAATTTATATATTTTATATTATATATAATTTTTTAAGCAATAATAGAAATAATATTACAATATCTAATAAATTATAAATAATAAATTTAAAAATAAATAGCAAATAATAAATTATATAAAAAAAAAAAAAAAAAGAATTATATAAATAAATAGCAAATAATAACAATTTAAATAAATAATTAATAAAAGTAAATATATAAAAATTCAAATAAATAAATATATATATAATTAAATTATAATTGTTATAAATTATAATCAATATAAATTGCCATTAATCTAATTATAATATATGCTAAATTAAAAATTATGATTCTTTCATGAATTTTAATTTTTTAATTATCTTTTTTACTAAATTTTAACTTAATTAAATTTAATTTAATTTAAATTTAAATTTATATATATATATGGATATATTATATAATATACATTTTATATTTCAATAATAACAATAACAATAAACAAAATAATTAATGTTTTTTTTTTATTTATTTTCTTCTTTTTAACATTATTTTAAATTTTATAATTATTTATAAATTAAATAATGTTAATGAATATTAACATGAAAATTTAAGAAATATTTATTCATTACTTTTAAAAAATATATTCTAATATAATAACAAAATTAGTAAAAAAAATCTTTGAATTTTATTAATAAACTCATTGAAAGGTTTTCTTTTTTTTTTTACTTATTATATAAAAAAAAATTCAAAAAAAACAAATGAAAACCATTCAATATTTTTTTTATGCATAATTAATATTAAAATATTTGACAATTGAAAATATTAAAATAATATTTTAAGAAATTTCATGAAGTATATATAATAATAAAAATTCAAATGCATTTTTTATTAATTAAAAAATATCATATAATTTTAAATTTATTCTTATGAAACTTTTTTTTATAAAAAAAAAATAAATTTATATCCAAAAACTACGTTAAATATAAAAATAAATAATATATTGACAAATATTTAATATTAAAATTTTTATAAAATTCTGGAGATATTAAAATAATTTAAATATAACCCTAACCCTATTCATCATTATTTAGTCAATTTTTCAATTTAAAATTTATTTTATTTTAATTTATTAAAGCTATTAATACTTAATATAAATAAATTATAATTATTAATATTAACATCAAAGTTTAAATTTAAAAAAAAATGGTTAAGTCGCTACATAAAATTAAATTGATTTGTTTTATTTTTATTTTATTTTATCATTTATTCTTTTTTTTATATATATGTGTGCAATTTTATCTATTAATTTATATTAATAAATAATACAACTTTGTCTTATTAAAAATTCATAAATATAAATTTTTAATCTGTATTAAGCATTTTAAAGTTAATATGAAAAAACTCTATATTATTTTTGAAAATTATTTTTTTATATTAAAAATATGTATAAAGAGGTTGTACAAAAAAAAATGTGTATCATTATTATTATTATTATTATTATTATTATTATTATAATTATAATTATTATCATTATTACTATTATTATTATTATTATTATAATTATTATTATTATTATTATAATTACTTATTAACTTATTTATTTTACTTTATACATTTTACTTTTTACTTTTTACCTATTATTATTACTAAATAAAAATCTAATAATATCTTTTCTTCATATTCTTTACGACTATTATAAAAATTTTTCATGCTATAGCTATGATTATTATTAGATGTGGTAGAATTAATGTTAATTATTATAAATGCCAATTATGTTGTGGAAAATATTTAAAGTAATATTCTTTTTTCATTGGATATTGGTCAAAATTCAGATGAAATATTTTTAAATTTGAGTTTTAAATATGAATTGTCTTAAAAATAAAAAATAAATAATTAAATAATTAAATAAATAAAAAAAAGAATAATCACTATCCAATTAAGATGTGTTAAATTGACAAAATGAACTATTTGATGAAACATTATGAAGATTGATATTTCTATTTCATGATGGGTTAATATTGAAATAGTTAAACTAACAAGATAAAGATTTTTAAATATATTAGCTTAATTAAGATAAAGATTTTTATATATACATTATTAGTTTAATTTAAATATTTCAAAAGAAAGTTTGTAATAATAAATCGTTATTAAGATAATATAAATTATATACGAATGCATATACATACACTATTACTTTTAACTGTTAATTCAGCATTCCAATAATATATATTATTTCATTTTTTAATATTACCGTTATCATCTACACATTTATAATTTTCATTACTTTAATTTATAGTATGAAATATACATCTTATTTATTTCTAATTTCTAAATACTCTTTCGAATTATTATTATTAATATTATTATATATTATGTTATATTCTATATTCAATATATAATAATGTAATTATCATTTCTCAATTAGCTTTGATCATTTTTTTGACATAGTATTTTTTTAAAAAATTTAAAATATTCTTTTCATGAATTAAAATATTTAAATTTAAATTTCCTATTTCTTTTGTATAACTTCATAAAATGCATGTAGTATTCTTTTATATCTCGCTCTGCCTATATTTAGTTATTATATATCAATTATTTAGAAAATAATAACTAATAAAAATTGAATATAAATAATAGATATTTGGAATTGTTTATTGATAATTTTTTAAAAAGGATATTATAAGATTTCAAAAAAAAAAAAAAAAAAAAAAAAAAAAAAAAAAAAAAATAAGATAAAATAAAATAATAATAAATAATAATAATAATAATATAATAAATAATAATAAAATATAAATTCCAATAAAAATATTTCAAAATAAATATCATTAATGAGATAAATAAATATGAATTATATATTTATAAAAACATTCTTGGACAGGAATAAATTAAATTATTAAAATATTATTTTATTAATTTTATTAATTTTAGTTTTAAACGATAAAAAGAATTGAATGAATATTTCAAATATGAAAATAGATGTATTATAAATACTTTCAAATAATTAATATAATTATATATATGTGAAGGTATTAAAAAGTTATAATCGGAATCTGATTTAAATCTGATTTAAAACATAAATATCTAAATTTTTACATTTTCCAGATTGGAAAAAAATGTAGTAATTGAAAAAATAGTTGCTACTAAAAAAAAAAAAAAAAAAATTAAAGATCACCTTTACTGAAACGATATATATATAACATACCTTCTTATGTAAGTCAAAATAAATAAAACAAATTAACGTTTATTAGATTTTTATTTTATATTTTAATATTCATAATTATTCATAATGATAATATTATAATTTTAATATTTATTATATAAATATATATTATTATTTTCTTAAATTTTTGATATTAAATGGTTTAAAAATATAAAAATCAGTGTATTTCTTGTTATAATTATTTTCGGCTTCTTGCTAAAGTTCTTTTTACCAATTTTTTTTTATTTTTATTTTAATAAACATTAATAAAATATATTGATGAATATTATTTACTTTATTTATTACCAATTAAACTTTAGAACTTATATTATGTTAAGAGTATAGATATAATAAATTTAAAAATTTTGTAATGCATTTTGGCGACCTAATTATTTAATTAAAAATAATAATGATAATAATAAATAATAAATAGTAAATAGTAAATAATAAATAGTGATAATATGTAATGAATAAATAATAATAAAATTATATTATAAAAAAAAAAAAAAAAAAAAAAAAAAAAAAAAAAAAAAAAACTTCATAAAAATTGTTCTATATGAAGTATTTTCAGATTCTATAAAAGCAGTTACAAAAGATATTATTTATCAATTTATTAATAAAAATGCTATTTCTATTCCTCAAAGACTTCATTATAATAATATTTTCAGACAAGTTTTCAATTAAGTCAATCAATTAAATATTCTAAATATTAATACACCTGATACTTATTTAGGAGTTGATGGAGTTAATAAAGTTAAAAACAGATTTATTGATTTTTTAAAAGATTTTTACAAACATTATAATTATTTTGTGATTGAATAAAAATTAACCATGATATTATAAGGATTTTAACGTTATGCCTATATTTTGGAATAAATTCAATGAATAGTCTAAAAATTATTTCAATGAAAATAAGCTCTATCAAAGATATAATGATGCCTATGAATTTATGAATGAATGAATTATATGAAAAAGTGAAGACCAACCTTCAAGAAATATATTCATAGCAAAATAATGAAATATTATGGATTTATTGATGAAAAAAATGTTTAATACTAATTATGGTATTTATAAGTGTAATATGCATAAAAATGCTACAGAAACTCAATTGATTCAAGAATTGAAAGATAAAAAAACAGATGAAGAACTAAATTAATCGAATACAGATTTAACTTATTAAAAAATAGTAGAGTTGATATTTATAATATTATAAATTATATTATAAATAGTAATAAAATATATTTATTAAAATATATTATATTTAGTGAAATAGTTTTAGATCTTAATAAATATTTATGATAGAATATCATTATTAATGGAGATTATAATATAAACTTCATTAAATTCTTAATAAATATTTAGAGAGTTGAAATTGATAAAAATAATAATAATGGAAAAACAGCCTTAGTATATGCTTGTAAAAATAGTGTTTATATTTGAAATTGATAGAAAAAAATTATAATGGAAAAATAGCTTTAGTATATACTTGTCAAAATAATAAAGATTTAGAACCTATCAAGTTATTATTAGAAAATGGAACAATTTCTAATATAATAAGTAATAATGGTAAAAGTCATTTGATTAATTTTATTTGTTTTAAATGAAGAAATATTGAATATCTACTTAATCAATAATGGTTCCGAAATCAATTTAACAGATAAAGAAAATATAGAATTATTAATTAAATATAGAAATAATATCTATGTAAAAAGGAAGCATGACTGGTCTACATATTTGTTAGCTTGTAAATATGGTAAGATAGAGATTTTATAAAATATTTACTCAAGAAAGGTGCCTATATTTTCGAGGAAACTGATTATCATAAAAATGTTATGGATTTAGCTAATTAAAATAAATATAATATATTAGCAAAATTTACATGTAAAGAAATGTTAAATATGAAATATTTAAAGATTAAAACAAATATTTTAAAATTATATAGTAACTATAAATATATAAATTTAGAAAGTATTTATTAATATATAAAATTTTTGTAATAAAAATAAATATATCTCATAATAAAACTTTTATATATATATTTTATTATGAAATATATTTATATTAATTTTTTATAAAGAAAATGTAATGGTAAAAAATAATATTTAATAATTTATTCAGTGATATTAAAAAATAATAAATAATTAATAATAAATAGTAGATAATAAATAATAAATAGTAGGAAATAGATAATTAATGGAAAATAGAAAATAGAAAATAGAAAATGGATAAAAAATAATAAATAATAAATAATAAATAAATAAAATGATATAATGATAAATAATTTAATTAATAAGACAGAAAATAAACTTTTATTAAAGAGAAAATAAATCTCTATAGCTGAAGTTGAGTATATAACTACCATGGAATGAACAAAAAAGATATTTCGTATTAGGAATATTTTTAAATAATTTAACTTAAACCAACCTCATTAACCTCAATTGCTACTTTTTATTGATAGTATAAGTAAAGCTATTATAATTGAAATAAATAATAAAGTTAAACACATAAATATTAAATAAATATTAAATTTTTATATTTTAAAAAAATATAAAAAAAAAAAAAAAAAAAAAAAAAAAAAAAAAAAAAAAAAAAAAAAAAAAGTTAAAATATCCAAACATAAAAAAACGTATTAACTTATTAAAAAAGTAATTTTTTTTTTATGTTAAAAAATAAAATTTACAAAATAAATTTATTTAATATGTAAATAATAAAACAATAATTCACAATAATCATAAATAACAATAATAACAAGTAATAATAATAAATAATATTATATAATAAATAAATGAAATAATATGAAATAATACGAAATAATAATTTTAAAAGATAACAATTATTAATAATAAATAATAAGTAATATATAATAAATAATAATTTAGATAGATCAAAATGTATATATTCCTAAGTATTCTTTTAACGAATTTTAATAGGGATTATAATTATAATATTCGCATCGTTTTATCAAAGAGAAAGGTAACATAAGGATATCTTAATATAAAGTGAATAAATAAATATATACATTTTCGAAAAGTCAAATTTCGTAATGTGACGTTCATATTGTTGTAAATTAAAGCTATAAATATTTTAATCTTTTTTATCATTATATATAAATATATATATAAATAAATTAGATTTAGAAATAAAAAAAAATAGTGTAAATTATTAAAAATAAAACGTTTTAGAACGTGGCATATAAATAAAATTTTAATTAGTAATTTAACTAATTTTTAATTTTTTAAATGAATAAATAAATAAAAATAGAAATAAATATATATGTGTTTTGTTAATTTTTAAGTATCAAAAAATTTTTCTCATGAACACATTATTTACAATTGTTACTTTTTAAAAAAAATGAACTGAATAACTAAACACTAAATAAAGTTAACGATAAAAAATTAAATTAAATAAATAAATAATAAATCATAAAAAATTAAATATATTTTATTTTTAACCATCAAAAAATGGAAAAAAAAAAAAAAAAAATCAAAAAATTGTAATAAATGAAACAAATAGAGGAAAAGAACAAATCATTTTATATAAAAAACATAAATATAACATATGTCTTTAAAATTAAAATGTTTTAAAAAAATTTTTTTTAAATATTATTTATTTAAATAAAATTTTTATTTAATACAATTTAAGCCACTCTTATATAAATGGTTTATTTAAGTACTTAATATATCATATAAAACCACAATCTGAATGAACCATTCCGAAATGCAACACAACCATTTTAATTTATTACCTCATACCAATAATAAATATCAATAAATTTATAATAAATTATTATACTTAAATAATAAAAATAAATAATAAATAATTAAATATATAAATAAATATTTTATTTTCTTGTATATAAAAAATAAAATATTCTTAAAAACACTTTATAAAAAAAAAAAAAAAAAAAAAAAAAAAAAGAGTATTCAATAATGAAGAAAAATATAATAATATATATATTTATTATAAAGTGATTTCCTAAAACTTTTATTTAAATATTTATTTTTTAAGAATATTTAAATATATAAATAAAATATTTTTTAAAAATAAAAGATTTGAATATTTTATTCATAAAGAATATTTTATTTATATTTATATTTTAATTTTTATTAATATCATATATTAATATATATAGAACTCCCTTAATTTTCAAAAGTTGCTGTGGCTAATAAACAACTATATACCCCTTAATTTATAAATTTGTATGTGTAGATTTTAAAAATTTTATTTTAATTAAATAGAAAAGTACATTAATTATATTACATGTAGTATTAACCTAAAATTATATTATTATATTTAAGTAAAATAACATATGCTTTACAAAATTTACTTTGATTATTTACCTAATAACTTTATTTATTTATTATTATTATTATTATAATATTTAATAAATAATAAAATAAACGAAGAAATAAATAAAAAATAATAATAATAATAATGTTGATAAAATTATTGAAACGTCTTTTTATTTCAATCATTATTAAAAATACTAAAATCATAGTAATTATAAAAAAAAGCAATATTAAGATATAATAATATTATATAATAAATTTTTAAAGATTTAAAAATTTGTTAATTTTAAATGTTTGAAATATGAATATATATTTTTATTAATAGTTTTATGAAATGGTCGTAAATAATAAATATTTAATAACTCATAACTAAAGAGTAAATAGTAATAATCTAGGGATTAGGATTATTCAACAAACTATTTTCTAAACTGATTAAATCTTGCCAATTTTTTTAAGAAAACAAATTTCAAATAATTTTATATTATATATAGTTTGTATTTAGATCAATATATATATTTATTGTATTTTCTATTTTGTATATTATATTATATTACAATAAATGTAACTTTTTTTTTTCTAAAATAAAATAAAATTTAATAATTGTAATATATTAATAAAACATTAATATATATAAATTTTATTTTGTATTATAATTAAATTGAGTGTGTATAAATTTATATTTAAAATTATATATTTATATAAATTATGAATTTAAATTTATTTACTTTTTTTTTTTTTTTTTTTTTTTTTTTAATATATCATACCTTTTTTTTTTTTTTTTTTTTTTATTAAATAAAACTTATTTTAAATATTATTATTGATTTAATAATATGGTAAAAATTTAGTACAAAGATTTTATATATGTCATTATATTTTTTTATTCTATTTTATTTTTTATTTTTATTTAAAGAAGTAATATTATAACTTTTTTTAATAACATAAAATATATGAATATATAAATATATATATATATATAATTATATATCAATTAATTATAGGAAAGAATCAATAAAATAATAAATTTTATAATATAAATATATAGATTCGGCTGATATATATATTATGATTAAATATTTAAAGGTACTTTTATTATTATTTTTTTTTGATATTTCAATTCAAGAAAATGGTTTTTATAAAATGTATTACAAATTAATGAATCCTTATTTTCATTTATTGTTTTAAATAAATAATATTAAAGTAAATAAATTTAAATAATAGAAATTTAATTCATGCAATTTAATATAATATTGTTATTTTTTTTTATTATTTTTTTTTTTTTAAAGAATTGAATTAATTATTCCATGTATATTAAATTAATATTATTTTAATAAGCGCGATAATATGCATAACTAAATAATAATAATAAAATAAATAATTAATAATAAAAGTGAGAATTAATTCAAATAATAATTTTATAATTATTATTATTATTATTATTATTATTATTATTATTATTATTATTATTATTATTATTGCTATTTATTTTAATATTTAATATCAACAAAAGAACAAAAAATTATAGAAAAAAATAAGAAAAATAACAATAAGCAACTATTTATTTATTTATTATTATTATTATATATATATATATATTTATAAATAAAGTATATAAAATACTATGTCAAAGAATGAAAATTTAAATAATTTAATAAATTCGAAATCTATTACAACAAATCAGGACAGCAATCGTATGTATATATAATTTTAATAAATATTTATTGATATATACATAAATTGATTATATATATATTGTATTATATAAATATATTTATAAATATATATTTTATTTATTTTATATTTTATAAGAAATTGTTTTTTTACGCAATAATTTGGAAAATATAAAAAATAATACAGGATTAAATAACATTATAAGTAATAATAAAAATAATTTATATCAAAATCAATCTCAATCAAAATTAGCAACGTCAAATATGCCAGGAAATTCAATAAATACAAATAATAATAGTAATATTAATAATTTAAATTACATAAACCATTCTAAGACAAATTTAAATATAAACGGCAGTACAACCAGTACAAACCCCATTCAAACATCAAATATTAATAATAATAATAAAGGCAATGTCAATGTTAATTTGAGTACTAATAATACAACTATCGTTGATAATAGAAGATTAAGTACAGCAAGTAATGCAAGTGGAAATGTTAATTTGAGTTCCAATAATACACCTATTGTTGAAAATAAAAGATTTAGTTCATCAAGTAATGCAAGTTTTAATGGAGTTGGAAGTTCACCAGTAGTCTCTCAATTGGAAAAACGTCATAACAGTATATCCGATTTAACTAATTTGAATTCAAATTTTAATATAAATACATCGAATTTAAATGTGCCATTTAATAAATTAAATAATAATGCTAGAATTATGTCACCGTTGGGAAAAACATACTCATCAAACTATTCTAGTCCAACTTCTGCACCCTCCCCATTAAGTAATACAGTAAGTCCAAATAGTCAACCATCAAGTGCAGGTTCAAGTCGTGTTTCATCACCATTAGGTAAAAATGTTAATATTAATCAAAATATGAACCTTAATCAAAATCAAAATATTCGTCCGAATCTCAATCCAAATTCTAATCTAAATTTTAATATTCGCCCGAATACAAATCAAAATCAAAATCTCAATTCAGTATCAAATCCAAGTATTCGTCCAAATCCTGTAACAAGTTCAATACCAAATCCAAATATAATATTTAATAGACCTCCACCACCACAATTTATGATTATTAACCAAAATAGACCAATTCCAATGCCAATGCAAACGCCAATGCAACCACCACTTAATATGCAAGGGGCAAAAATATTACCTCCTATGAATAGACCTATGAATCGTCAACCTGTAAAACCATTTGTTCCTAATTCTGGTAATCTTAAAATTTCTCCATTTAATAGAAATAGTACTGATCAAAATAGCATGTCATCTGCAATAGAAACAGGAAAGGTCAATTTAGTGAATTCTTCACAAATGGTAAGACCAATTAATACAATTAATACCAATAATTTATCACCTACTTCACAGGACAGTGTAAGTTCATCAAAAATTTCGTATTCTTCTACGGCTTCACCTTCTGTTAGTTCATCCTTGATGAATTCTACTGGAATTCAAACTCCTGTTAAAGCAAGTCATGATTCATCCATTAATGCAAATACACTCCTATATACTCCAAATAGTCAAACAAATACCTCTGTAAATTCTGAATCCTCCGTTGATCTTAAAATGGATGTGCCCTCTCTTAATATTTCAAACATTAACATTAATACTATAAATGAAAAACTTTCACCTCCTTTTTCATCCTCTCCTATTAGTAATAAAATGAATATGATGTCTTTTGTTCATTCCTCTGTTAATTCCAATCCACTAAATAATAATCAAATTCAATTAAGTAAAGTACCTATTGAAAGAAGTCAAAGTTGCTCACCAACTCCAATTTATTCATCCTCGTCATTAACTAAACCAGTGAATACTGTCACATCCCAAATAAATCATCAGAATAGGAATTCTAAATTGCAATCTGAGACTGGTTCGCCTTCATCTCTTAATACTTTTACCAATATTTATACATCTGCTCCAATATTTAAAAGAGATCAAATTCAAACATCACAAAATTCTACGAATATTCAAACCAATCATAATTCTAATAATTCTGCATCAATTAATAATAATAATAATAATAATAATATTAATAATAATAATAACGATAAAAATAGTAATATTAATAATAATTTAACAGTCTCTAATCTTCCACTTATTAAAAATATAAATTCATATTCAGAACCAAATTCACCACCCAATATGAATAAAATAACGAATCCGATGTATCCTCCAAATGCTAATATTATTAACGGTGTAACTACTAATGATCATTTAATAAATAATAAGTCCAATTTAGGACCCCCTCAGGGCAATATGTTCTATTCTAATTCAACTCTTTTCTATAGAGATAATACTATTAATTCAGATGATGAAGGTAAATCATTAATAGAATCAAAATCCATGACTTTGATTAATGATTTTAAACCTATTAAACGTAATACTTCCAATTATATTATACCGGGTGAAGAGGATTTCACTAATGTGAAAGGTGAAAAGAATGAAAATTTACCTTCTGGTCTCTTTTATTGTAGTCCCTCAGCCATGCCTATCTTTGAAACCGAAAATTTATCATTCTATTCAAAAAATAAGCTTCCTAAATTTACTAATCTCTTCAATGAAAAGCTAAATATTTCTCAATTTGATTATCATATTCTCCCAAAATTACCCAAGGGTACGGTAATTCGTTCCTATAATGCTACTTATTCCTATATTTCTAGCTCTTTGAACGTGGTCCCATACTCGAAATCCATGGCAAAGAAATTAAAAATACCTTTTAGTATTCTACTTTCACCTTATCGTAATCTTCATGAAGGTGATGCTCCTATTCCCGTAGTTAATCCTGAAAATTTAGCTATCTGTAGTTTTTGTCGTGCCTACATTAATCCATTTGTAACCTTTATGGATGATAATTCGCGTTATCGTTGTAATATTTGTAATCAAATCAATCCTCTTCCATCCTTTTATAAATGGAGCGGTAAGAAAGGAATGAAACGTCCCGAATTAGTAAATCCAGTGGTTGACTATGTTTTTCCAATGGCCCCAGAGGATCTTACCAGTTCTGTTTATCTCTTTATTCTTGATGTTTCTTACATTTCTATTCAATCAGGTATGGTTTATACGGTGGCTCATACTATTTTAAATGCTATGAATAAAATTCCAAATCCTAATGATAAAGTTAAAGTTGGATTTATTACAGTTGATTCTAATGTTCATTTCTTTAAATTTGATGTAAGTTTTTTTTTTCTTTATTTTTTATTTTTTTTTATTTTTATTTTTATTATTATTATTACTATTATTATTACTATTATATTCATATTTAGAGGATAGAATAATATAAATAATATATATTTATTTATATATATATATTTTTTTTTAAAAAAAAAAAAAAAACTAAATTAAAATAAAAATAAAAATTAAAACAGAATAATAATAAAAAAATATTAATAATAAAATTTTTTTTTAAAAAAAAATTATATAATAATAATAATAATAATATATCATTTATATATCAAAAATTAAATATTATATAAAATATAATATTAATTTATATATATATATTATTATCTATAATTTTTTTTTTTTTTTTTTTTTTTTTTTTTACATTATTATAGAGTAAAACAGAATGTCCATCCATGATAGTATTAACAGATTTAGAAGATATTTTTGTACCCTCACCAGATTTATTTATTAATTTAAAAGAATATAAAGTTGCAATTGAAGAATTCTTAAAGAAATTAAATAAAATCTTTTCATTCTCTTATGTTAATAATAATGCATTTGGTTCCGCATTAAAAGCTGGTTATGAAATGCTTGTAATATATATATATATTTTTTTTAAATAATAATATAATAATAATAATAATAATAATATATAATTATTTTTAATGATATTAATATTCAAATATATAACCATAAAAATTAAAATAAAATTTTTTCATTTTGATATTATTATATATATATTATTTTTTTTATTTATATATTTATATATATATTTAAGAAAAATATTGGAGGAAAGATAATTGCTTTCCAATCCATATTACCCGATATTGGACTTGGTGCCCTAAAAGATAGAAATCCAGATGAAGAAAAGGTTTGTATTATCAATCAAATAAAAATCATATTTAAATATAAAAATTACGAATAAATATATATATATATATGTATAACCAAAATAAAAAAAATAAATAAATAATAAAAAATAAATAATAATAAAATAGTTTATATAATGGATTGTATATAATAATTATTGATTTTTTATATATATATATATATATATATATATATAATTATATATTGTCTTTATTTATATATTTAATATTGTTATAGGAGACAACTTTATTCCAACCATCAGAAAAATATTATACTCAATTGGTAAAAGATTTTGTACAAGAAAAGATTTGTATAGATTTATTCCTCTTTCCACATCAATTTATAGATATTGCTACATTAGGTATATTTTATTATTAATATACGGAATATTATAATTATAATTTTATTTATATTTATAATTATTAAATATTTATATTTAAATCTTATTATCATTTCATTATATTATTTTAATTATTTTAAATGATTTAATTCATAATATATTATATTTAATATATTATATTTAATATTTAATATTCAATTATTATTATTTATATAATTTAAAATTTATCTTTAAAATATTTTGAAAATATTTGAAAAAAAAAATTAAATAATAAAATTTTTTTTATATTTATATTTATTTTATTATAATTATTATTATTATTAAAAAAAGCATCATTAAGTAGAGATACAGGTGGTTCATTATACGTTTATGAAAACTTTAATTCATCCATAAAAGGAGATGTAATTAAATTAAATAATGAATTAACAAAAGTATTATCCAAATCAATTGGACATAATGCTTTAGCACATATTAATCTCTCCAAGGGATTAAGTATCGTTAAGACTCATGGTAATATTACACCATTATCAGCCAATAGGTATACTATTCCAATATTAAATCCAGAAAATTCTTATGCCCTTGAATTAGAAGTAAGTGATAATATAAAAGATACAATGGTTAGCATTCAATTAATCTTGGTTCATATTAATGATAAGGGTAATTATATATTTAGTTTTTATTTATTTATTTATTTATTTAATAATTATTTCTATATATTATTTCAACTGTACAATATAATTATATTATCATTTTTTTATTCTCAATTTTATTTTTAATTTTTAAATTTTTTTATCACAATATAATCATAGTGTTAAGTAATATATGATAGAATAAAATTTATAATAAAAAAAATTTTTTTTTTTTTCTTTTTTTTTATTATCAATTAACAATTGAAAAATTGATTTATTAAAAATACAACCTTAATTTTATAAATTAAATATTTCGAATAAATTAATTAAAATTTAAAATTTCTAATGAATATTCCTAGCCAATAATTTTATATAATTTTATTTATTAATTTATTTTTTTTATTATATTATATTATACTATATTATATAGGTGAAAGGAAAGTTCGAATTATTACACAGACTTTCCCAACCTCCAGTAATTTAACGTCCATCATTGAAAATATAGATATTTGTACATTATGTACTTTCTTGGCCAAAAAAGGTAATTTTAAAAACTAAATATAATAATAGTAATAATAAATAAAAAAATAAATAAAAAAAAAAAAATAGAATAAAAATAATAAAATAATATACAATAATAAAAAATAATAAAAAATAATTAAAAAAAAAAAAAAAGTTTTATAATAAAACTAATAAATGAAATTAATGAAATTATTTTATTGTTTTAAATAAAAATTTTTATAATTATTATTATTATTATTATTATTATTATTATTATTTTAGCGGTTGATAATACTTATTATAATGGACCTGAATATGCACGTCATTACATTGAAAATACATGTATTGATATCATTAAATCAATATATAATCTATTCTTTTCCAAGGATGAGAATAAATTATTAAAGATACCAACGTCATTAAGATTATTACCACTCTTTTCATTGGGATTACTTAATAATGTATGAAAAATAAATAATTAAACTAAAATTATTTTTATTTTATTTTATTTTTATTTTTATTTTTGCGCTATATTATATTATATATATATATTTAATCATAATAAAATTTTTTAAATTAATATTAAAATATTATTATATAAATATATATATATATTATATATCAAATTAATATATATATTATCTACGATACGATATATATATTTGATTATTAAAATTTATTAGGAAGCTTTTCGTAATAGTAAAACTGTTACACCAGATATGAGATCCTATCTATTAAGTCAACTATATTCAAAATCACTTAGTAGTGTAATGAATATTATTATTCCAAGATTTTATTCTATTCATAATTTAAATTCTAAAGTGGGTCAACCTATCAAAGACGTTAAAGATTCTGTAACCTTCCCTTATTCACAAAATTTATGTAGTGATAGAATTGAAGGAAAAGGTATCTATCTTATTGATAATGGTTTAGAAATTTATCTTTGGATATCAAAAAAATCAGATCCAGAATTACTTCAATCTTTATTTGGTAATAATTATGATGCTATCATTTCAGGAAAGGTAATATATATATTTATTTATTTAATAATAATAATAATATATTTATACAATAAAAATGTATTATTATATATTATTATATATTATTATATGCTTTTATTACTATTTATTATTATATATTATTATATATTATCACAGATATTATTTTTTTAAAAAAAAAAAAAATTGGTTTTTATTTTTTAAAAATAAAATTATAAATGATTTAAAAAGTTTAAAATTAATGGATTAAATTATAAAATAATTATTTGTTTTTATTATTATTATTACTATTATTATTATATTTATCTTTATTATTTTATAATATTTGCTATATAATTATTTATGTTATTAATTTATTTATCCTATATATTATTTATATATCCTATTTATATTATTTAATTAACTTTATTCAACCAAAATCCTAAAAAAAAAAAAAAAAAAAAAAAAAAAAAAATACTAAAATAAAATAAAACAAAAAATAAAAAACAAGGTTGAATTATCTGAGCCACAAAATGATTATTCAGAGACCGTACATAAATTAATCAAAAAGATTAGAAGTCATCATATATTAACACATAATTGTTATCCAGCCATTCATGTTGTCAAAGATAATAGTACAAAGTTATTGAAACAAAATTTCTTTGCCAATTTAATTGAAGATAGACATGAATATTCACCATCCTATCCTCAATATCTTAATAATTTATTAAAAGAATTAAACAAATAAATAAAAAAAAAAAAAAAAAAATCAATAATAATTAAATCATAATATATTAATAAGAATTTAATAATATATTAATATATTAATTGATATATTAATAAAAAAATGAATAATAATATTATATTAATAAAGAATATTAATATTATTAATAGTCATGTTACTCTTAGTAATGGTGTTAATAATAATAATAATAATTTATAAATTAAAAAAAAAAAAAAAAAAAAAAAAAAAAAAAAAAAAAAATTAAATAATATCTATTAAAGAAGAAAAAGAAAATAATAATAATAATAATAATAATAATAAATTATAATCATCATCATAGTATAAATATTAATATTAATACTAGCTATTATTAAAATTAATTTTTTTAAAAAAATATATATATATTTATATATAAACATTTTTTAAATTAAAATATATATATATATTAATATATAAAAACATTTCTTATTTTTTATTATCTTGAATTAAGAATTAAAAAAAAAAAAAAAAAAAAACTCTTTATAAATTTTTAATAAGAACTTATAGATATTAGTATTATTTGCATTTGCACTTAATAATAATTATTTAAACTTAATCCTTTAATTATTGAATAATTCTTATAACTATAAAGATTTAATTAACTATCGATTCTATTCTAAAATAAATAAATAAATAAATAATAACAAATAAATAAATAAATAATAATAAATAAAAAAATAAAATAAAAAATAATAAAAAAAATAAAAAATAAAAAAAAATATAGAAAAAAAAAATAAATAAATAAATAAAAAAAAAAATTAAGAATAGTGGAGTAATTTATTTAATAATAATGATGATAGAATTAAATATAAATCTTTATTTTTTATTTTTTATTTTTTGTTTCAAATATATAAATATAAATAAATATTTATGATTTTTTTTTTAAAATATGTCCTAATTTATAATAAAAATAAATATATCTATATATATTTATATATATCTTTTTTTTTTTAAATTATCATTTCTATATAATAATATATATGTAACAATATATATATATTATTATCAATAATAAATAGTACACTCAATTTTACATGACCCTATTTGTATTATAATATATATAGCTTCATGTAAAATTAAAATAATAATAATAAGAAGAAGAAGAATTAAAAGACAATTATTGAATGCATAATAGCGTAATTTTTTTTTTTTTTATTTTCTTGCTATCTATAAAAATAGTAATAATTATAATAGAATTTTTTACATTCTTATTTTTCAATAAGCTTTATTTTTGAAAATATGTAATAAAAATGAAAAGTATACTATAAAAAGAAATAAAAAAAAAAAAGATTATGATAACATTAAATAATATTAATATACTTTATAGTTTAAAATAATAATTTCGCTTTCTTTTTCTTTTTTTTTTTTAATTTTTTTTTTTATTATAATATATTTTTAATTTTATTATTATTATTATTATTATTATTATTATTATTATTATTATTATTATTATTATTATTATTATTATTATTATTATTATTATTATTATTATTATTATTATTATTATTTTATTATTATTATTATTATTATTATTATTATTATTATTATTATTATTATTATTATTATTATTATTATTATTATTATTATTATTATTATTATTATTATTATTATTATTATTATTATTATTATTATTATTATTATTATTATTATTATTATTATTATTATTATTATTATTATTTTCGTGAGTACTAAAACATATATTTTAGAATAAAGTTAAATAAAATTAATTATATGTGTTGTATATTTGATTTAATATGTATTATTATTTTTATTCATCATTATTATATATTATTCATTATTCATTATATAATAATAAATAACATATAAAAATCTGTAATATTTCATATTTAAAATTTAATAATATTAATAAAACAATATATATATATATATATTAAATTTTAAATTTTAAATATTCATAATATTCAATAGATATTTATATTATTTTATGGGTTCTAAACTTTTATTATAATGAACCATATATATTATAGTTTAATTAATATAATGAAAAAATAAATAAATAAATACGAAAAGTGTATTAATTCCTAAATTAAGATTAAAGCAATTTATTATGAGCAATTTTAAGTTTTTTTGACTAATTCCACATTTCTTATTTAAATGTTTAAAATACAAATATAATCAACAATATATAAAATATATAACATTAATCAATATATATATATATTCAATTAAAGTTAACTCTAGTCTAACTATAAATTGCATCATATATTCATATATATTGGTTAAAATATAACAATCATCATTTTGAAGATTTTTTTGAATAAATAAAAATGCATATAAAAATATATAATATAATATATTATAAATCTATTGGAACATATATTAATAAATTAATATATTAATTCAATATTAAATAAATTAATAATAAACAAAACATAATAATCATAAATAAAATTAATAACTAATTATTATTTAGACTTCATTGAATTCAAGGCATAATAATTAATAATTTTAAATATGAAAAAAAAAAAAAATGCAATATTGAAATTCATAATAAAATAGACTCTTCTTCATCAATAAAAAGGAACTTTTTAAATATTTAAAAAATAGATATAAAATAAAAAAGACTTAAAAATGGTTACTTTTAAGATTATAATTATTATTATAATTATTATTTAGTATTTGTATTTATTGATTATTCAACTATTGATTATATTTATTTATTTATTTAATATGGAAGTTTTATAATTAAAATATAAATATTAAATAAAATTACAGAAATAAAAAATATTGATTAAAAATAAGAAGAAAAAAATTATGAAAATAGAAATAAATATATAATATATTATAATATATATTGAATTATATATTTACAAAATAAAAACAATATCTTTGATTTTTTTTTTTTTTTAAAAAAAAAGAATCATCATTTAAATGTAATAAAATATATTATATAATATAAATATAATAGAATTAAATATACAATGAAAACTAATTTAGTTAATTATTTTTATAGTTTTTAATAAATTATTAACTTTTGACATATTTAATATTATTTTAATTTATTTAATTTATTTTTATTTTTTTTATTTTATTTTATTTACTATTTTTTTTTAAAAGTAGCTTTTTCATTTTCATCTTTCATTTTATGGAATTGATTATAAATTCATTTTCATATAAATATCTTTATATTTTTCTCGCTTTTTTTTTTTTTTTTTTTTTTTTTTTTAATTTTTTTATTTTTTGTGTATTTTTTTTTTTTTTTTTTATTCTTATTTTTTTTTATAATAAAAAAAAATATAAAATTAAGTAGAATTTAAAAATTTATCTATATATGAAAATATAGATAGTATTTATATTGAAGTTGTATAATATAAAAATAAATAATATTTATATTGAAGTTGTAAAAAATAAAATATATAAATAGCATTTATATTTAAGTTGTATAAAATAAAAAAATATATATATATATTTAGTTAATATTTCTAAATAAAATAAAATACTAAATTGACAAACAATTACATTTGAATATATAATAATAATTAATATAATTAAGTAGTTATTTTTAATTATTTAATTTTTCTTCATCAAAATTGAAACAAAATAATAAAATAAAATAAATAAAAATATAATAAGCATAAATAAAAATAATATATATTTCTATAATTATATTAAAAATTATATATATATATATTTATTTAAATAAGATAAAAAAATAAAATAAAATAATAAAAATTAATTTAAGGAAATCAAATCCAATTATAAATTATTCATTATTGAATATTACTTATAACTTTGAAAATGTTTAAAATATTTTTAAGCTTAGCATCATTTTTATCAATTATTCCTTTAATTTATACCCAACCAATCGAAGATAATACAGGAGATACAAGTAAATATTAATTTATATTATATTTTAAGAAACAAAAAAAAAAATAATAATAAGTAGAAAACAAAATCAAATAAAAAAAAGTAAAATTGAAATAGAAATAACGGCATAAAAGTTTTTAAAAATATTATATATATATATATATATATATATATAGTGATAAATAAATAGATTTTTATATTTTAATATTAATTAAACATTAAATATAACTTACTAAAATTAATTATTTAAATGTTAAATTTTAAAATATGTATATAAAAAAAATTAAAAACCTAAAATAAAATAAAAAGATGGTACTGCATCAAATCCAAAATATGGAGTACTTTTTCATATTTATGGTTTAATATTTATTATACTGTCTTCAGGAATTGGTACAATTTTACCTATACTTTTAAAGAATAAGTATGTATTGTTACTATTATTTTTTGTTTTAATTTATTAATAAAAATATAAATACTTTAATAAAATTAATATATGTTATAATTTAATATTAATTTCTTAAAAAAAAAAAAATTTTTTTTATATAATTATTTTTAAAAAATTTTAAAGGAGTTTTTTCTCTGTTAAAAGTCCATTATTTAATTCATTAAAGATGTTTGGTACGGGAGTAATTGTAACTGTTGCTTTTGTTCATATGTTATCTCCGGCAGATAAAATGTTATCTGGTGATGATGCACCAGAATTCTTTAGAGAAAATTATGATGCTTTTTCTGGTGTTTTTGCTGTAACTGGTATTATTGTAGCTCATGGTATTCAACTTTTATTAAAGGAATTCTTCAAAAATCAAAATAAAAATCATATCCATAATGAACATAATGGTAAATAAGAAAATCATATAGAAATATAACTGAAATGATAAAAATATTTAATATATATATTTTTTATATAATTCATAAATAATTTATATATATATATATATTAATTACAATATCTTTAATTTCTGATTAAAATATGTTTAGAATATACTTCTAAAACAAATATTATTGTACATAATGGATCAAATTCAACTGAAAGTGATTCTTTATTATCATCATCAGGTAATATATATATATTAATGTAAATTATGAAAAATAATATTAAAAATAATATAATATAATAATTTTAATTAAATAATAAAAAGATTTAAAATAAAAATTAAATAAGTAGTTAAAAAAATAAAATAAAAAATATAAATAAAATAAAATGAATTTTAATGTTTTTATAATATAAAAACATATTTATTAACAAAAAATTTCCAAAAAAAAAAAAAAAAAAAAAAAAAAAAAAAAAAAAAATTCAATTAACAGGTACCGTTAGCTATAACTATAATACTTATTCCAATAATAAAGATGACTATGACGAAGTAAATCATGAAGGTTGTGGTCATGAAGC